>CM067302.1:14150773-14750773 GCA_034231615.1 Meghimatium bilineatum | reverse complement strand
ACGATTGGCTTTGAGCGCGCATCTTCGTGTGTGGCTAACTGGAAGATGGCGTAGCCATCAAGATGAGTAAGTGCCAGGGTTTATGGGATCTTCACGCCCGGTGGATAGTTAAGAACTTGTAAATTTTAATGACCGGATTCAGCGCGTCTTGTTGTCCTAAACGGCAGAGGCGCGTGGTGTTAAATAAACGTGTTTTTGAAGACCGGTTATTTCGAAGATATGGAAGTTTATGAGAAGTGTTGGGGGACAAAGAAGAGGCGGAATGTTGCTGATGAATGCAATTCAGAGAAAGAAGGAGAGAGAGGGAGTTTGACAAGAAGGTTACTGTCAAATTGAAATTGGACATTTTTGTAAATACGATAACAGAACTTGGAGTTGTCGGGTTTTTTTTCCACTTTCTTCATGAACTATCGTTTTCAAGTATGCATATGGAAGAGTTCTAACAGTAACTAGTTCTATCACAAAGCAACATCGTTGCAAGTGAAGGCGCTTTATGTCTTCTTCTTCTTCAGCGTTCATTCTCAAACTCCCACAGGATTTCTCTTGTAGTAGGACAATGGTCCTACAAGATTTCCAGTTGAATGTAGTCCAGAGAATGGAAATGCGTTGTGTTGCCGTTTTATTTGCGCCAATGGCCCAACACATCCGTCTTCGGCGGAGCTTTATGTCTGATTTTGCTGTAAATATCGCTTTTTTAAGGAGAAATTTTGTTATAATGATTGTTTTTCTCACTTTTTTGTTGTTGTTACATAGTCATCATCATCATCAGGTGCCATGCCGGCTGGCGTAGACGAGCATGCCTCTCCACAGTTCTCTGTCTCCAGTATTATGTATCAAGATCGTTGTTGTTTCCCTGCCGTGTCACGCATGTGGTTGAGTATGTGGGTCTCACCAATGGCCCACTAGACAAACTACACATGTAACAGAAAACCTTAGTAGATGACATGCCGTTATATTGAGGTTATCTTCTTATAGAAACTTCGTGACAGACATCTTTACAGTTATGCTTCTTATGCTGTTATTTTTTTGTTGCAATGTGTTTCATGTTTACTTGACTATATGTATGGCACCCTCTGTGGTTGGGAGGGAGTCAGAGATGTACTGTGCAGTACTGGGAAGGAGGAAACTGACATACAGCACTGTTTTTTCCTATGACTGAGTCCCATCACAGAGGCACAGTGTTTCAGGAAGTGAAAATCTTTTTGACGAACGTTTGATTGCCTGCCTAGAGCAATAGAGAAGTTCAGTATAGCCAGTTGTCAATTGGTGGCGGGGAATGAGCACAGTGAACCCTATCTTGGCTACAGTGGCTGGGAAGCAGTGCATAGGTTGAGACCTACCTTCCTGGAGGTGTGATAGTTATTCTCTGGCTCTGACCCAGGATGGGCCTTAAATTCACAGACTTCCCAGCAATATAATGCCATTTAATGGCACTGGGTCAATGGACATGAGCTCATGGACCGCTGGATCAGCAACCAACCAACCACCCCTGCCGTGCCAGGTTGTCAAACTGTCTAATATTTTCTCACGTTGTCGCCCTCTGTCTCTGTTGCCTTCAATCTTGCCTGTTGTGACTATGTTCTCCAAACCTCCCTTTCTCATGAAGTGGCCAAAGAATGAAGATTGTCGATTTCTGATATTATTGATTAAGGTCCGTTTCACATTTGACTCTTTCAACACCTCTACATTAGTTTTTCTGGCAGTCTATGGTATTCTCAGCATTCTTCTATAGAACCACCCCTCTATTGCCTCTAATTTCCCACTTACCAGTTTGTTTATTGTCCAAGACTCGCACCCACATGTTAGTATAGGGGTTATATAGCACTGCAGATCTCTCTTTCTTACCGCTAATGACAAGGTCATATATTACACAATATTTCTTTTAATTTTCTGAATTGTGTTTTTGCCTGTCCTATTCTGCTTCTTATTTCTGTTGAACTTCTTCCATCTGCTGTAATCGTTGTACCTAAATATTTGATTTAGTCGACCTGTTTTAATACTATATAATCCACTTTGATCTTGCAAGGTGTGTTATTTTGTTTCTTTGAAATAACCATTACTTCTGTTTTCTTGATATTTAGGAAGAGGCCTTTATTTTTACTTTCTGTGACTACTACATTAATTAAATCTTGAAGATCTTCCTCCCGTTTTGCAATCAGAACAGTGTCATCCGCATATCTCAAACTATTTATGTAATGTCTTCCCACTGATATTCCTGGGATATCAACTATTGCACGCAATATGTTTTCACTGTATTAAGAGAACAGGTGTGGTAAAAGTACACAAGCCTGTCTAACTCCTTGTTTTATTTGTAGAAAAATAGCAAAATTGAGTTCCTACTCTTATTGCTGCTGTTTGTTGTCAGTACATGTTCTTGATTATTCTTAAATCTTTATACTGCCGATGTTCAGATTCTCTAGCATGTGTATAACTTCACTATGTTTAACTTTATCAAATGCTCATGTTTAGTCTATAAAACTGAGGTACATGTCTGTTTGTACCTCTATAGACCTTTCAATTAGTGTTCTCAAAATATATATATAACATTGTTGGTATCTTTGCCTTCTACGAAACCATATTGTTCTTGGCTTATTTATGTTTTTATTTTGTTTCTCACTCTGTTCATGATGATTCTGAGAAATATTTTTGTTACAAGGCTCATGAGGCTGATTGTACGGTGTTCTTCATATTCTTTGGTCTCTGGCTTCTTAGGTAAGGCTATAAATATGGATCGCATTAAGGCTATAAATATGGATCTCATTAAGGCTATAAATATGGATCGCATTAAGGCTATAAATATGAATCTCATTAAGGCCATAAATATAGATCGCATTAAGGCTATAAATATGGATCTCATTAAGGCTATAAATATGGATCGCATTAAGGCTATAAATATGGATCTCATTAAGGCTATAAATATGGATCGCATTAAGGCTATAAATATGGATCTCATTATGGCTATAAATATGGATCTCATTATGGCTATAAATATGAATCTTATTTTGGCTATAAATATGGATCTAATTAAGGCTATAAATATGGATCGCATTACTGCTATAAATATGGATCTCATTAAGACTATAAATATGGATCTAATTAAGGCTATAAATATGGATCTCATTAAGGCTATAAATATGGATCTAATTAATGCTATAAATATGGATCTCATTAATGCTATAAATATGGATCTCATTAATGCTATAAATATGGATCTCATTAAGTCATCGCGGTTGTGTTCGCTATTATATAAATCATTCATAAATTATGTGATTGCTTCAACTCCAAAGTCAGCTAAAGCTGCTAATTCCTCTATTGTGATATTGTCTGGTCCTGGGGTTTTGTCATATTTCATGTGTCTTACGGCCTCCATTACTTTCGCTGCGAGTATTGATGAACACTCGCCGTTATCTTGTATGTTTATCTCGGGTCTATTGTCATCATGAATTTCTTTTATATATTCTGACCATCTTTGTACTATGTGATCTTTTCCCATTAACACCTGCCGTGTCTTGGATTTTAGACACCCTGTAACTGTTTGTGTTCTTTTCCCTGTTATCACCTCAATTTGGTTATGTAGTAATGTTATATCGTGGTTGTAATGTGATTCTATTTTCATGCATTTTTATTTCAGCCAGCTTTCTTTTGTTATTTTGCATTTATTCTCCTTATGTATTTTCTGATATTCCTCTGTATTTTCTTCTGGTGCTCATCAATTCTAATATTTCTTCAGTCCATTTTTAATATATTCCTATTATATATTCCAATGACACAGCGTATTTTATAGATAGATAGATATATTCCAATATTTCTTTTATCCATTTTTGTTTTGATGTATGTTTTACTTTTGGTATTATCTCTTTAAATGTTTGGTTTATCGAATGTTTTACCATGTTCCATTGATCTTCAATTCTCTGAATCTTTGCAATGACATTGTATCTATTTTGTACAATTATGTTATATCTTTCTTTAATGTCAGCCTCTGATTTCAATAAAGCTAAATCTAATTTCATATTCCTTGGTGCTCTCTTGATCTTCTTTAATCTTATACACAATTTCGCTACCAGTAGTATATGGTCACTGTTGCAGTCAGCACCTGGCCTTGTTGTCATAGATCTAATGCTGTTTCTACGTCTTTTAGAGACTAAAATGTAATCAGTTTGGTTCCGAGTATTATCACCAGGGCTAATCCATGTACACAGCCTTCTTGGATGTTGCTTGAACCATGTATTCCCTATTATTAAATTATGTGCCTGTGCCCACTCTATCAAAAAATGACATCTTTCGTTCTTAACTCCTAAACCAAATCTTCCAGTCGCATCTTTTATTTCTGTTTCACCTATTTTTGCGTTAAAGTCCCCACTTACTGTAGTTACTTCCTGATTTTTACACTGTTTCATTGCGATTTCTAGATCTCCATAGAAAAAAATGTTCTATGTCCTCCTCTGAACTGCTTGATGTGTATGCATAAACTTGTATAATGTTAATATCCAACGGATCTCCTGTTAGTTTCACTAATATTACCCGATCTGATATTGCTATGAAACCCGTCACCGTTTTTCATATTTCTGTGTCTAATAATAATCCTACCCCTCCCCCTCTCGTGTTTTTGTCCACCTGGGAATATGACTTTAAATTTATCTGATTGTATCTCTCTTGCCCCAGTACATCTCATTCCTAAGATATTTATGTTCATTCTTTCCATTTCTTGTTTGATGTTGTCTAATTTACCACATTGCGCTAACGATCTGACGTTCCACGTTGCAATAACTGTAAGTCTATTTCTATCGTTAGTTATTCCTCTAGGGCCGAAGACGGATGTGTGGGACAATTGACTCAAATAAAATGGCGTCACAACGTATTTCCATTCGTTGGACTATTAGTTAGTTAGTTATTCCTCTAGGGTCAAAGACGGCGCATGACGCGGATGTCATAGATTTCCATGTCTCTCGTTTCATTGCAATTTGCTTTAGATCTTCATTGTTTCTAATACCGAAGGTGAAACTTTCTCTACGTAAAGTTTCTTGTGGTCTTCCTCGTTTTCTCTTGCCTTCTGGTGACCACATCAAAGCTTGACAGGGGAGTCTTTCAGTATCCATTCGTAGCGCGTGTCCGATGTAATTCCAGCGACGCTTTCTAATATAGGTGGATACATATTCTTGTTTTGATTCTTGTCTAACAACTGTGTTTGATTTGAAGTCTGACCAACGTATGTTAATTACTTCTATAGTATAGGTCAAAGTCCTAGTTGCAGAAAGACACTTCTTCTTCTTCTGCGTTGGTTCTCAAACTCCTGCAGATTATTAGGATGTAGTCCGGAAAACGGAATGCGCTGCGTCATGGTTTACAGCATTGTTGCGATATCTGCGCTTTTCGGCCTGACACATCCGACTTCAGCATGGCTTTGGGTCACTAACCCTATATGGGATGGGACAGCCAACTCCATCCCATACCTCCTTAGTCGCCTTTTACGACATGCGTGGAAGGTAAGCAGTGTTGATATTCTTGACTCCCCTTTCGGGCCCCGGCAACACACGGCCGAGAAACACACTGAGGTAGTGGTAGTATCAAAGAATAGATGTCTTACAGAATGTAACATCAAAACTTTCAGAATGTAACATCAAAACTTTCAGAATGTAACATCAAAACTTTCAGAATGTAACATCAAAACTTTCAGAATGTAACATCAAAACTTTCAGAATGTAACATCAAAACTTTCAGAATGTAACATCAAAACTTTCAGAATGTAACATCAAAACTTTCAGAATGTAACATCAAAACTTTCAGAATGTAACATCAAAACTTTCAGAATGTAACATCAAAACTTTCAGAATGTAACATCAAAACTTTCAGAATGTAACATCAAAACTTTCAGAATGTAACATCAAAACTTTCAGAATGTAACATCAAAACTTTCAGAATGTAACATCAAAACTTTCAGAATGTAACATCAAAACTTTCAGAATGTAACATCAAAACTTTCAGAATGTAACATCAAAACTTTCAGAATGTAACATCAAAACTTTCAGAATGTAACATCAAAACTTTCAGAATGTAACATCAAAACTTTCAGAATGTAACATCAAAACTTTCAGAATGTAACATCAAAACTTTCAGAATGTAACATCAAAACTTTCAGAATGTAACATCAAAACTTTCAGAATGTAACATCAAAACTTTCAGAATGTAACATCAAAACTTTCAGAATGTAACATCAAAACTTTCAGAATGTAACATCAAAACTTTCAGAATGTAACATCAAAACTTTCAGAATGTAACATCAAAACTTTCAGAATGTAACATCAAAACTTTCAGAATGTAACATCAAAACTTTCAGAATGTAACATCAAAACTTTCAGAATGTAACATCAAAACTTTCAGAATGTAACATCAAAACTTTCAGAATGTAACATCAAAACTTTCAGAATGTAACATCAAAACTTTCAGAATGTAACATCAAAACTTTCAGAATGTAACATCAAAACTTTCAGAATGTAACATCAAAGTAGGGTGGAATCAATCTGAATCAAGTCAACATATTCAAGTATGTGGGTTCATTAATAAATTACACTCAAGATGTATTACAAGAGTCAAATGTAAAATTCGCCCCTGTGTTGCCGGGGTCCGAAAGGGGAGCAAAGAATAGCAACACTGTTTACTTTTCATGCATGTCGTAAAAGGCGACTAAGGAGGTTATGGGATGGAGTTGGCTGTCTCATCCCATATAGGATCAGTGACCCAAAGTCATGCTGAAGTCAGATGTGTCAGACCAAAATACGCAGATATCGCAGCAATGCTGTAAACCATGACACATCGCATTCCGTTCTCTGGACTACATCCTGCTAATCTGCATGAAATTGAGAACGAACGCAGAAGAAGAAGAAGATATGTAAAATTGCCCCGGCAAACCTAGGATGGGTAAACACAAAAGCGTTCCCAGGGTCTTGATTGGTCCATTAATTAATTAATTGATTGATTGATTGATTGAGTGATTGGGACTTGCACCGACATATTCAAATTTGTATCATATAATGTTCAGAGAGAAATTATTCACGTTTTAGCTGCGATGATTTTCTATGCAATATTTATACCGAGCAGGTTGCCAATCAATACCAAAAAAAATCACTACAACTAAAAAATGCTGGGTTGATAACCCGCGTCATGAAAAGGATATGCTACCAAAAAAGGTTGTCACTACTTTCTTGATTTCGATGTCCATTTGCGTGCAGCCTAAATAAAGCCAGTTTCCTTGACCATTTCGAACGATAAGACTACCCCTCAGCTACAGAGCCCGGTATCAAAATAAACAATGTCAGAACCTTATATAATAAAAATTCCATTATCCCTAGCTGTTTTACGAGACCCATCACAGCTAGGAAAACTCTCTAAGCCTCCAGGATGCTAGATGTTGATACAATGACAATTCCTCCTCACTCGAGAAGTGTCAGGTTCCAGACAGTGTGAAATTAACACTTCCAAATATTTCACTCAGGACAGTCGCTCATTCCTTTGTGACATCTGGCAGTTGAGTTTTTTTGGTAATCCATTTAAGGTTCAAATTTTCTGTGTGGGGTCTCTGTAGGTCTGTTCTGGTTTATTGATAATCGCGAGGATGTGGAATTACCTTAGCTAGCTGTGCCGTCTGCGTTTGATAGCAAGCTCCGGTTGGTTGGTTAGCAGATTGGGGGGACAGAATGTGTCATACTTTACAACCTTGCTGCGATATATGTATCTTTAGGTGGGACACATCCGACTTCAGCATGACATTTTGGTTACTTTGACCCTCCACAGAGTGGGACAGGTAATTATTTTACTAGTCCCACTCTGTGTTTTATTTTACTAGTCCCATTACTAGTTTTAATTATTTTGTAATTATTTTACAAGCGATGAATAGCGTGCATGGTTTATACATTTTATGTGGATATGGGTTCATGTCAACAATTAAAATATCATTAGTCGCGTCTTACAACTTGCGTGACAGCTCAAATTATTGTTATTCTGTGCTCCTCTTTATGAACTGATGTGCTCATCTTCAGGGTCGTGTGAACTGACCTGGGCTTGAAATGTAATCGATTTTATTTTATGAAGATTACATTTCATTATACTGTTATGTGCATCATGGCCCGGTGTATATGACTTTGGCAATTATGTTCTGCATGAGTTTTTATAAATTTGATATAATTGGGGCGTGATTTAGAACTATTTATAGAACTGCAGAATAACAAATTCCATATTGATGCGACATTTTAACTGATCTTTCATTCGATGTAGTCGTACTGAAATCGGATATGTCAGGCCGAAAGACGGAGATATTTCAGCCAAGTTGTGAATCATGACACAACACATTCCGCTCTCGAGACTACATCCTGCTAATCTGTAGGAATTTGAGAAGGAACCCGGACGAAGTGCATTCGAAGTTGCAGTCGTATTCTCCTGAGTGGAGTTGGTTTTTCGTTTGCTTTCAGACCACGCACATTGATGACTCTGGCCAGGAACATCCACATTGATGACTGACCACGCACATTGATGACTCTGGCCAGGAACATCCACATTGATGACTGACCACGCACATTGATGACTCTGGCCAGGAACATCCACATTGATGACTGACCACGCACATTGATGACTCTGGCCAGGAACATCCACATTGATGACTGACCACGGACATTCACACTCATGAATGACTCTGAGCACGGACGTCTAGATACAAAAGGACATGCCAAGACGCAAGACATCCAGTCTGTTTGAAAAGAACGCTGTCGGAATTTCCCGTTCAGTAAAATCCAAGTCATTTTTCAGAATTGTCCCTCAGTGCTGATTTCAAAATCCATCACGTATCTGTGCTAATGTTAATGGTAAGTGATAGATTTGTATATATTTTCTACCACCATCCAATGAAAAGCAAAAACAGGTATGTCAAGCCAAGATAAATAGGATGCGTAAGATGGTTGGTTGTTTGTTGATCTGGCGGTCGATTGGCACATGCCCTTTAATCCACTGCCTTTGAGTACTATATGAATATGTTTGTGAGTTGTTTTTTCTCTCCATATAAGCTAATCTATATATCTAGCCACGGAGGGAAAAGCATCTTCCTGACATTATTCAGCGCTGGACATTCAAAAAGGTGGTGGCCGAGAGTTTCATAGGGATGAGTGCACATCCGGCATCCTAGAGTGTCATCATCATTAAGTGCCGTCTCCGCAACGAACGTTGACTGCAACGGATCTCCAGCATCCCCTGTCTCTTGTCTTGGTGGTGCATTCTGCTAGACTGTAACCCGTCCATTGTGTGATGTTACTCTCCCACTTGTATCTCTGCCTAGCTCTTTATTTTGCCCTCAAGTAAGGTCTTCAATAAGGTGTCATATCTTTTAATGTGTCCAAAGCATTTTATTTGCCTGATCTTTATTTCTCTTAGTAGTTCCTTCTTCATATTAAGTGTCTTCGGCACCTCTTTAGTAGGAGTGTGTTGTGGTTGTATTCTGTTCAGGTGATTGCTAAGCTGTATATGTTGTATGCGAAGTCGTAAGATAATACTCTGGTCTTTCCTTCACAGGAATGTATAACATAAACCACTGTCATCCTCATAAATGCACACAAAGAAACAGCTCATGCTACGGCGTCACAAAGACAGTCGGTTGTTGCCAAATATAAATTATATTTCCCGTACAGTACATACCAAGTCCTTCTCTAATTTACACACGTGCGGTGATCTCACTCAACGTCACTCATATAGGCCGATGATGCGACTGCTTATTAGTTCATGTGATTTTTGTGTCGACAGACAATGAATAGCACGGAAAAAATCCCGATCAGAAAAGATAAGTGTTAAGACACGAGATCAGAACGCTGGGCATTTCTGAAGAATGGTTAGGTATGCAAGAAGCTAATACATTTTTGAGCTATACTCAAAAGCTATTGCCAGCCAAGTATGTCTTAGAAGAGAGAAGCAGAAAGAAGAGCCAGTGGTAGACCTAGAGTATGCTGGATCGACAACATCAAAGAGACATTACACGAACACCAAATAACATTATCTGAAGCTGCCAGAAAAGCGAGAACAAGAACATTATATCTCCCTCGACACCCGTAAAGGGTAAAAGAGGAAGGAAAGAAGAAGAAGAAGCATGTATTAGGCGATAAACGGAGTCTTAGTGTGGACTTGGTTATTCCATCCCATATATGGTCAAAGTGACCAAGACACCAAGCTAAATTTGAGACCGTTGGCCGTATAGAAAATCTGTCCACTAAAATGTAAACATGAACTAGTTTCCTATTTCCGTGAAATATATTAGTTTTCCTTGGCTATTTTTGTCATGCGACTCCCAGTATGTAAATTGCGACCAATTAAAAGTCCAACAATAATCAAAAACGTAACGAAAGGGGTCCAAATGAATTCATCTAGAAGACACGTACGGTCGAAATCCACGCTAAAATAGTATGTGTCAGTGAGAAAGGCGCAGATATCGCAGCTAAGCTGTAAGCTATGACGCAACGGTTCTCCGGATTACACCCT
This sequence comes from Meghimatium bilineatum, assembly GCA_034231615.1. NCBI lineage: Eukaryota > Metazoa > Mollusca > Gastropoda > Stylommatophora > Philomycidae > Meghimatium > Meghimatium bilineatum. Next base: position 14,740,264 of record CM067302.1, on the reverse strand, counting down.
GCTGATCTGTAGGATTTTGAGAAAAACGCAGAAGAAGAAGAAGAAACGAGGAAGGAACAAAAATAAACCCATGTTTAAGATCATTATTGTATTCTGTTCTGTAATGCTAAAAAAGATACAAAAATTCAATCTAACTTAATTACAACAAAGTAATTTTCAAGAGACACAATCATCATATAAATCTGTACTTGTAACAACACGAGAAATGTGTAACTCGTACAAGCCTCCATACGGACGCGTGGGTAAACAATCCGACTAGGAAACAAATTGAATACCTTTGAATGCCAAATGTAATCTACCTTAAGAAGCCCTTCCAAATTCCTCCTATTCACAGCCTCTTGGATTATTTATTCTAACCCTCGACTTTAATGATGTGCTTGAAGCTCTATTTTTTTCTATTTACTCTAAGCACCAACGCTGGTAAATACAATACTATTTGGCAAATTGCTAAACCAAACACATCTGATTGGCTACTTCGGAACTGGCAATGAGATTCATTGGTTCTGAAGACTAACCATCTAGGCCCTGATTGGCGTTTATAACAACTATCTGTATCGGATAATTTGTTCTTATTATGGACACGTGACTGTTATTTGTTGATTGATTGGTCAGTTAAAGATCGTGTGTAGACTTGATTGGCTGATCAATGCTGTTTCCATTTTGGAATTTCAGACGTAAATGAAGTTTGTCTGCCATTATCAATGTTACTTGCAGCTTGGCAATTCTTTTTTTCCCGTAATTTTCTTAACATTTTATTTTTAAATGTGGCCTCTCAAATTTGGCTATCTACGCTAAAATGTGTCTATATTCTGATATGCATTTTTCCGTTATCAAATTGGTTTCGCGACTAGAGTAGTAAGTTTAAGAATGGCGCAGTATGCCGGCCGTGAACAACCTGTAACGTAACTCGTTGTTTGTTATGTTGTTGCTGTGGTTTTTTTTTCTGCGTGTGTTCTCTGATGACCAATACATAATTTCGAGTGATTTACGCCGGGAAGTGTGAAGTAATCTGTGCTGTTTGGTTTCAATGTGGAGCTGGGTTATTTTGCGTCATCCGATCCAGCACATCCGTTTTCGACATGCTTTTAATTATTTGAGATTCCTTAGCCTTCCTATCCGTTGCCAGACAATCGATGAGTATTATCACCCACTGTGCCCTTGAATTTTACAGAAAAAAAAACGTGTCCAGGGGGGCAGTATCTGAAAAGATAGTGCGCAGGGAGTTAAACTTAGGCCGACTACGTCTATCTTACCTGAGGTGTTCCATTGTTTCCGAAATTGTCTCCTGTAATTAGACATCATTGAACACTGTATCCTCGAGTACTAGCTTAATTATTAAACATCCAGTCAAATATTGGTCACTCTTAGATCGATTTCTGTTAGGTCACCTTGGGTTCACCACAAGTTATTTTGCAGATAAATTTTCTTAGGCCAGATTTTCTTCTACTGAGGGGGAAACTGGGACAATCCTGTAGTACGTGTTCTAGTTCTGGCGCATGTATTGCTGCTCCGGAAATGTAAATCTCAGAGTCGCTGATATCGATTCCATATAGATGTGCTTTTAAACAAGTGATCTGTTCTCAGTCGAAATATCGTAACTTGTACATATCTATTTAATTTGTTTTTATTGCCTGAATCGGTTCTACTTTTCATTTAGTTCTATCCCTTGAAGTCATGTATATTATTTTAGCAGAGCACTAACTTCTATGAAGCTTTGAGTTACGAGGATCTAAGGGAGACTGCCAGTACAGTTAATTACTCAAAAAGGAAAATTGAAATACGGTTGGTACACCGTCTTGGCCGAGGTTTCATTTACCGACATTGAAATTTCGTTCATGTTCAAGTCTGAGCTTCTACCCACATTTTCTTCGTAACCGGGACGGTATGATATCCTGCCTTTAGCATCTCATATACCTTGCTTCTGGAAGGCAGCTGTCAGCGCGTTCACAAGCATGAATGTTGCATTAGATTACGATACTATCACTTATTATTGAATATGGCGTTGCCCACTAGCACAGAGCTGCTTTCCCGTGTATCAGGCAAATACTTCTGAGATTTTCTCCCTACTCTTGTCATAGTGAGGTTTCTGACTTAACAACCCGACAGTCCAGGGCAGCCGTTGCCCTTAACTGCTACAGTCGTATTTTTACTATGGGCGTCTAGGTTCTATTGAGAGATTTTGTTTGTTTTGTACAAAAGATATTGCTTGTCTTGTACAAACATTTCTAGCTCCACCTTGGTCAGCACTTCGCGGACGTGATCCATACAGTTAGATAGTTACTTTATTAGTTAGTAAGTCAGTCAGTCACTCAGTTAGTTACTTAGTCAGTCAGTCACTCAGTTAGTTACTTAGTCAGTCACTCAGTTAGTTAGTTAGTTAGTTAGTTAGATAGTTAGTTCGTTAATTAGTCAGTCACTCAGTTAGTTACTTAGTTAGTCAGTCAGTCAGTTAGTCACTCAGTTACTTAGTTAGTTAGTCAGTCACTCAGTTAGTTAGTCAGTCAGTCACTCAGTTAGTTACTTAGTTAGTTAGTCACTCAGTTAGTTACTTAGTTAGTCAGTTAGTTCGTTGGATCACCGTCACTGCATTACTGACAAATCCATAGGTGCTCAGGTATCTCCTCCAGGTAACCACCATTACACGTTGACTGACGGCCCCAGTACGCCGTTGACTGACCATCATTCTTCCTCACCCATGAAACCGCTCCTTTCTAACGACACAACATTTCAAACCAAGCTCCCTTATTCTAGTCATGGAATAAGTCATCGTTACGTATACAGCCATTTTTTCGTGCGTTTTTCCGTAGGGCGTTCAAAATATCTACCCGATCCATTGCTCCTCCAACAGTCATAGGAGCCGTGTGGGGCCAAACTATCTGCTCTCTCATTACCCCATACTCCCGCATGTTCCAGTACAAAGATAAAAGTCACTTTCCCCAACAGGAATTCTTCATCGCATCCGGTCAATGTTCCAGAAAGCACCTACTTACCTTTTCACAATCATACTCATCGAGTCACTGAGTATACAGGCATGTGTCGCAGTTGCGAGCACACGCATTTCAAAGCATCAGTTACTGCCACAATCTCCATTGTCATGCTGCTTGTTGTTTAGGATAATGCACCCCTTCCTCTTCACATGATCCATACAGCGTTATCCAAATTTCTTCGCACGAGTTTCGAAACAGTCTATTTCCAAGGTGTTCCAACTAATAGATGTGTTTAGGATCTTGGTTATTTGTTAATCCTCGGATTGCAATGTATATCCTTTTACAACGAGATTGTAACGAGACCAATCTATATCCATTTGCACACTGTTTGTTATGCTGTGAATGTGTTCTTGATTAAGGCCTTTTCGTCGAAACATTGTTGTGTGTTATCATGTGTTTTCAGTGATTAGCACAACTTTATCACCCCGTTTCATAGTTTTAAAGAACTCACACTGTTTTGAAACGCCATATTCCACTCATTCACTTGCTAGATTGGCACGCATGCGTCCACATACAGGACCTTCATTCATACACTTTCTGTATTGACACGCATGCGTACACATACCGGACCTTCATTCATACACTTTCTGTATTGACACGCATGCGTACACATACCGGACCTTCATTCATACACTTTCTGTATTGACACGCATGCGTACACATACCGGACCTTCATTCATACACTTTCTGTATTGACACGCATGCGTACACATAACGGACCTTCATTCATTCACTTTCTGTATTGACACGCATGCGTACACATACAGGACCTTCATTCATACACTTGCTACATTCACACACATGCATCCACATACCGGACTAACCCTTAAATATATCTGCTAACAGTCACTTTCTTGAATGAATACATTTGCATTTTGAACCCAATACAATTCCGTTCACACAAACAGCACAGTCGTGACACAAGAAATCACTTACTGACCTCAAGCATTACCACCTGTGTCCTCGCTCTACATCATGTGTACAAGCACTACCACCTGTATCCAAGCATTACCACCTGTGTCCAAGCATTACCACCTGTGTCCAAGCATTACCACCTGTGTCCTAGCACTGAATCCTATGTACAAGCAACATTAAATGATTAAAAATACAGGAATGTCGTGACTACAAAAATCATTAGTTGACCACAAGAACCACATTCCGACTCCAATCACCTCTTCTTGGCATCTGAGCAAAACTGCCCTGATACCCATATATCACTGCCCTAAATTGTATCTGCCCAGTACCCAAACTTCAACCGTATCTACATTTATACCACCAAAACTTACGAAATACTATAACACTCCAGCGTAAATACTTTAATTTATTGCATGCCTGACGAGACACCACTTGACTATTCTCAAGCCATAATGATGAATGCGAAATTTGCCAAAACGTCCACCATATCGTTCAACGAATAAACATCCCAGAACATTGAGTTCCAAATTCTTTCATGATTTATTGAAACAGCTGATGGTTTAGGAAGCGGTCAATAACCTGCGAGAAGTCGGATTGATAAGTAAAGTTCATTAACTCTAGTAAGAGCACCACACTCGGTTACAGTCCGTTATAATCAACATAGACGCCGGTAGACTGCAGGTCCGTAGATCTTAGCAAATCCGAGCACGACTTTCTGGAACTAGGTACCAAATGGTCTAGTTGGTAAAAACCCCTCCTTTAGTGTGTTTTTATTAAAATAATTATTCAATAACGCGTTCTTCTTCTTCTTCTTCTTCTTTTGCGTTCGTTCTCAAACTCCTGCAGATTAGCCGGATGTAGTCCAGAGAACGGAATGTGTTGTGTCATGGTTTACAGCATTGCTGCGATATCTGCGCCTTTCGGCCTGACACATCTGACTTCAGCATGACTTTGGGTCACTGACCCTATATGGGATGGGGCAGACTACTCGATTCCATAATCTCCTTAGTCGCCTTTTACGACATGCGTGTAAGGTAAACAGTGTTGCTATTCTTTGCTCCCCTTTCGGGCCCCGGCAACACACGGGTGAATAAAGCGTTCTAAAAGTGAAATTTACGCACGAAAAAGGGCGAATAACTTAATAATAATATTTTTCGGTAAAACCCCCTCTAGGAAATGATATCTACGGCCCTTGGTATTAGGTTGATGGGTTCGTGCCTCGGTCACAGGTTTTTATTAATCCCCCATTTAACAAACACACAAGGGCTCTTCCCTTCTGCCATACGATATTAAGAGGCCACTAATCGTATCCTCTTTGTTTTCAAACTCCTGCAGATTTGCATTACGTTGTTCGGGGAATATAATTTGTATGCTTTGTGTCATGGTTTTCAGTTTGACTGCGATGGTTTCGCTTTTGTAGCTTGACACGTTCAAATTCAACATGGTCTTTGTGTCTCTTTGACTCTCTATAGAATGAGAAAATGAACTGTGCCTTCACAACCTTTTTTGTCGTGTTTAACGACATGTGTGTCCTGTAAGAGTCTCGCTGTTATTTGATCCTAAGTCCGGGAACGGCAAGCCCAGGTGACTGTACAAATGCAAGATTTATTGTCTTTCCTAGGTTTGTGGTCTAATATCTGTCACAACAGCTTACTCAAGATAGAGGTTTTGTGGTCTAATATCTGTCACAACAGCTTAATCAAGATAGGATTTGTGGTCTAAAATATCTGCCACAACAGCTTAATCAAGATAGGATTTGTGGTCTAAAATATCTGTCACAACAGCTTAATCAAGATAGATTTGTGGTCTAAAGTATTTGTCACAACAGCTTAATCAAGATAGGATTTGTGGTCTAAAATATCTGTCACAACAGCTTAATCAAGATAGGATTTTGTCTAAAATATCTGCCACAACAGCTTAATCAAGATAGGATTTGTGGTCTAAAATATCTGTCACAACAGCTTAATCAAGATAGGATTTGTGGTCTAAAATATCTGCCACAACAGCTTAATCAAGATAGGATTTGTGGTCTAAAATATCTGTCACAACAGCTTACTCAAGATATAGGTTTTGTGGTCTAATATCTGTCACAACAGCTTACTCAAGATAGAGGATTTGTGGTCTAAAATATCTGTCACAACAGCTTAATCAAGATAGGATTTTGTCTAAAATATCTGCCACAACAGCTTAATCAAGATAGGATTTGTGGTCTAAAATATCTGTCACAACAGCTTAATGAAGATAAGGTTTTGTGGTCTAAAATATCTGTCATAACAACTTAATCAAGCTAAAATATCTGTCATAACAGCTTAATCAAGCTAAAATATCTGTCATAACAGCTTAATCAAGCTAAAATATCTGTCATAACAGCTTAATCAAGCTAAAATATCTAACAGCTTAATCAAGCTAAAATATCTGTCATAACAGCTTAATCAAGCTAAAATATCTGTCATAACAGCTTAATCAAGCTAAAATATCTGTCATAACAGCTTAATCAAGCTAAAATATCTGTCATAACAGCTTAATCAAGCTAAAATATCTGTCATAACAGCTTAATCAAGCTAAAATATCTGTCATAACAGCTTAATCAAGCTAAAATATCTGTCATAACAGCTTAATCAAGCTAAAATATCTGTCATAACAGCTTAATCAAGCTAAAATATCTGTCATAACAGCTTAATCAAGCTAAAATATCTGTCATAACAGCTTAATCAAGCTAAAATATCTGTCATAACAGCTTAATCAAGCTAAAATATCTGTCATAACAGCTTAATCAAGCTAAAATATCTGTCATAACAGCTTAATCAAGCTAAAATATCTGTCATAACAGCTTAATCAAGCTAAAATATCTGTCATAACAGCTTAATCAAGCTAAAATATCTGTCATAACAGCTTAATCAAGCTAAAATATCTGTCATAACAGCTTAATCAAGCTAAAATATCTGTCATAACAGCTTAATCAAGCTAAAATATCTGTCACAACAGCTTAATCAAGCTAAAATATCTGTCACAACAGCTTAATCAAGCTAAAATATCTGTCATAACAGCTTAATCAAGCTAAAATATCTGTCATAACAGCTTAATCAAGCTAAAATATCTGTCATAACAGCTTAATCAAGCTAAAATATCTGTCACAACAGCTTAATCAAGCTAAAATATCTGTCACAGTAATTTAAGTCTGTAAGTTGAGTCTGTTTCTAGGATGGTATTTCGGATCTGTTCCTATGGCGAAAATTCGAATCTGTTTTTAGGTTGGTAATTTGGATCTGTTTCTATTGTTGTTATTTTTATCTGTTCTATGGTAGTATTTAGGATCTGTTTCTGTAGCGGTAATTCGAATATGTTTCTGTATGGTAATTCGAATATGTTTCTGTATGGTAATTCGAATATGTTTCTGTATGGTAATTCGAATATGTTTCTGTAGCGGTAATTCGAATATGTTTCTGTATGGTAATTCGAATATGTTTCTGTATGGTAATTCGAATATGTTTCTGTAGCGGTAATTCGAATATGTTTCTGTAGCGGTAATTGGAATATATTTCTGTAGCGGTAATTCCATTAAAAATGTTGCTCATCATACAACTTCAGTGTCGGAGGGGTGCCATTTTGAAAACGCCCCTACATCATTTACTTCTTGTCTCACCGCTCTCACAGATATGTTCGAGTCACACCACCTGTGTCTTACCGGGACGAGAAATTGAAAAACATAATAACAACACAGTGCCTTGTAATGTATGTCGTAAGCGACGACTAAGGATGTTTTTAGTGTGTGAGGAGTTGTTTGCTCCATCCCATATATGGTCAACGTGATCCGATGCCGTGATAAACTAGAATGTGTCAGACCGAAAGGCTTAATTATCGCAATCAATCTGTAAACCACGACACCGCGCATTCCGATCTCTAGATTACGTCCTGCTATTCTGTAGGAGTTGAGAACGAGCGCATAAAAAGAAGTTTGAATGTGGAGAATCTTAATCCTGGCCAACCTCTATTATCATCAATCTATACTTTTCTTAAACCCCTCTTTTTCTCCTATCCTCAACTGCCCCATTCAGGGCATTCTTGGAATGGGAATCATCGTATCACGTGCCCGTACCACACAATTATGTGACGTTTCATCCCTACCAGTTGTATTCATCTATACCTTACACAGTTATGTATAACTGCTATACCTTACACAGTTATGTATAACTTGTATACCTTACACAGTTATGTATAACTTGTATACCTTACACAGTTATGTATAACTTCTATACCTTACACAGTTATGTATAACTTCTATACCTTACACCGTAATGCGCATCACCGTTTTTTTTTCCCCTTCAGAATCAAGTAATTATGTTTACAGCTGGTTATTTGTATCACCTTAGAGTCAAGTAATTATGTTTACAGCTGGTTATGTGTATCACCTTAGAGTCAAGTAATTATGTTTACAGCTGGTTATTTGTATCACCTTAGAGTCAAGTAATTATGTTTACAGCTGGTTATTTGTATCACCTTAGAGTCAAGTAATTATGTTTACAGCTGGTTATTTGTATCACCTTAGAGTCAAGTAATTATGTTTACAGCTGGTTATTTGTATCACCTTAGAGTCAAGTAATTATGTTTACAGCTGGTTATTTGTATCACCTTAGAGTCAAGTAATTATGTTTACAGCTGGTTATTTGTATCACCTTAGAGTCAAGTAATTATGTTTACAGCTGGTTATTTGTATCACCTTAGAATCAAGTAATTATGTTTACAGCTGGTTATTTGTATCACCTTAGAGTCAAGTAATTATGTTTACAGCTGGTTATTTGTATCACCTTAGAGTCAAGTAATTATGTTTACAGCTGGTTATTTGTATCACCTTAGAGTCAAGTAATTATGTTTACAGCTGGTTATTTGTAGCATGACTTTTGGAAATATCTGTATAAGCGATAAATGCTATAGTTAAGTAATATGTTACTGTAATCTATATGAACTATCAAATTTAAAAAATACCTACGTAAAAATAAATGACAATAAACACAAAAAGAAGGACACTTCCCACGTTACTGCCCACTGGGATTTTTTTTTCCAGAAACATATAATAAACATAACGAACAAGACGCCCGTGTGTTGTCGGGGCCCGAAAAGGGAGCAAAGAATGGTAACACTGTTTACCTCCCATGCATGTTGTAAAAGGCGACTAAGGAGGTTATGGGATGGAGTTGGCTGCCCCATCCCATATAGGGTCAGTGACCCAAAGCCATGTTGAAGTAGAATGCGTCAGGCCGAAAGGCGCAGATATCGCAGCAATGCTGTAAACCATGACACAACGCATTCCATTCTCCGGACTAGTTCCTGCTAATCTTCAGGAGTTTGAGAACGAACGCAGAAGAAGAAGAAAATAACGAACAAGAAACACAAAAAATAATCGAATTATTGAAACTGATTACTTGGAGATTACTGCTCACTACGAAACTTCCTAGTAATCACAGTTTCAGTAATTCGATTGTTTTTGTGTAATTCGATTGTTCGTTATGTGTCTTATATGTTTCTGAAAAAAAATGTTGTTATATTTGTTATATCTTTCTTGAAAAATGTCACAGTGGACGATAATGTGGTAAATGTTTATTTTTCTTTATTTTTTATATTGTTTGTTTTTAAATTCTAAAGTAAATATAGATTACAGTAACATTATGACTTAATATAGTGTGTATCGCTTCTGTTTTGTTACTGGGGAACTATCCGCTTTGTCGGACATCCTCTGACATTTTGAGTATCAATAACAAATAACTATATGCAGTCAAATTTTCACAGAAATTATGCTGAAAAATTACCCACAAATTTTCAGATATCTTTACTAATGAATAGTGTTAGAAATTGATAGCCCTAGAAATTTAAAATCTATGTTACTCTCAAACTATAGCCAATAAACAACAGCTATAGCCTATAAACAAAGACTGTAGCCAATAAGCAACAAACTATAGCCGATAAATAAAAACTTTAGCCAATAAACAAACACTATAGCCAATAAACAACAAACTATAGCCGATAAATAAAAACTTTAGCCAATAAACAAACACTATAGCCAGTAAACAACAAACTATAGCCGATAAACAAAAGCTATAGCCTATAAACAAAGACTATAGCCAATATACAACAAACTATAGCCAATAAACACCAAACAATAGCCAGTAAACAAAAACTATAGCCAATAAAAACCAAACTATAGCCAATAAACAGAAAATGTAAACTATGTAAGGAAATATATACACTGAGATTTATGAAAGTGTAACTTGTTTAAGTAAAGATAACAAGTGTTTTAAAAACAAAAATTATAATTATGGGTAGAATTCTATAAGACTTTCTCAGATCAAAGACAAGTTTTATCGCCCTCTATTTTTATCTTCGCATTTGCCAACAGACAATGTTACCTAAACTCTCCGTTAATTATGAGATGATAAACTCACGTGACGCAAGATTTCACGTATCTGATTTCTCTTTATCACTGATTAGTGCCGTGATTTACAGTGTGACTGCGATTGCTTATTATTTGATGTGTGAATTGGGCTTCTGTGGGTATGTCCAATCAGCTCAAAACAGCAATAACAACAGGGTTAAACATGCGTAACCGGGGTTAGATTTGAGTGTAGTAGCCAGTTTGTAAGTGCGAGATCAGTTCTCTCGTACGACTGGTATACTCTACTAGCGATATGGTTACATTCGTCCACCATTCTGTGGAAGTGGTAAAAGCACTGAAGACATAGTTTTATATTGTGAATTACTTGCAAACAACACAGCAAATCGCTTTGCTAAGGAGAGTGCTGCATATTATGAAACAGATGTTTTAAACATCAAAAGTAACAGGTGATCAGAACAATAAAAGACAGATATATAAAACCGTATATGTTTATACGGTTATAAACATAACCGTACCAACGCCGAGTCGTATGTACCGAGCCATTGGCCCAAATAGCACGGCAATGCAATGCATTCTCGTTCTCTTGAATACATCCTGGTGGAAATCTATTAGGAAGATTATGCTTCTGTAAGAGAGAACAAATGGGAGTTTGAGAAAGAAACGAAACACATCTCTTTACACTGCTTAGCGTCGTGGTTTACAGCATGACAACAATTGCTTATTATTTGATGTGTGTACCCCGACGCCGTGCATATAGTTGAATTAACCTAGCGGGGCAGTAAAACTTACTTGGCGGGCCGGTTTTGGCCCGCCCGCTGTCCTATTTCGCCCACCCTCTTTACACTAACTGTAAATTTGAATTCCACACTAACGAACTCTCAGAATATTTCTGTAAAGAATGTATATTCCGCAGAAGAACTTCTGATTGCTTAGCACACCTTTATGCAATTTATTTCCCGTTTGAAGTGAGTTTGTGGAATTCATTCAAGCTAGAACTGTGTTATTTGCAGTGTTGCCATATTGAAACTATGATTTGAAGTCAAACTAGAAAGAAGACAGAAAAAAGCCAATATTAAACGTTTTAAACGTATCCTCTTTAATATATTATATTTCTAAAAAAAAGACAAACAAAAAACCACGATTATATGCGTAAATCTCTATAAACCGTTTTGGCTTGATACTTATTATGTCTAGAACTCATTACAACATTATATTGTTCATGCGTTAATATATGAGCTCTCATATTGTTTTTTTCCTCTTTTTCTGACTGTTCATGTTTATGCGTTTCTTTATGATAAATCTTAGCAAAGACATCGTTGGTCGTAATCTTTTCTGAAAATTATCTTATTAAATTGTTATTCTTCTTCTTCTTCTGCGTTCATTCTCAAACTCCTGCAGATTAGCAGGATGTAGTCTGGAGAACGGAATGCGTTGTGCCATGGTTTACATCATTGCTGCGATATCTGCGCCTTTCGGCCTGACACATCCGACTTCAGAATAACTTTGGGTCACTGACTATATGGTATGGGACAGCCAACTCCATCCCATAACCTCTTTAGTAGCCTTTTACGACATGCGTGGACGGTAAACAGTGTTGCTATTCTTTGCTCACTTTTCGGGCCCCGGCAACACACGGGCGATTAAATAGTTATTGATTTTAGACTTTAAATATTTCGTTCACGTGGACTACGTGTATATCTAAATTGTGTTCCTTCTATAAGCTTTACTTAATTAGGAAATGAGTTGGTATAATATCATGTATCGAACATATCGAGAGACAACAAGTAAAATGGTTCGGTCACCTTATGAGAATGAAGCCAAACCAAATACCAATAAGAGCATATAATACAAGAATATCAGGGCGTAAAGCCAAAGGTAGACTAAGAAAACGGTGGATTGAAAACATCAAGATAACCTGGAACAAACATGGACTAAAATCAACCTCGGCGACACATTGGCCTTGAAAAGACAGCTTAAGCTACCAACGCTAAACTTAACGGCAACTGTGAATGCGGTCAACAATCATTCACCTGGGGAAAGACAATAGACAATATAAGCTTTACTGTTTGGAAACTCATACAACGATATGTAGCTATTCTATTCTAGTTGTTGGGCCCATCTGTTTCCCTGAGAATTTCATATTCTAGCCATTCTAGAAGAATATCGCCCGTGTGTTGCCGAGGCCCGAAAGGGAAGCAAAGAATAGCAACACTATTTACCTTCCACGCCTGTCGCAAAAGGCGACTAAGGAGGTTATGGGATGGAGTTGGCTGGCACATCCCATATAGGGTCAGTGACCCAAAGCCATGCTGGAGTCGGATGTGTCAGACATGAAGGCGCAGATATCGCAGCAATGCTGTAAACCATGACACAACGCATTCCGTTCTTCGGACTACATCCTGTTAATCTGCAGGAGTTTGAGAACGAACGCAGAAGATGAAGAAGATTACAGAGATCTGTAGCCTGTTTGCATGAGAATTTCATATTCTAGGAATTCTAGAAGAATATGTTCTGCAGTCTGAGGTTCACCTCCACATGTACACATTTTACCGTGTTGCCATTTTTGAATTTTGTATGCGTATGGCGGCTGAGTTGATTGTGTTATGTTCTGATGCTCAGCATGACAACCTATTCTGATCTTTTCATAATTTGATAGTCATCCTGTGTTGGTGTTAACGTTCTAATTGATTTTTTTTATCAAAATGTACTTCTCATAGCGATGCACGCTTCTTTCAACCGTGAAGTTAGTCCAAATTGGTTATATCAGAGATTTTTACCATTAAAGAATAACGGAGACCGCGGTGATCTAGTTACCACGTACTTGGGGAAGTAATACTCTTCTAATTGTTTTGATCTCATCAGGTAGCATATCCTGAACAGGATGTAACAGCCATCACAACTATTCGAAACCTCAGTTGATCTTGAGCCAGTCTTCCTGCTTCTGTTATTGTCATGTTCAGATGTTCTTTGATATTTTATGTTCATCTTCTTCTTGGTCTGTCTCTCCTTTGTCTCCATGGCATCATCCCTCTCCATTGTCGTCTTTCATCTCTAGGCTGTCATGTTTGATATGGCCAAAATATTGTAGTTTTCTGGAAAGAACCATTCTGTTTAGTCAGTTTTCTTTTACATTTATTTCTCTCAGGATGGCAACATTGGTGATCTGTTTGACCCATTCTATTTTGAGGATTTTTCTATAACATTTTCTTTCAAATGCTGCGATTTTTATTTTTCACTTTGTTGATTATTGTCCAGGATTCACACCTAGATATGTCCACTGGAACTAGGAACAAGCTCTTAGTAATCTTAGTTTTGTTGTTTTTCAGCAGCTCCGCCATATGTTTTTCATTTGTATCAGCTTCTTGGACGCGATAGCCAACCTCCTTTAAACGTATTCATATCAATCATCGTTACTGTTGATCAGAGAACCAAGATAGTAAAAACTGGTGACTCTTTCTAATACACTGTTGTTGATACTGATTAAGAACTTTCTCGATTGGTCCGTTCTGGTGACTTTGAGTGCACGGTTTGAATGTCTTGACAAAACCGCATCTTTTTTGGAGATGTGATTAGTCAAGTACGGAAGAACGCGTATGCAATAGTTACTAGGAGATTTGGTGCCGTTGAACGGACTGGTTCAATTCTCGTTAATCTCAAGAATTTTGCTAGTGGTTTTGTCTCGTCATAAAATCGGTCTTGTTTCCATTCAGAAATAGGTTTGTTTTTAATTATGTCCTTTATTGTTCTGATCACCTGTTACTTTTAATGTTAAACCCATCTGTTTGATCATATGCAGCACTCTCCTTAGCAAAACAATCTACTGTGTTGTTTGCAAGTAATCCGCAATGTATTGGTGTGCAGTGTTTATCTATTTTACGCTGACTGCTTAGTTTGACAGTAGTATTTGCAAGTGTGGTAGTTTTCTGGGATGAAGATATTAGAGAGTTGATGATGCATCTGCTAGGAATACTACATACAGTCTGTGGGCCAAGATCGGCGTACATCAGTATTTAGGTTGCTACCTGATTTTCGAAGAATGTTACGCATTCCTTAAACAGCAAAGATTACTAATTAAGAATGTCTTAGAAGGATGGATGTGAAAAGATGCATTATTGATAATATAAGAAAAAGACAGTCAACATTTATTGGGCACATGAGAAGAGGAGGCATTGAGAATATAGTGACAACAGGAAAGATAGAAGGGAAAAGATCAAGGGAAAGACCCAGAGAAAAGATATTGGACAGTTTTACTAAATGACTTCAATTGACTACGCCAACAGAGATGATGACATATTTGAGAGATCGATGTACATGGAGAAATATGATCGTCAACGCCATTCGGCACGGCACTTGATGATGATGACATGATTTTTTGCATCGTATTTATAACATAATTCTCTCGTTTCTAATTTGATTGTATTTCTGACACTGTTTCTCTTCTCTATGTATACACTGATTTTACTAACTTTTTAACCGTACCAATTACCAACAGGTTAGGTAAACATATCATTTGCTTTTTTGACACGGCCATTGTTATATATAAATGAATCTAATTTGTTGTTATATAAATAGCAGAAAGTTTATTTTACACAACTAATTTTTGTAACAGTTAAAAACGTCGAATAAAACAATGATGTTGTCTGGCGTCCAATACGCATTTATAATGCTATATTTCTGGATTATGACTGAGAATAAATCAGTGTGGCATCCCTGGTTATGCGGTGCAATTTTTTTCTATATTTTCCGGTGCTGTGTTAAGATTTATCCCACATGTTATTTTAACAACGTTGTCCTGTCTTACTAGTGAAACAATAAGATAGACCAGCTATATTTAAACAAACATAGCTCGAATTGTTTCTTTTCATGGCACAGTTTTCTTTATCCTGGTTTATATTTTCTGATACACCGGTAAGAAATTAGTTTCCTCGTTTGAAACATATTCTTCCAGTACCTCGTGTTTTTTTTATTTTAAAGGAAATGTACTGGCTGACATTAATATTTGCACCTGGATTAAGGTAAGTTCCAGGTGTGTTCGTGGTAGATTTTCCATCTTCACAGCTTGCTCCAAATGTAATGATGTCTTTTCGTAAAATAAACAAACACTGTCATTACTGTATGATTTTCCGTTAGGGAGTTGTGGGGTGTGGGATAACGGCCGTAAGCCCTTATTATCGCCACGACATGTACCAGGGTAGAGTTCTTTTTCTCTGTTCAATCTTAAATTCTCTGCAGATTCTTCTTCTTTCGTTCAATTGAAACATGTCTATATCTGTAATTCTGTCTCCTTAATAAAACTCACTGTCTTTTGTAGTTCATACAGTGGTCCATAGATCTTTGATTCCAGTGTTGTTTCCTCTGGCCAATATGTCTGGCTCAGCGTTTCATGCTCAGAACACTCTTGAAGTATATGTTTGGCACTATGTGCTGCATGTACACATGTACACATGGCATCGTTGCCAATCTTTAACTTTGTATACATGTGACTGCGGAGTCGGTTGTGTCCTGTTCTGAGACGTATAATTATAACTTATTCTGATCTGTTCATAATGTGATAATCATCTTGTGTTGGTGTTTGTGGCTTTCTTATTGACTTGATCATCTGTTTTTTTCTAATGGTAGGTGATTGGTATATCTGGTTGGTCTTCGGCAGCACCTTCCTTAGCCAGTTGGTCTGCTTTTTCATTTCCTGGTATTCCACAGTGAGAGGGTATCCACTGCATGGTTACCCTAAACTGGTATCTCTGCAGATGAACAGAATGTAGTTTGGAAAAAGGATCGCGTTGTATCATGGTTTACACTTTAGGTGCAATATCTGCTTCTATCGGTCTGATATATCTGTCTTTAATATGGCTTCTGTGTCACTTTAAGCGTATTTAGGATGGGGGCAACCAATTCACGTCGACACCTCCTTAATCTACTCTTAAGACATGTTTGTCAGGTAACTTTCTGTTATTTTCTCCTTTTCTGATCGCTCAGAGTACTGATAGAGGGCAAGTTTTATAATTTATTTCCTAAAACAACAAATCGCGCGTCTTAACGAGTGACGAAATATGTGCTGGATTGTTGTGTGACAATCGCTCTAATATTTCGACCATGTACCATATGCTTTGTACCGTCACGGCCAAGGTACGGAATTCGATCCCCGCCACAGGCAATTGTACATCCGGACCGTTCATAAAGCAATGGAAAACTACTGAACGTATTTATATTGCCTAGAAAATCCCCACAGTCAAAAAATGCTGGGTTGATAGATACGTCCTGAATAGGAAATAGTGAGTCACTTTAAATATCAATTTTGGTTTTGGTGTGTTATTTTTTTTTGGGTAAATGTTTTTTAGAAAATCGCCTGACTAGCTTCAGTGATCGATGACGCCATTCCTCGAACCTCTCGAAGCATGAACTCTGGTACACTACTTTATGGTTGATAGGAGAAACCACGGAGATTATATTATATCAAGCTACGAACGAGTGTATTCGAAGAGTTTGCTGGTCAGATGACGAAGGACTTAACACTATACTACCACAAACCGACGTTGTGGTACAAAATAAAAGGCGTTGAGCATACATCGGTCACGCACTCAGAATGAATGAAGACATAATACCACGTCAAGTCTTTACATGGTCACCGAGTGACAAGAGAAAAATGGAAGACCAAAAACAACTATTGAAAAAGAAATCACAAGAGTTGGTATGAAAATGAACGATCAGGAACAACTGGCTGTTGATTGACAAGCATGGAGAGCTATGACATCTGCCCTATGTGCTAAGCTTGCCGACAAGCATGGAAAGTTATGACATCTGTCCTATGTGCTAAGCTTGCCGACAAGCATGGAAAGTTATGACATCTGTCCTATGTGCTAAGCTTGCCGACAAGCATGGAAAGTTATGACATCTGTCCTATGTGCTAAGCTTGCCGACAAGCATGGAGAGCTATGACATCTGCCCTATGTGCTAAGCTTGCCGGCAAGCATGGAAAGCTATGACATCTGTCCTATGTGCTAAGCTTGCCGACAAGCATGGAGAGCTATGACATCTGCCCTATGTGCTAAGCTTGCCAACAAGCATGGAGAGCTATAACATCTGCCATATGTGCTAAGCTTGCCGACAAGCATGGGAAATGATGACCACAACTCTATGTCTGATAAATGTCAGGAATCAAGGACGGAATACCCCCAACTGCAGAACCAAATGTCCCCTACCACTAAATGTCACGCAAGGAACAAACCATCATTTTCAGACTACGAACTGGTCACAACAGACTGAGAAGTCACATGTTCCGAAAGCTGAAGATTGGTGAGACAGACCTGTACAACTGTGGACTGAGCCCAGAGGCTGCAGAACACATTCTTCATCCCTGTCAACTCTACCAAGAAGAGAGGGAGAAAATATGGCCTACTGAGACGGCACTGCTCTAAGACTTGAGGGGTTCCATGGATGACCTGAAGCGAATCACACAATTCATTGAAGCTATTGGTGCTTTAGCTTGATATCTGACTGAAGCTATTGGTGCTGTAGCCTGCTATCTGACTGAAGCTATTGGTGCCGTAGCCTGATATCTGACTGAAGCTATTGGTGCTGTAACCTGATATCTGACTGAAGCTATTGGTGCTGTAACCTGATATCTGACTGAAGCTATTGGTGCTGTAACCTGATATCTGACTGAAGCTATTGGTGCTGTAACCTGATATCTGTCTGAAGAACGATGAAGAAGAAGAAGTAATTCGTAAAAAAATCAATACTAGTATTCTAGACTGGCACCTTAAAAGGATGAAAGGGACTCTGCATACGAATTCACATAAATTGGATTTCATTCGGTTTGTAAATTATTTCTGCTCTTAAAGTTTTGAGTGATGCCACAGCTGGAGTTTTTTTCCACTACATCTGGATTTTTTTCCTTAATCTTCAATCGTATTCTTGGCGATATTATTCAGTGAATTTAATGTTTACTGTGAGATTAGATACTGCCCGTTGTCTGTCTGAGCCGATTATAATTTATTTTTGTAGATATCTCAGATTTGAAAGAATTTTGATAGGCGCACAGTCTAGACAGGTCATTGTTCGGTAGATTTAATTATTTGAGGCATACTAATAGATGGCCGGAGAAGGATTTGTCTAGACTGTACGCCTATCAACGTCCGATCAAATCTGAAATATTTACAACATATACCATCATTTACACGTTAGTTGTTACAGGTAATGACGGAATGGCAACACTGTGACTAGCCATGTATGGAGGAGATGACAAAAGAGGTAACGAGGAGCGCGGTAGTCTAGTTGATAGTACGCTTACTTGCTATCACCGGGTTACAGCGTGTCAAGTTCGAAACCACATCCGGACAAAAAAAATCCGGGTTGTGATTTCTCACTTGATTTCCATCAACAATCAAAGCCTACATGATGGATCGTCAAGATTGGTATTGTTCAGATGTCATGTGTGTCTAACATTACTGTCCATGTTTGACAGTCGTAATA
Source organism: Meghimatium bilineatum (assembly GCA_034231615.1). Classification (NCBI taxonomy): domain Eukaryota; kingdom Metazoa; phylum Mollusca; class Gastropoda; order Stylommatophora; family Philomycidae; genus Meghimatium; species Meghimatium bilineatum. Next base: position 14,721,502 of record CM067302.1, on the reverse strand, counting down.
AAGCAATGTTGAATATTACGATATATAAACACCGTGCATTTATTTACATTGTTGGTTATTGTGTACAGATCTGTATGTTGTCATTGACGCAACAATAATTGTTCACAATCTACTGGAAAGAATCATCAATAATCTAATCGATGATAACAACATAAACAGGAGAGATAATTCACTTATCTTGGAAGCATTTATTTCAGTAAAAAGAATGAAGAAAATACAATGGACAGCTAAGAAAACTAATGCAGAGGTTGTCATTGATGCTGGTGTAAAAAAGACTAATCATATCAAACATTAGGGGCAGACAGTCAATGTTTCTAGGGTATGTGCTGAGAAGAACACAGCTTAAAAACGTAATAACCTCTGGAAATATCAAGGGGGAGAAGAGATAGGGGACGACAAAGAGAAAAGTTTCTAGATAGACTAGTATTGTGGCACAGTAGAAGTTCACCAACCGAGCTTATTGACAACACAAGTGACAGAGAGTCGTGGAGAAACATGATTACCTACGCCATTTGGCATGGAATTTGATTGATTGATTGATTGATCATGTCATCGAATGGGAAAAACATCAAAGAAATCCAACATTGATGCAACATAGCATAACGGAACTTGGGGCAGATGTCCCCTATTGTCAAAAACAAATATGTTAACATGAACACCAAAACTGCACTATATAAAACGATTATCACACCATCACTATGCTAACAATGTCAAACCTGGACACTAACAACAGAACACAGAAGAAATTTGCTACAACAGAAATGACTTGTCTACATAAAATCCTCCGTGTAACATTAAGAGACATAATCAGAAATGAAAACATCAGAAGACTGGTAAACACAATATAATCCTGGATTACATCAGAAGACAACAGATTAAGTAGTTTTCGCATGCTTCCAAACTATCATCAGATAGTGCCCCGCAAAATAAGCATTACTATACAGACACGATGGATACAAGGCGAGGGGCAGACGTTGTAAATGTTGTATTATAGAAATAAGATTCAAAGAAAATAAACAATATATATGAAGCACTCAAAAAAGTAATCTCCCGAGAACTCTTCTATTCCTAACACTGCAAGACATAAAAATGGGTATACAACGAAAAGTCAAAGAATAAACATTTATAGAGAAAAAAAAAACACTACCACTCCTTTACGCTAGCAACACATAAATGTTGTTTCGTGGTCAATGAATAAAAGTTAGCTGTGTAGATAACAACAATCTACAGCGTGCAACTGGACAATGGAAATGTGCAACATTTATATCAAGTAACATATTCTTTCCTGAAAGTTGTCTTCATCGTAGATGCTCTGAACGTCTCTCTGTCGCGGGCAAGCAGGCCTGCATAAGCCAGGGACATATGCATACATTCGCTGGTCCATTGTCAATTGAATGTCTGACCTCTTCCATTGTAGGTTCTGAGTCTTGTTCTAATTCATGGATGTTCTCATTTGGTGACTGGGTTGTTCATTTATACATTCCTAGACATTAATTCCTTCATCTTTGTAGAATATCTGTTTTCTTTGTTAGGACGTTTCCTTTTTTATCCTTTAGTACTCGAAGTGCGGGCTAGAAATTATTATATTGCAATAATAATAAGAGAATTATAAAACATCCATTCTATATTAATGTATGGATCAGAAACATGGACACTAAATAAACAATTAGAAGGCATGATTGATGCCTTTGAGATGTGGGTATGTAGAAGAATAGGGAGAACATCATGGAAAGAGAAGAAAACAAATAAAGAGGTGCTGAAAACACTTAATATGAAGAAAGAACTACTAAGAGAAATAAAGATCTGGAAAATGAAATATTTTGGACACATTAAAAGACATGACACCCTATTGAAGACCTTACTTGAGGGTAAAGTCAAAGGGAAGAGAGCACGAGGTAGGCAGAGATACAAGTGGGAGAGTAACATCACAAGATGGACAGGCTACAGTCTAGAAGAGTGCACCACCAAGAAAAGAGACAGGGGATGTTAGAGATCCGTTGCAGCCAACCTTCGTTGTGGAGACGACACTTGATGATGATAATATTGTAATGTTCGTATAGAAAGACAGATGGATGGATGAAGTTACGGATGTGTAAAATACAGGGTGGATGGCTAGATGGATGGATTAACGCGGGATGAATGGGAAAAAGACGGATGTATTGTTAGATGGATTGATTGACAGATATATGGATGAATAGACTGATGGGTTTATAGATAGACGGATTGACGAATGTATGGTCGAATGTATGGTCGGATGTATGGTCGGATGTATGGTCGGATGCATGGTCGGATGTTTGGTCGGATGTATGGTCGGATGTATGGTCGGATGTATGGTCGGATGTATGGTCGGATGTATGGTCGAATGTATGGTCGAATGTTTTGACGTTTTATGTTAATGAGTGAGTGAGTTAGTCATTCAGTCAGTGAGTAAGTCTTCTTCTTCTGCGATCATTACTCAGTCAAGTTGGGACTTCGGATTCTATGATATAGGCTGCTGTCTGTGTTAGACTGTCCACTGTGCCATACAGTTTCTCTTCAACACTCATTGGGGTGGGCCATGTCTTGTTTCTCAGGTCTGCATACTGGGGACATTCTTGTAGGATATGTTCTGCTATCATATTCGCAAGGCTGCAGTGGCAGAGCCCAGTTGTACCTATTTTGAATTTGGTGTACAAATGATGTCTCATTTTGTTGTGACCAGTTCTGAGGCGCAGCAGGATAACCTGGTCTCTTCTGGATAGTTGGTAATACCCGTCATCTGCATTATATTTGGGGTGGTCTTCTTTCCACTTTTTGTTATAGTTGCCTTTCATGATTGTCTTCACTTCTACATAACTGACCAGATAGTCTTCTTGAGGTAAAAACACAACCAATTTTAAAGCAGAAATGGAAGCTCTCAATAAAGCAGCAGAAATTATCTTACAACAGAAAGAACAAGTGCACAAGAATATTGTACTACTAACATAATGCACTCTCTGTCATAACAGTACTGAAGCTACACAGGAACACCGAACTGAATGAATTGAGGACAGTTCTAGTTCAGTTGTACAATAATTTCCAAAGAGTAGTGATCCAGTGGATACGGTCACACTGTAACATTGAAGGGAATGAAGTTGCAGATAGACTGGCCAAAGAAGTGAGTGAGTGGAATATATTGATTTGTGGACGAAATAGGAACACCGACAGATTTTACAGAAACAGAGGCACAAGTAATAGTTATAACAATACAAGAGAGAAAACAAAAGTGTTGAAAAATAGAAAACTGGATACTTCAGAGTAAACATGGAAGTCCCAGACAAAATAAAAATAAAAATACAACAATCTGGAATGGATTTTTAAACCTGCGATAATTGGGCTCCTGAATGACAACGAAATCCGGAACCAGCTCCATCAAGTACAACAATAAGAAGTTTGTTTAATCTCCCCTGTTCACAAGGGGAAGTAAGCTGACAGAGACAACGGAAAACAAAGATTGTCTCCTCACAATGTTTCATAATTTAACGATAATGAGAGACGGAGATACACAAATACCAGCCGCCTCCGTTACACTCGCATTATCCACAGTGGAAACACGAGAAACAACAGGGAAATTCTACATACGACAGAATAAAACCAACAGTGTGGATACTGTTGTGTAGTTCTGTCATTGATTAATGAAAATAAACGTAATGATTTCATTCCAGGGATTCTCAAAATGTTATCAAGTGTATGATCCTACACGCTTCTCAAATGATACGCTTCATTTCTATTGAATTGGGTATAACCATAAAATATTGTAGCATATCCTATTCTGGTTGTAGCGTTTAACCTGGCGGAGACAGCGGGATTCAAAGATTGTATCCTCACGATGGTTCAGAATTTAGCGATAATGAGAGGCGGATGACACAGACACTACCCGCCTCCGTTACACTGGCATCTTTCATAGTGGAAATACGAGAAATAATAGGAAAATCATTAATACGACAGTGTGTTTTGGCTACAGGTATTTTGTAGACAATATATTGATTGGCCTACTGGACAGTAGGAAATCAAATTTTTTAATGGCTTATTTGCAAGGGAATAACCAGCGAAGTAATTCTAATAGGCTTGATTTTCTAGTGTTCAATAGTTCTTATATTGTAGACGGCCTTGGCACAAGGCAGATGTCTCAATGACTACGTTCGGAAGATGTCTGAAGTATAACGTTAGGGAGATGTTTGAGTGGCTACGTTAGGGAGATATCTGAATGACTTACATTAGGGAGACCTTAGGGAGATGTATGAATAACTATGTTAGGGTAATTCTAAACTACGCTAGGGCAATTATAGACTACGTTTGGGAGATGTCTGAATGACTACGTTAGGGCAATTCTAGACTACTTTTGGGAGATTAATCAATCAGAGTTCACATTCCAGTGAGCGTCGCTGACGTTTGGAGTGTTCTAGGTATGAAACAAAACCTTAGAGAAACCATCCCACTGCACACAGGGAGTAAGAGCTAATCGATCATAATTCATATGGATCTGAACCAGGGCCGTAGATACATTTTTCGTAGGGAGTGTGGGGAGGTACAGGAAAAAAATCTGGAAAAATATCATATTTTCCTGTAAAATCCTTCATTTTAATTAGATCCTTAACCCTTCAGACTCGCCCCACTCCTCCCTTTTCATCTACAGGCTTATCGGAGCACCAACATATACACTCTGGCAATCTAAAGCAATCTTATCTTATCTTATCTTCTTATCTTATCAATCTTATCTTATCTTCTCATCATCTTAATCCTAATCTATCCCTCCACTTATCCAACTATCCATCTGTCCACTTATCTATCTATCGTCTATATATCTAGCTATGTGCGCATGCGGTTGCGTCTGTGGATCTCACTAATGTCCCACTATACAAACCACGCACGCAACAGAAAACCTTAGTACATGACATGCCGTTATATTGAGACTTAGTAGATGACATGACGTTATATTGAGACTTAGTAGATGACATGACGTTATATTGAGACTTAGTAGAGGACATGACGTTATATTGAGACTTAGTAGATGACATGACGTTATATTGAGACTCTCTTATGGAAGCTTTGTAGCATGTCATCTATACAATTATAGACCCCCCAGTGTGTGTAAGGCTTCTTCAATAAGCATTACACTAAGCCGAAAGCTGAAGTCTCTTGGGTATTAAAGAAAGCTCATCAAAACCACCCCGCTGCATATAGGAAGTAAGAGCTAATTGCTCACAATTCCTGGGGTTCTCAGACTAACAAATAACTGTCTGTACCACTATCACGGCAGAGCAGCGCAGGTTATTATCTTCCGCCTCAGAACAGGACACAACACATTAAGCAGCCACTTAAATAGGCTAAGATTGGTCCCATCACCAATGTGTCCCTGTGGGCAGGCAGCACAAACCACTGAACATAGCCTGCAAGACTGCAATACACTAAACCAGTTAAGGGAAGAACACTGGCCCACAGAGATGGATATCCACAGAAAGATGTATGGGAGCACCGACGAGCTTTCAAATACAGCAGTGTTTATTAAGAAAACGGGACTTGCTGTGTAGACATGTCAAACTGCGAACGAGAAGAAGAAGAAGAAGAAAAGCAAACTCAGAAGAAGACTTCAACAGTTTGAGATCCGCTGGCTTAGATTCACATGAAGAAAGGGTAAACACGATTAAAAACAGTCATAAACAACAGAATAAGGGACTCAACAATAGGAATATTGTTCCTATTTCACAATCTGAGGAGACAACAGAATGAGTTAGATATATTCATTGACCGTGCAAGTCAGCGATAAGGAGCCACAACAATGAGGGAACAAGACAGGTTAATCCTGAGGAGGGGCTAGTAATCTGAAACACCTGATACCAGAAAAATGAGAACGTGCAACCCCTGCTGGTATTCAAAATAACCACTTCGTTTCCACGTGTTTTGAAACATCGACCATCCTATTGTTGTTGTTGTTGTTGTTGTTGTTGTTGTTGTTGTTGTTGTTGTTGTTGTTGTTGTTGTTGTTGTTGCTGCTGCTGCTGCTGCTGCTGCTGCTGCTGCTGCTGCTGTTGTTGTTGTTGTTTTTGTTGTTTTTGTTGTTGTTTTTGTTGTTTTTGTTTTTGTTGTTGTTGTTGTTATTTCTGCTACTGCTGCTATTATTATTATTACTATTATTACTAGTATTATCGTTAAATTCTCTGATATAACCAAACCATAATCAACTCTGAGGTTGAACGGTTCGCACATCATTACAAGATACAAATAACACGATCATCTAATCTAGGGATCTCTAACCTTTTGCAATATATGTCCCCAAATTTTTACCCTCTAGCTCAAATGTCCTAGAACTTCTTCTTTTCTTCCTCTTTTACCCTTTACGTGTGTCGAGGGAGATACAATGTTCTTGTTCTCGCTTTTCTGGCAGATTCAGATAATGTTATTTGGTGATTGTGTTATGTCTCTTTGATGTTGTCGATCCAGCGTACTCTAGGTCTACCCTTGGCTCTTCTTTCTGCTTCTCCTCTCTTCGTATATGCTTTATAAACTAATGAATCACGCGGCATTCTGTCGCAGATACATTCAGCTTAGTGGCGGTGTGATACAGAGAGTGCTTATGGCAGTCAAGATAACGAGTTCGAAACCCGTCGCGGGCAATTGTGCACCAGGATCGTTCAGGAAACAATGACAAACTACTAAGCATAAATACTGCCAGGAAAATTACTATATCCAAAATGTGCTGGGCTGATGGCTACACCCTGTACACAATATGCTACAATTTATTTCTTATTTCAAATGTGCCAATCGATACGTTTCAATATTCAGTTCAATAGAAAATGTTCAAACGGACTTCCGTAGAATTGTTCTATCACCTTTATTGTCTTGAATAACTAATGTTGTCTGAAATCCTTGTAATGGATTGATAATTAATACGTTTTGTATGGTTTGCCGTGCGTTTTTATTATATAAAAAACCAAACTGTCATCCGACAGTTTGTCGGAGTATATCCGACAAATTGGAGCGTTTCACAGTAACAAAACAAAGAAGCAATAGAGATTACGTTAATGTAAGAAAGTTACTGGATAATCTAATCAACAAATACTACAACATATGTAAAAATGTGTGTTCGTCCATCACATGATGATGATGACCATTTTTACATCCACTTTTGAAAATTCAGTTACAATTATAACAATGCAATAGTTCGCAGATCGCTAATGAGCCTTATTCGAGCTGTTCATGTTCTTGGAGAGTTCGGACATGGAATGACCACTTTAGACGGATTTTGGTCTATCCGTGACTTTCTAGCTACTCTCCGCTTTTGAGCTGCTGCATTTCTCCTCATTTCACAAGATGATGCGCTCTTTTTGACTGTTGAGCGACATATAGATCTATTTTGTGCAAGTTCTTCCCATGTATCTTGGTTTATTTCAAACGCTTTCAGTGAAGGCTTTAACGAGCCCTTGTATCGCTTCTTTTGGCCACCTTCAGATCGTTTACTCTTCTCCAGTTCACCATAGAGAAGTATCTTTGGCAGGCGATGGGCTGGCATACGCACCAAATGACCTGCCCAACGAATCTGTTTCTGCATCAGGATAGTGTCAATGGTGGGGATACCAGATCTGTCAAGGACCTGGTATCTGGAATCTTGTCTTGCCATCTGATATTCATGACTTTTCTGAGATAATTTGTATGAAAGTGATTGACTTTCCTCACATGACGTCTATGCACAGTCCATGTTTCGCTAGCATATAACAGCACTGGAAGTAACACTGTAATGTAGACTTTCAGCTTAGGCTGTAGGTTAATGCCACTTCTACGCAAATGTAAAACTAAATAACAATAACCAAAGGAATAAGAACTTATTCTATGTTCCGCTTTAATATTGTTATTGACTTGTTGCATTAGGTTTGCTATTTGCTAGTTCGGTTTTAAAGGTTTAAAAGTCGTAGAAGATTGATAGTACCTACAATGACATGAGGAAATTATTAATATCTAAACAAATTACAAACAAGTTAAAAATGAGAATTATAAAATGCTACATCTATTCCATATTAATGTATGGCTCAGAAACATGGACACTAAATAAACAATTAGAAGACAAAATTGATGCCTTTGAGATGTGGGTATATAGAAGAATAGGGAGAACATCATGGAAAGAGAAGAAAACAAATAAAGAGGTGCTAAAGACACTTAATATGAAGAAAGAACTACTAAGAGAAATAAAGATCCGGTAAATAAAATACTTTGGACACATTAAAAGACATTACACCTTATTAAAGACCTTACTTGAGGGTAAAGTCAAAGGGAAGCGAGCAAGAGGTAGGCAGAGATACAAGTAGGAGAGTAACATCACACGATGGACAGGTTACAGTCTAGCAGAGTGCACCACCAAGACAAGAGACAGATGTTGGAGATACTTTGCAGCCAAACTTCGTTGCGGAGACGGCACTTAATGATGATGATGAGAAGATTGACTTCACTGTACTCGGTTTCCCATATGTACTCCGTCCCTCTCAACGAAGCGAACCAAGAGTACCACTCATAGCACATAACTCCGTAGCTTCAAGTGGTAATCCACTTGTCTGCTTAACCACTACGCCAGGGAGATCCCCGTGTTAGTTCAGTTACTCAGTTGTATTATGAAATTACTATATCAGTTATCGCTTCTTGAATGTATGTATTATTGGCATTGAAGTGTGACTGCGGCATTTATAATCATGCAATTTACCGCAATAGACACATTCGTAACCGGTTGGCAACCCTGAATCTTTTCATCTCTTCTATTACTACGTGTTGTTTCCCATGGTTTAAACGTCTAACGTTCCACGCTTCCAACTTAATTAGTTTGACCTTTCTCTTTACGTTGATATAAACCACGTTGAATCTAATAACACGTTTGAAAAACATGGAAATAAAAAAACAGAATAGACACGAAACTGCTAAGGCTAAGAATTTTTATTCTTCCTGTTGCAACTTACCGCTGTGAAACATGAGCCCTAAGTAGAATAACGGCAAAGAAAATTAACGCCTTTGAAATGAAATTCTAGAGAAAGACTTCGAATATTATGGAAGGAAGAAAAGAGAAACTCAGATATTATAAACACATTGAAGATTCCAGAGTACTGGTTACTAAACACAATAACAAAAAAGAAAACTACACCTGTTTGGTCATATAAAGAGACACAACTGTTTAGAATGGAGGGAAGAGCCCCTGGAAAGAAAAGGAAATGCAGACCAAGAAGACGATGGACTGACGACATTAAAGATAACATGAAAACGTCGTTGGAAAATTCAAGCCACATGGTCCAAGACAGATGGGTGCAGGGAGTTCATTGGGAAGACCACGTTCTGGAGACAATATGTCACATGACACCTCTGATCATGATAAAGGTAAGCAAGTTAGTTTTTCAGTGTTAGGTAACACCGATCATAACGCATGAAGTACAATAGACAATAATAAGTAATAATATTGTACTAGACAGTACAGTAAAGTACAGTACAGTCATAGACAATAAAGTTGAAGTGGAATGGAATATTAAAGGCAAAAACAATAGAACACCATATATGTAAATACCATGATGTAACTGTTGGCTACCGCCACCTCTTCAATTGTACAATACTGAGTGATATCATGATACGTTTTCTTCCTTATTAGAGAAATAGAATACAATATATGGAACAAAGCAACAACTGAAAAACACCTGCAGATATTAACACGAATTTTCTTCCTCCTGGTATGTCCCATGGCAGCAACCTGCCGTCAGGGATGAAGATAACTTTTCATGTACTAAGCCACAGCAAATATTAGGTGGGGTGGCCAGTTCCCTTCCTTGCTGTCGTTACCTCTCCATACTCAAGAGTCAGGTGTTCATTTTTACAGCTGAGTCGACTGGAGGAGTGGTCGTGTCAAGCGAGAATGTTTGTCTGGACGTGGTTTCGAACCTGGCACGCTTTAACCCAGTGATAGAAAGCTAGATGACTATCAACTAGGCTATCGCGCTCCTCACAAAGCAACAACTGCAAGACTCCTGCAGATATCAACATGAATCTTCTTCCTCCAAAATCAGACAAATAGAACACAATATATGGAACAAAATAACAACTAAATTACATCTGCAGATAAAAAGGTGAATCTTCTTGCTACAAGATCAGACAAATAGAACAGATTCTATGGAACGAAGCAACAACGAAAAGAAATATTATTACATGACATTCGGCCAAAGGGCATATACCCAGACAGCAGTGGATCACGAAAGAGGAATAGGAATATAACTGCAAGGCATCGATAAGCTATAGAAGAAATAAGAAGATAGTAGGTGGGGTTTGAACCGTTTAGCCGACATTTATTCGCCTCGCAACTTCAATCAACACGTTTTCCGAATGAACCCTGTTGCATGGCAAAGAATCAACAACAATCTTAATTCAAGGCACAACATCACCGGCACTTGATGATGTTTTCATGGTGACAATTGATAAGGTTGATGTTGATTACGAAGAGGAAAACGGGCATAATGTTGTTGGTGAGTTCTATATCTGACAGTGTCTGAAGGTGTGTACTAGTAAGTAAAGTAAAGTAACCCATATCATTTATTAATGCCGTAGGGGGTGTGAGATGTTAGCGATCTCACATTTCAGAGGCTCTGCAAATGAGGGCGGTAGCCATCTCCTCTCCCTTGCAGTCTTTATTTCCCGAATTAATCCTGTACCCATTTAAGGCTGGGTCGACCTGGGAGCCATTGCGATCTGAAAAACATTTTCGCCTCAACTGGGGAATGAACCCAGGTGTGTACTAGATCCGTGTTTAAATTGAAAATATGTACTCACTGCGCAAAACTGAAATCCAACAGGTAAAGTGTGAAACAAGGTAATGAAGTTTTGCTAGTTACACGAAACACATATAAGCGCGCACAGAAATCGACGTGTCGACCGAAAGGCCTTTATCAAGAATAATATACAGAAATACATACAAGATGACAAGTGATACATGTGAAGTAATACATGTGAAAACGCGACAGAGAAATGACGGAACAACCCGATATCATTAGTATGTCAGGCGCATGATATCGGGTTGTTCTGTCATTTCTCGTGTTTTCACGTTTTCACGTATTAGTGATTTTTTTTTATATTTCACATTTCTGTACAAGTCCTGTTTGTGTCACATCTGACATCACTACCCTTCCGGCAAATTTACTAGACATCGTCCCTAGACACAAGTTTATCGTCCCTACTTATCGTTTTTGATGTGTATCTGATGTTATTCTTGATGAAGGCATTTCGATCAAAATGTCGTTTTGTGTATGTTTCGTATTACTAGCAAAACTTTATCATCATGTTTCACGCTTTACCTTTTCAAATTGAATACCTGTATTTTGTCTAGTAACTACGTCATTGAGTTACGGGCTCTGAAAAAGAAGCACAAAAAAAAGTAACATTAACACTCGTCATGGATATCGGTAAAAGGCGATTAAGGAGGTCGGATGTGGGATTTGATTACTCTAAAACATGATATCTATTGGTTTTTATTCTTTTGTTTCTTATTTTATTCTCATCCCACATTTGTTCTGTTTGTTACTTAATTGAGTATTACGTTTCCACATTTATTTGTGAATTTCTTAATGTGAATTTTAAGTTTCCACATTTGATGTATGAGTTTTCAAATTTGACTATGTTCCCACATCTAGATCTATACATTTTGTAACTTGAATATACCTTTCCACATTTGATCTATGAGTTTATTAAGTTGAATATAAGTTTCCACATTTGATCTATGAGTTTTCTATTGAGTTATTGTGTCTTATTGATTTACGTATTTTCCTTATCTTATTGAGTTTTATCTTTTTTTTGGAGTTATTATCCTTATCCATATTTCATCTAGGCGTTTCCTACATTGAAACTACGTTTCTACTACGATATCTCAGTTTTTACCTTCTTTATTTTTATGAATTGCTTTCACACATTTTTTGTCTAAATTACTTGACACTTTGATATATGCGCATTCTACAAGAAAAATCGGCCCTTTTGTTTTTGTTTTGTTCGAATAAAAGAGTAACACAAAAATTTTTATTTCAGAAAACCCACGAATAATCGAACATCCAACTGACCATTATGTGGCCAAGAACGAACCGGCGAAACTGCACTGTGAAGCAGAAGGAGACCCCACACCTGAGATCACGTGGTATAGAAATGGACAAAGGGTGATAACCAACAAGGATGACCAGAATGCTCACAGGTAAGTGATGAGCTTGTGTGTGATGGGCGTTTCTAGGTAGGTGAGTCAGTAGGTCAGTGTGTCAAGAGTGTTTATAGACAGGTGAGTCAATGTGTCATGAGTGTTTATAGACGGGTGAGTGAGTCAATGTGTCATGAGTGTTTCTAGACAGGTAAGTGAGTCAATGTGTCATGAGTGTTTCTAGACAGGTGAGTGAGTCAGTGTGTCATGAGTATTTCTAGACAGGTGAGTGAGTCAATGTGTCATGAGTGATTTAGACAGGTGAGTGAGTCAGTGTGTTGTGAGTGTTTCTAGACAGGGGAGTGAGTCAATGTGACGTGAGTGTTTCTAGACAGGGGAGTGAGTCAATGTGACGTGAGTGTTTCTAGACAGGTGAGTCACTGATCCATTGAATTAGTGTGTCAATGAATGAATCATCGATTCTATCTCCTTGTGTTGTCAACCCGGTAGGGGAACAACGGATAGCGACACTACAACCTACCATGCATGCTATAAGCGGTGACTTTGAGGCTGATTTGAATGCCTTATCCTATAGAGAATCAAAGTTACCCAGCAGTCAAGCTATAGAGAATCAAAGTTACCCAACAGTCAAGCTATAGAGAATCAAAGTTACCCAGCAGTCAAGCTATAGAGAATCAAAGTTACCCAGCAGTCAAGCTATAGAGAATCAAAGTTACCCAGCAGTCAAGCTATAGAGAATCAAAGTTACCCAGCAGTCAAGCTATAGAGAATCAAAGTTACCCAGCAGTCAAGCTATAGAGAATCAAAGTTACCCAGCAGTCAAGCTATAGAGAATCAAAGTTACCCAGCAGTCAAGCTATAGAGAATCAAAGTTACCCAGCAGTCAAGCTATAGAGAATCAAAGTTACCCAGCAGTCAAGCTATAGAGAATCAAAGTTACCCAGCAGTCAAGCTATAGAGAATCAAAGTTACCCAGCAGTCAAGCTATAGAGAATCAAAGTTACCCAGCAGTCAAGCTATAGAGAATCAAAGTTACCCAGCAGTCAAGCTATAGAGAATCAAAGTTACCCAGCAGTCAAGCTGAAGTCAGATGTCAACATCATCAGGTAGCATATCCTGAACAGGATGTATCAGCCATCACAGTCTTTAGAAACTTCTGCCTATCTTGAGCCATCCTTTCTGCTTCTGTTGCTGTCATGTTAGGTGGTTTTCGAGGCCCTGTGTCCATAATCTTCTTGGTCTGCCTCGTGTTCGTCACCCTGTAATCATATCCTCCATTACGATCTGCTCTAGACTCATGGAGTTCAATATGGCCAAAGTATTGTATTTTTCTAAAAAAGAACTATGTATCGGAAAATGATGACGTATACATATTATGAGTACTCACATTTTTACTAACCACGAAAACAAAACTTATTCTACGGAAACCCTTGTAGATCTATTTTCAAAGTTGGATATTATTTTTGGAACAAGTACCTAAAGATTTAACTAACTAGGTAACTGATTGCTACTAACTAAGAAACGAACTAACATCAGTTTTAGTCTTCAACTGTCTCGATCATACATTAGTTTCTGTGTGTGGTTTTTTTTCTCCAGACTCCTATTGAACGGTGGGAATCAGCTCTTCTTCCTTAGGATAATCCATACGAAGCATCTTAAACCTGATGTTGGGACCTACTATTGTAACGCCACTAACATCCACGGGAGTGCTATTAGTCGGAATGCCACATTGCAAATCGCAGGTAAGTTCTGGACATTAGCAAGATCACTTCCATGTCTGATGTTATTCAAATCCATTGTCCACAAGGAGTTATTATCCGCATTAGATATTGTCGACAAGGAGTTATTATCCGCATTAGATATTGTCCACAAGGAGTTATTGTCTGCTATTAGATATTGTCCGCTGATAGATATTGTCTTATAAAAGATTTTTCCGCTTATAGATGTTATCCGCTAAAAGATATTATCGGTTAATAGATATTGTCCGCTGATAGATATTGTCTGCTAAGGCATCGGTTCTTATTATCTTCTCGCGGATCTCTCCATTCAATTACGGCCCGTAATCCGTCACAACTCCCGAACCCCCTTCTCCCCTGCCCGCCCGTCCCCCCCCCCACAAAAAATATATATTAGATTATTGACCTTCTTCAAGGAATATATCACTCTTTCACATTCCCTCTGTTACATTCTCTATTTCCCATTCCCTCTTCCTTTTAATAACATATTCTGGATTATCAAACACGTAGCTACCCTTCTGTGTGTCCCCCCCATCCCTAAATGTATGTATTCCGCAAATTGAAATTTGTCTTCGTGCAAAACCGATGTGGTCCTATAGATGGTAATACTGTACATCATGAGAACCACTACGCTAACAGAAACCATACCTGTCTTTGTTGTTGTGCTGAAGTTTTTCTGTCGAAACCTCTATTCCTTCATACCAGCATTTATGGTTTTTCTCTCCTGTTCTTTAGACCGAAGTCATACCAAATTTGATGGCAGTTCCTGTATGTTGTTGAGACTGAAGTCATACCATCCTTGATGTTTGCTCCTGTATGTTGTTGAGACTGAAGTCATACCATCCTTGATGTTTGCTCCTGTATGTTGTTGAGACTGAAGTCATACTACTTTGACGGTAGTTCCTACATGTTGTTGATTCCCAAGTCATTCCCTCTTTGATAGTTGTTCTTGCATATTGTTGTTTCCAAAGTCATTACCTCTTTGATCGTTGTTTTTGCATGTTGTTGTTTCCTAAGTAAAACCATCTTTGATAGTTGTTCTTGCATATTGTTGTTTCCAAAGTCATTACCTCTTTGATAGTTGTTCTTGCATTTTGTTGTTTCCTATGTAAAACCCTCTTCGATAGTTGTTCTTGAATGTTGTTGTTTCCAAAGTCATTACCTCTTTGATCGTTGTTCTTGAATGTTGTTGGGACTGAAGTCTCTCACTTAAAATATCGGCATATCTCTTTCTTCGTCTAGCTTAATATTTATTTGTCTGACTTAACATTTCTTTGTCTGACTTAACATTTCTTTGTCTGACTTAATATTTCTTTGTCTGACTTAACATTTCTTTGTCTGACTTAACATTTCTTTGTCTGACTTAATATTTCTTTGTCTGGCTTAATATTTCTTTGTCTGACTTAATATTTATTTGTCTGACTTAACATTTCTTTGTCTGACTTAACATTTCTTTGTCCGACTTAATATTTATTTGTCTGACTTAACATTTCTTTGTCTGACTTATCATTTCTTTGTCTAGCTTAATATTTCTTTGTCTGACTTAACATTTCTTTGTCTGACTTATCATTTCTTTGTCTAGCTTAATATTTCTTGTCTGACTTATCATTTCTTTGTCTAGCTTAATATTTCTTTGTCTGACTTAACATTTCTTTGTCTGACTTAACATTTCTTTGTCTAGCTTAATATTTCTTTGTCTGACTTAATATTTATTTGTCTGACTTAACATTTCTTTGTCTGACTTAACATTTCTTTGTCTGACTTATCATTTCTTTGTCTGACTTAACATTTCTTTGTCTGACTTAACATTTCTTTGTCTGACTTAACATTTCTTTATCTGACGTAAGTATTTCTGTGTTTGACAATATTTCTTTGTCTGACTTAACATTTCTTTGTCTGACTTAAGTATTTCTTTGTTTGACTTAACATTTCTTTGATGGTTTTTCTGCACACAAAATTGTTCTATTCACTTTCCTCTTTTCCATTTGCAATGTGGCTCCAATTTTGATTAGCAGATTTTTTCACTAATTCTTCTTCTACGACATTGATATATTTTCCCCACCCCAACATAGACATACAAGTAGCTATCTGATCTTGAAACACTCTAAAATAAAGAAGAAAATATAAATTCGTATATATTTGCTCAATAAGTTGCCAGATTTCTTGATAAAACTAACAACAGAAATAGTGGAGAACTGTTTCAACTAGCCAAAAACGATATCCATTTATCACTCGTGACCGCCATTTCTCTGTCTGACTTCTCCAAAGAGCTTTTTTTCCCCCCGGAACCGGAAGTGCTGATTTATTTATGGGTCTGACCTATAAATATCCATGCCAGATTTGATATCTCGGGTCAGAAATGTTGCCTTCTCTATGGCTGGATGATTGTTCGTGCAGACAAGGTGTTTACCTACAAAGATTAATTGTAGAGTTACATATATGAGTCTAGCATTCTCTGTGATTTTCTCTCCCTTTTTACGGTTTAAACGCCGCGCAGTTTCATCTACAAAACTAGTTATTTTCTATTGACTACGGAGATTTCCATAAATTACGTTGCAATTTTTTAAATATTTTTTCACCCAATTTTCTTGTCAACAGTTGTCAAGTATTCAGGCTCCCCCAATTACTTAAGTATGTCCATGAAAAATATCACCCCCCCCTCCCCACACAACCATTTAAACATATAAAAGTAAAGGTAGGTCCCACCCATGGCAGAAACCTGCCGCCGTGATCGAGATAATTCTTCGTGTAATAGACCGAAGCAAGTATTAGGTGGGGATGACCAGTTTCCTTCCTTTCTGTCTTTACCTTCTCTAACTCATTCGTCAGGTACCCAAATACAGCTGGGTCAACTGGAGGAACAGTCGTGTCAGGAGATAAATCACAATCCGGAGTTTGCATTTGTACGGACATGGTTTGGATCTTGGCACACTGTAACCGAGACCATCTAAAGTTCTACAAGACCTGCTAGCTAAATTAAGTTGGACCCCATTCGTTACGTGTTTTGATAATTGTTTAACGTTCAGTTAGTTACTATTTATATACTTAGAATCGATTTCGCTATTTTTGCCATGCGATCCCAAGTATATAAATAGTAACCAACTAAAATGCAAACAATAATCAAAACATCTAACGAATGAGGTCCAACTTAATTTAGCGAACTGGTCTTGTAAGCTGGTGGTCGGTCACGATGTAGCCCAGTGATAGTAAGCAAGCTCACTATCAACTAGGTTATCTCGCTCCTCAAAACAAAAGTTTACAGAAGTCTAAACAAATTAAACAAATTGCATGTCTTGTTTCAAATAATTACAACAAATATTTCAAATTTCAGACATTTAATTGATGTTTAAAAATATAATGTTGAAGTCAGTTTTTGTCAAAAATTTTCAGAATCTCACCCAAGTCCAAATGTGGACGTCATTATATGACCATCCACAACATCTTCTCGTGATGTTCCATTATTGTAGTCTACTATTTCACTTCCTGTTCCATTACTTCTCTCACATAAAACGTTGGTTAAGTTTTGTACTTCTCTCACATAAAACGTTGGTTAATTTTTGTACTTCTCTCACATAAAACGTTGGTTAAATTTTGTACTTCTCTCACATAAAACGTTGGTTAAATTTTGTACTTCTCTCACATAAAACGTTGGTTAAATTTTGTACTTCTCTCACTTAAAATGTCGGTATATTTTTTACTTCTCTCACTTGAAACGTTGGTATATTCTTTACTTTTCTCACTTAAAACGTTGGTATATTCTTTACTTTTCTCACTTAAAACGTTGGTATGCTCCAAAAATTGGACTGTGATCATAGAACTGTACGTAATTTCTCTCACGACCCCTTCATCACTTGTCCTCATCAAGTTATCTTCATATTCTCTAACCTTCTTGCCTCATCTGACAACACACTACATACCTCTACTCTCATGTCTTCCGTAACTTATGACACAACACCTACGAATATCTCACTCCTCAAACATAAAAATTCTTATATACGTTCACTTCAAAAACAAATCTAAACAAAAAATCTATCTTAAAATCGCCTTAGCCTAATTCTTTTGTTTTGTTGTTTCTTAAAAAACCTTAAATTCTACCGATTCTATATTTCTCACTTGAAAAAAAGTGTTCTTTGTTTCACACCAATAGATGAGATTTTAGCATCTTGTAAGTGTTTAAAAGATCTGATATATTTCACACCAATAGATGAGATTTGGGGTAGCCCCTACCTCCATCCTTCTTCCACACTTTCCTTAATGATTTTTCATTAGAAATAGAAAAATCCAATTAATAACATAAAATGATCTTATTTGTAGGTAAATCCCTCTCCCCCCCCCCCCCCCCAATATTTCCTCACTGAAGACGTATCTACGCTTTTGATCTGTTCTGAGTTTGACAGACATTCAAAATAACGATTGGTACTGATGTTTTCACTGCTCGGTCGTTGTTGCTCTAAGTTTAGATAAGTTTTTTGCCCCATGTGTTGCAGGGGCCCGAAAGGGGAGCAAAGAATAGCAACACTGTTTACCTTACACGCATGTCGTAAAAGGCGACTAAGGAGGTTATAAGATGGAGTTGGCTGTCCCACCCCCATATAGGGTCAGTGACCCAAAGCCATGCTGAAGCCGGATTTGTCAGGCCGAAAGGCGCAGATATCGCAGCAATGTTGTAAACCATGACACAACGCATTCCGTTCTCCGGACTACATCCTGCTAATCTGCGGGAGATTGAGAACGAACGCAGAAGAAGAAGATAAGAGTCGAGACTTCTAAGAAATAACACTCTAGCACCCTCCCCCTCCTTTCCCCACATATTATATCAAAAAAGGATACATGAGATCCAGTGCTGATAAATAATGAGGGAGAAAACAAAACACATAAAAAATGACATTTAATATTCTGTCGATTCCCCAGTCCACCCTATTTCAAAATGGGTACCCGAATTTCTTAGGGGAATGTCAGTATCACAGATAAATCTAAAGCGTACGTAAACGTTGTCTAAATTTCAGATATTCATCATGCCGAAAGGGACTAGGCACTTATGGGTGTACGCAAAACTGTGGTAACATCTTGTTTAGCCAGTTGTTAATGTACGTCATCTTCTTCTTCTGCATTCGCTCTCAAACTCCTGCAGATTAGCAGGATGTAGTCCGGAGAACGGAATGCGTTGTGTCATCGTTTACAGCATTGCTGCGATATCTGCGCCTTTCGACCCGACACATCCGACTTCATCAATGCTTGGGTCACTGACCCTATATGGATGGGACAGCCAACTCCATCCCATAATCTCCTTAGTTGTCTTTTACGACATGCATGGAAAGTAAACAGTGTTGCTATTCTTTGCTCCCCTTTCGGGCCCCGACAACACACGGGCGGTTGATGTATTTATGCACAAATTGAATAATGATATATTCTTAAACAAAGATAAAGATAGCAATGGAAACACTAAGAGAGGCGTGTGCGTCTGCTGATGGTATCTTGGAAGAGCGCGGCACCAATTGTCACCGTTCAGTGGCAGTCTGTGCAGTCAAGTCTGACTTCATTGACAGGATTTAACAAACATTTAACGCTGTCTTTTCTGATAATTTAATATCGAGGCTGTCGATCTTCTACTTTCTCTTCTCGTCTGAAATTGTTTAACCAAACAGTTAAAATGCGTGAGTGAAGTACAAAGTTTTACCATCATCATTAAGTGCCGTATGTTGCGCGAAAGTTGGCTTTAACAGACCTCCGATATTCTATTTCTTGCCGTAATGATGCACACAGATAGACGATATCCTGCCCATCGCATGATATTTCCATCCCACATGCATCTCTCAGCTTGTCTCTTTGTTTGTTCCTACTTTTGCTTGTTTAATAAGGATTACATCTTTTTGCCCAGGCACAAGCCTTTCCACATAAGACCGAAGTCTATTTTCTTTATACAAAAACCTGGAAGTTAAACAGTGTTGCCATTCTTTTATTTCATTTTGGACCAAACAAAACAGAGCAATGTTATCTGGTAATATGTTTGAATCTGAGGTTTATTTATGTGTCCTTACTCGTCTTTTGTCGGGTCCAGAATTGGAGAAAGTAACGGCAACAGTCATCTGCCGTGCATGTCGTAAGTAGGATTTGCAGGTGTGATTGGCTGTAGTATTCCCTGCCATGGAGGGCTAGTGACACATAAACCATGTCAGATGAGTCAGGCAAAAAGGTACAGATATCACAACCACTGGTAATACATTCCATTTCCCTGCCTACAGCCTACCAGTCTACAGGAGTTTGAGAATTACCGATGAAGATATATGTTTTCCATCATTTCTGCTTTTTATGTTTCTGTATTATTTCGTTTTATACCCCTTTATGCCGTGCAGTGTCAGGGGCAGAAGAGTTATCCGATTTCCCTTTCTGCCGTGCAGTGTCAGGGGCAGAAGAGTTATCTGATTTCCCTTTATGCCGTGCAGTGTCAGGGGCAGAAGAGTTATCTGATTTCCCTTTATGCCGTGCAGTGTCAGGGGCAGAAGAGTTATCAGATTTCCCTTTATGCCGTGCAGTGTCAGGGGCAGAAGAGTTATCTGATTTCCCTTTATGCCGTGCAGTGTCAGGGGCAGAAGAGTTATCAGATTTCCCTTTATGCCGTGCAGTGTCAGGGGCAGAAGAGTTATCTGATTTCCCTTTATGCCGTGCAGTGTCAGGGGCAGAAGAGTTATCTGATTTCCCTTTATGCCGTGCAGTGTCAGGGGCAGAAGAGTTATCTGATTTCCCTTTATGCCGTGCAGTGTCAGGGGCAGAAGAGTTATCTGATTTCCTTTTATGTCGTGCAGTGTCAGGGGCAGAAGAGTTATCAGATTTCCCTTTATGCCGTGCAGTGTCAGGGGCAGAAGAGTTATCTGATTTCCCTTTATGCCGTGCAGTGTCAGGGGCAGAAGAGTTATCTGATTTCCCTTTATGCCGTGCAGTGTCAGGGGCAGAAGAGTTATCTGATTTCCCTTTATGCCGTGCAGTGTCAGAAGAGTTATCTGATTTCCCTTTATGCTGTGCAGTGTCAGGGGCAGAAGAGTTATCTGATTTCCCTATATGCCGTGCAGTGTCAGGGGCAGAAGAGTTATCTGGAGATGTATTTTTGTGTGTGTTTCATATATATTTGTTTTCGTTGACTCTTTTGTTTCTGTAATCCATCGTCTGCAAGGTGTGCCCCTGGCTTTCTCTCCATCGTGTCTGTATAGTGATGCTTTTTGAGTGACACTGTCTGAAGATAGTCTGGAAGCATGTGAAAATAACTTAATCTCTTCTCTTCTATTGTAATCCTTGATTGACATTGCGTTTGTTAGTCTTCTGATGTTTCCCATTTCTGATTCTGTCTCTTATTGTTACTCCGAGAATTCTATGTAGACAAGTCATTTCTGTTGTAACAAGTTTTCTTTTGTTGTAACAAGTTTTCTTTTGGATTCTGTTGTTAGTGTCCACGTTTGACATTGGTAGCAGAGTGATGGTATGATGATCACTTTATATAGTGCAGTTTCGGTGTTCATGCTCACATGTTTGTTTTGGAAATTAGGAGACATCTGCCTAAATTCCTGACATGCTATGTTGCATTTATGTTGGATTTCTTTGGTGTTTTTCCCATTCGATGATATGATACTTCCAAGATATGTGAATATTTTCAGCTGTTTAAGTTATTGGTCAATATTTCTGTAAAACAATGATAACCAGCAAAGTCAACTAAGGAACAAAAACTAAACAAACTAAATATATGCATGATGCATGGAGAGAGCCTATAAGAAGTAAAGTATTATCAATATCTTGAACACATAAAGACAAATCAATGTAGATGTGAAACAGAAGTTAAAAGTAGAATAGGAATTGATGAAAGTACTTGCACCGACATGAGGAAAATATTGACATCAAAACAATAGGAATTGATGAAAGTACTTTCAACGACATGAGGAAAATATTGACATCAAAACAATAGGAATTGATGAAAGTACTTTCAACGACATGAGGAAAATATTGACATCAAAACAATAGGAATTGATGAAAGTACTTTAAATGACATGAGGAAAATATTTACATCAAAACAATAGGAATTGATGAAAGTACTTTCAATGACATGAGGAAAATATTGACATCAAAACAATAGGAATTGATGAAAGTACTTTCAACGACATGAGGAAAATATTGACATCAAAACAATAGGAATTGATGAAAGTACTTGCAACGACATGAGGAAAATATTGACATCAAAACAATAGGAATTGATGAAAGTACTTGCAACGACATGAGGAAAATATTGACATCAAAACAATAGGAATTGATGAAAGTACTTGCAACGACATGAGGAAAATATTGACATCAAAACAAATTATAAACTAACACACAGCTGTAATTTAACATAACAGACAGAACAGGAGAGATCTGACCTCTGCCCTATGCGCTAACTTCAGCGCAAAAGGAAAATGAATGAATGACATAGCTGTACAATGCTACATCTAATCTACATTAATGTATGACTCAGAAACATGGACAATAAACAAACAGCTAGAATATAAGAATTGATGCATATATAATGTGGAAGTAAAGAAGAGGGAGACCTTCACGGAAAGAGAAAAAAAAGTCAATAAAGAGTTTCTGACAACATTGTGTATGCAAAGAAAACTAATAAATAAAACTAACAAATAAATATGTTGTACTAAAAGACATGACTCATTATTAAAGACATTCTTCTTCTTCTTTCGTTCACTTGAAACATGTCTATATCTGTAATTCTGTCTCCTGAATAAAACTCACTGTCTTTTGTAGTTCATATAGTGTCCCATAGAGTTTTGATTCCAGTGTTGTTTCCTCTAGCCAATATGTCTGCCTCAGCGTTTCGTACTCAGAACACTCTTCAGCTATACGTTTTGGTACTCTGTGCTGCCCGTTTAAAGACATTCTTCGTATGCGATCGTTCTCAAACTCCTTCAGGTACGCAGGATGTAGTCCGTATAATGGAATGCGATGTGTCATTGTTTTCTACAGCTTAGCTGTGATATCTGCGCCTTTCGTTCGAACATCTGGCTTCAGTATGGCTGATCGTGTGGATGGGTAGCACCCAAAAACCTCTTAGTTACCTGCTATGACATCTTTGATAGGTAACAATATCGATGTGTTTTGCTCCCCTCTCGGAAGCAACACAAGAGTAGAAGACATTGCTTGAATGTAGAGTTGAGGGAAGGTGAGCAGGAGGTGAGCAGGAGGTGAGCGGGAGGTAAAGAGAGATACACGTGAGAGGAAAATTGCATTAGATGGACATGTTATAGTCTAGCAGAGTGTACTATCAAGGTAAGACATAGAAAAATCACCCGTGTGATCTCGGAGCCCGAAAGGGGAGCAAATAATAGCAACACTGTTTACCTTCCATGCATGTCGTACGAGGCGAATAAAGAGGTTATGGGATGGAGTTGGCTGTCCTATCCCAAATAGGGTCAATGACCCAAAGTGATGCTGAAGTCGGATGTGTCCGGCCGAAAGGCGCAGATATAGCAACAGTGCTGTAAACTATGACGGAACTCATTCTGTTCTCCGGACTACATCCTGCTGATCTGCAGGAGTTTGAGAACGAACGCAGAAGAAGAAGACATAGAAAATATTTGATGTCTCTTACAGCCAACCTTCGATGTGGACACGGTACCTGATGACCATGAACCTGCTCTTCAGTTTTGTAGTCCAGGCGTTCTCAACCCGTTCTCTCGACCAGATGTAGTGATTCGCAATGACATGTAGTGTTCGCGATATCATCATGTGCCTTTACAATTCACATTCTGTTGTACAAATCGAAACAAGTAGTGTTACTATCTACTATTAAGGGATGTGGGGAATAAGATTGCGTACGGTGCTTTGAAGTATGCTATATGGCCAATTTGCACATGCATTTTTACTTTCACTGTCAATTCCCTTTCATCCTGTTAATATGGTACACACTCGTATATGGTACACACCGACTGAGTATTACGTGTGTTTACATATAAAAAGTAAAGTAACCCATAACATTTATTAATGCCGTAGGGGTGTGAGATGTTAGCGATCTCACATTTCACAGGTTCTGCAAATGAGGGCGGTAGCCATCTCCTCTCCCTCGCAGTCTTTACTTCCCGAATTAATCCGGTACCCATTTAAGGCTGGGTCGACCTGTGAGCCGTTGCGATCTGAAAACATTTCCGCCTCAGCTGCGGAATGAACCCAGGACCACTCATATGCGAAGCCAGTGCTCTAACCACTGCGCTAACGCGGCTCCCAGATTTCTCCTAGTTTACGTATACGAGATTACAGCCTGACGAAAATAATTATCTATAGTCAATTGCAGAGGCGTATACGATCTCAAGGTGGCCAAAAGAAGCGCTACATTGGATTTGTTATAGACCTGACTGAAAGCTTTTGAAATCGATCAAAGTACACGATAAGAGCCAGCACAAAATAGATCTAAATGGCGCTCTACAATAAAAAATGCACAACATCTTGTAAAAAAAAAAGGAGAAATGTAGCAACTCAACATCGGAGAGTAGCTGGAAAGTCACGGATAGAACAAAAGCCATCTACAGTGGTCATTCCATGCCCGAACTGTTAATTTGCGGTCCGAATAGAACTTATTAATCAGCTACGAACTCATATTCAAGGACATAACTCTTAACTGAATTTCAAAAGGGGATGTAACAAATGCTCATCATCATCATATGATGGACGTACAACATTAAATGTGGGCGGTGCCCGCGTCTGAAAAGATTGAGAATCCATACTGCAGTCCATACTTCTAACCTCTCACTCCACCAATCTTACCGACATCTACCCTCGTATTTGCATCCACTATTTCAAACATTCCTCTGTTGGTTTACGTGACTACGATCCAATCATTATCCACCACATAGAGACAATTGCAGATCTCAGATAGAACGTTACAAACCTGTAAGGTTGCCAGCACTTGTCTTTCATCTCACTTTTCCTGACAATTCAACATTTCTAATCATATGTCTGTTCGTTTCTGTCTGCTTTATCTACACACCATTTCCGTGAGAAATCTTTAGTTGTTAGTGGCGCCACTCACCAGAAGTTTTTTAGAAGCGTTTTTTCTTTTCCGCCTTCTTCAGCGTTCATGATGAAACTTCCGCTGGATCTTTCTTGTAACAGGACCATGGCCCTACTATATTTCCAGCAGGATATATGGATGTAGTCCAGAGAATTAAAGTGAGTTGTGTCGCCGTTTTATTTGCGTCAATGACCTGAAACATCCGTCTTCGGCGGATAAAAGTGTTCAAAGCATCTTTAATCTTATAATGTTATATATCATCATCATTAAGAACCGTCTCCGCAAGGAGGGTTTGCTGCAACGGACATCTAATATCCCATGTCTCTTGCCTTGGTGGTGCACTCTGCTAGACTGTAATATGTCCATCTCGTGATGTTTCTCTCCCAATTGTATTCTCTGCCTACCTCTTGCTAACCTCCCCTGGACTCGACCATCACGTAAAGTCTTCAACCCTCAAGTAAAGTCTTTAACCCTCAAGTAAAGTCTTCAACCCTCAAGTAAAGTCTTCAACCCTCAAGTAAAATCTTCAACCCTCAAGTAAAGTCTTCAACCCTTAAGTAAAGTCTTCAACCCTCAAGTAAAGTCTTCAACCCTCAAGTAAAGTCTTCAACCCTCAAATAAAGTCTTCAACACTCAAGTAAAGTCTTCAACCCTCAAGTAAAGTCTTCAACCCTCAAGTAAAATCTTCAACCCTCACGTAAAGTCTTCAACCCTCAAGTAAAGTCTTCAACCCTCAAGTAAAGTCTTCAACCCTCAAGTAAAGTCTTCAACCCTCAAGTAGTCTTCAACCCTCAAGTAAAGTCTTCAACAAGTTGTCAAGTCTTTTCATATGTTCAAAATACTGTCTTTGTTTGATATTTCTTTCTTTTAATAGTTCTTTCTTCATATTAAGTATATTAGCAGATTATCTTTGTTTTCTTCTCCTTCCACGAAGTTAACTTTATTCTTCTGTATATCGACATCACAGGGCATCTATTCTGTCTTCTAGTTGATTGTTGATTGTCCATGTTTCTGAGACATACATTAATATGGGATAGATGTAATATTTTATAATTCTCATTTTAACTTGTTTGTAATTTGTTTAGATGTTAATATTTTCCTAATGTCATTGAAAGTACTTTTAGCCATTCCTATTCTCCTTTTACTTTTGTTCTACATCTGCCATCATTATCTTTATACCCGACGGCAGATTACCGCATTGGGGCCTACCTTTATCCTTTCTATGATTAATCTTTCTCATCACCAAAGCCTTTTCTCTTTTCTTTTTGTATGTTCGTTCTCAAACTCCCAGAGGATAATTCCCAAACTCCCAGAGGATAATTATAGCAAGGATCTCAAACTCCCAGAGGATAATTATAGCAAGGCTCTCAAACTCCCAGAGGATAATTATAGCAAGGCTCTCAAACTCCCAGAGGATAATTATAGCAAGGCTCTCAAACTCCCAGAGGATAATTATAGCAAGGCTCTCAAACTCCCAGAGGATAATTATAGCAAGGCTCTCAAACTCCCAGAGGATAATTATAGCAAGGCTCTCAAACTCCCAGAGGATAATTATAGCAAGGCTCTCAAACTCCCAGAGGATAATTATAGCAAGGCTCTCAAACTCCCAGAGGATAATTATAGAAAGGCTCTCAAACTCCCAAAGGATAATTATAGAAAGGTTCTCAAACTCCCAGAGGATAATTATAGCAAGGCTCTCAAACTCCCAGAGGATAATTATAGCAAGGGCAATAGTTCTAGTAGTTTTCTAAATGGACGTAGACGGATAAAACTACGACTGGTCGAGCAAACCGGCAAGGGATTTGAGTGTTCACAGGAAACCGGCAAGGGATTTGAGTGTTCACAGGAAACCGGCAAGGGATTTGAGTGTTCACAGGAAACCGGCAAGGGATTCGAGTGTTCACAGGAAACCGGCAAGGGATTTGAGTGTTCACAGGAAACCGGCAAGGGATTCGAGTGTTCACAGGAAACCGGCAAGGGATTCGAGTGTTCACAGGCAAACTACAACTGGTCGAGCAAACCGGTAGTGAGTTGACAGAAGGCGTTCACATTTGAGTTGTTCACAAAAACCTGCTCTAAATATTCTCAAATACTTTAGAAAATTTGAAAATCTATCAAAGGTTGTACCGTCTGTGGTCAAACATTGAAAAACATAGATTGAAGTTGTTTGAGATCTTATTGGTCAGCAGCAAGAGCATACAACATGAAAATTTAAACAGTAAAATACGGTAGAATAACAAGAAAAAGATGGATTGAAGACGTTACCAACATTTACAGCAAAATCAGGAAAATAAAAAATAAAAAGTAGAAAAGAATTTTGTACAAATATTTCTTCTTCTTCTTTCAGTCCTCATGTACCTTTCGGTGTTGAGGGAGAGTGAGTGTACGGTCTTTTGTCCTTCTATTTGCCTCTTCTGCTGTTATATTTCAGTGTCTCTAATACACTATCTGTCCATCTTTTACGAGGGCGTCCAATAGATCGACTGTTTTCGAAGCGTTTTTTAAGTGTTTTTTTGTTGTTAATACTTTGCTTTTTCTGTCTGGTTATGTGGCAACTATTTCTCATTTATATATTTTTATATTTGATAATTTCTCAACTTTTGCTTCCAGTTCTCCGAGACGACTTCAGAGAAAGCCCGGAACCAATTACAGTGTCGGCTGGAGAGCAGGCTCTCTTTCGCTGCAGGCCCCCCAGAGGAGAACCGGAGCCAAAGGTTTTGTGGCACAAAGAGGGAATTCCGGTTAACCCGGATACCCGGATCAGCATTAGTCCAGATGGTGACCTCACTATTTCGTCGGTCAAGGGGGCGGATGCTGGGAAGTACACCTGTCTGGCGATCAATCAGGGAGGGGAGAAGGAGAGCGGCCCAGCATCTCTGATTGTTTTAGGTAAGCGTGTGGTGACTATGTCGTCAGCATAGCCGTTGCCATCTTGAAATTTTCAGTTTGTGTATTTGTTTTCCCCATTTACTGTATTTATGGCCGTGTAATCATATTGCTTTGAACAGACATAATTGTAGAGATTGCTCTATGCGCTAACTTCAGCGCTAAAGAAAAATGAATGAATGATATTGCGTGGGTGACTGAATGTGTTCGAGAATTGAATGGGATTGATAGATTAAATGGACGGACGGATGGATATACATACACATCAAATAACAACTTGCACGTGTGTTGCCGGGGCCCGAATAGGAAGCAAACAATAGCAACACTGTTTACCTTCCACGCATGTCGTAAAAGGCAACTAAGGAGGTTATGGGATGAAGTTGGCTGCCCCATCCCCCATATAGGGTCAGTGACCCAAAGCCATGCTGAAGTCGGATGTGTCAGGCTGAAAGGCACATATATCGCAGCAATGCTGTAAACCATGACACAACGCATTCCGTTCTCCGGACTACATCCTGCTAATCTGCAGGAGTTTGAGAACGAACGCAGAAGAAGAAGAAGAAGATCTTGTCCGCACAGAATTGTTTCAGATTACCATAATTTTTTTCTTGTGGTGCTGTACAGTGGAAAGTTCTGTAAAATTGGTTCAGTTTTTCCGAAAATTGGTTCTGGTTCTGCTAATCTGCAGGAGTTTAGGAGTTTGAGAACGAACGAAGAAGAAGAAGAAGAAGAAGAAATAACAGCTGCTACCTGCTTACACAGAAAATGTTACATAATTTCTCCGTCTCGTATTTTTCTCAGAAAAACCTTCATTCCGGGAAATGCCAGACGATATTCAAGCAAACGTAGATGACACAGTTGAGATGAAATGTAGAGCGTCTGGAGACCCAATTCCTACAATACAGTGGAGAAGGGAGGATGGAAGAATACCCTTTGGAAGGTAAGAGTTAGTCGATGATTGAAATGAATATATGAGAGATCGCAGTCAATCTATAAACCACGAAACAATGATTTTCGAGAACCCTTATGAGTTGTGACAAATCGCCTTCTGCTCTAGACCAGACGTCACTGCACAAATGAAAAAAATAAACAACAAATATCCACGTTTGCAAGCAACAAAGTTGTTAGAGAAAAGATTCTCGTCAATTATCTAGAAACCTTGACTGTCTGCCCCTAATGTTTGAGATCAATCATATCAAACATTAGGGGCAGACAGTCAAAGATTTCTAGGGCATTTGCTGAGAAGGACACAGCTTGAACACTTAATAACCACTGGAAAGATCAAGGTTAGAAGAGATAGGGGACGACAAAGAGAAAAGTTGCTAGATGGACTAGTATTGTGGCATGGTAGAAGCTCACCAACCGAGCTTATTGGCAGCACAAGAGACAGAGTTGTCGAGAAACATGATCGCATACGCCATGGAACTTTGATTGATTGATTGATTGATTAATGTAATAATTTATACATTATAATACATAATAATAATAATACGACCCCTAATCAGTTTGGGTCGAAGGGTCATCGTTTGGGTCGAAGGGTCATCGTTTGGGTCGAAGGATCATCGTTTGGGTCGAAGGGTCATCGTTTGGGTCGAAGGGTCATCGTTTAAGTGGAAAGGTCATAGTTTAGGTCGAAGGGTCATCGTTTGGGTCGAAGGGTCATCGTTTGGGTGGAAGGGTCATCAGTATAAAAAAAAGCTCCCCAAACATCTCTATCCTCAACCATATGAATAAGTTTAGAAAAATTATGCCCATATCTTTACTTTATATTATCAATCCACGATTTTCTTTTTCCGCATCTTTTCCTTGCACTCTTCGACTGTTCATTGCTACATACTTTTAGAAAGTGAGTCGTGTCTCGTTACTTTTCCAAACCAAACATATTTAAGCTGTTTCATCACTGCCACAAATGGTTCTTGATAATCTGCATGTTTGTTTAAATGCTGATGGACAAATATATTTGTCTTCTGTTGTATATAGGAGTAGCTAATGCAAAGAGAATCATGGACAATAAACAAAAGGGGTCAAGATAAGCAGGAAACAAACTCAGATTGGGTTTTTTTAAAAGAATGATGTATAATTCCATGGACAGCCAAGAAAACCAATGTAGAAGTTCTCAGAGATGCTAGAGTAAAACGACAAATTATAACAAAAGTTAGAATCAGACAATCAAGATTTTTAGGATACGTAAGTAAAACTTGAACATTTAGTGACAACAGGAAAGATCAAGCGGAGAGGAGACAGAGGAACACAAAAGAGAATTTTCTGGACGGGTTGTCACTGTGGCACAAAAACATGTCATCAACTGAACTTATTAGCAATACAAAAGACAGAGTTGTGGAGAAACATGATCGCCTATATCACTCGACATGGCACTTGATTTTCGATTGATTGATTGATTTATCGATTAATTGATCGATCAATTGATTGATTGATTGATTGATTGATTGATTCCTAACAAATATCTGTAACACTATACAGGAATGTGAAATCTTGATTATCGTTCACAAGTTTACACAATGTTTACAGGTTTCCATGGTGATGTATTCAAATTTAGTAATTCCTATTGAGATTTGTATTTCCTTGTATCCCGTCCTCTTCCAGGGCAAGACAAGTCGATGAAGGGGCTCTCAGAATAGAAAAAGTCCAAGTTTCTGATGATGGCATTTATGTCTGCGTTGCTGAGAACACAGCTGGTACTGTGGAAGCTGTAGGAAGACTGTCTGTTCAGAGTGAGTACTTGGTGTATATTTCGTATATTTACAACTGCGGTTTAATTGCACGCATCATATCATCAATTGGAGACATCATATCATCAATTGGAAAAAAAACATCAAATATATAGGTTCAGCACAGCATACCACATCGTAGAGCAGGTACCTTCTATTTTCAAAAACAAAAAAAACCATGTGAACTTGAACACCAAGACATATTTGAAAATGAACATCAAAAATTATGTGAACATGAACACCAAAAATTATGTTAACATGAACACCACAACTGCAATATATAAACTATCTACTATCTTTTCCACAAATGCTGCTAGGCGACGTGGGGAGTTGAAGTTTTCTGTCTTTGCCAACCTTCGTTGTCACTATATAAAATGACCATAAGACCATCACTATGCTACCACTGTCTCCGTAGAATCCTCAAAGTAACAATAAGAGACGGAATTAGAAACGAAAACATCAAAAGACTAACAAAACACAATGCCAATCCTGGATTACACCAGAAGCAAACAGATTAAGTGATTTTTACATGCTTCCAGACAACTATCAGATAGTGCCACTCAGACAATAGTGTTATACAGACACTATAGATACAGAGGCAGACCATATAAAAGATGGATTACACAAATAAAAGAATAAACGAAAACAAAACAAAAACATATATGTAGCACACAAAAAGACCGTCACCAGAGTACCTTTCTAAGGATATGAACTTAGAATATCTGAGGGTATCTGAAAGGAAAAGATAAGGAAACAGAATATGATTGGGTATCTGAAAGGGAAAGATAAGGAAACTTTGAATATGATTGGGTATCTGAAAGGAAATGATAAGGAAATGTAGAATATGATTGGATATCAGAAAGGGAAAGATAAGGAAACTTTGAATATGATTGGGTATCTGAAAGGAAATGATAAGGAAATGTAGAATATGATTGGATATCAGAAAGGGAAAGATAAGGAAACTTTGAATATGATTGGGTATCTGAAAGATAAGAAAACTTAGAATATGATTGGTTATCTGAAAGGGAAAGATAAGGAAACTTAGAATATGATTGGGTATCTGAAAGGAAAAGATAAGGAAACTTAAAATATGATTGGGTATCTGAAAGGAAAAGATAAGGAAACTTAAAATATGATTGGGTATCTAAAAGGAAAAGATAAGGAAACTTAGAATATGATTGGGTATCTGAAAGGAAAAGATAAGGAAACTTAGAATATGATTGGGTATCTGAAAGGAAAAGATAAGGAAACTTAGAATATGATTGGATATCTGAAAGGGAAAGATAAGGAAACTTTGAATATGATTGGGTATCTGAAAGATAAGAAAACTTAGAATATGATTAGGTATCTGAAAGGGAAAGATAAGGAAACTTAGAATATGATTGGGTATCTGAAAGGAAAAGATAAGGAAACTTAGAATGTGATTGGGTATATGAAAGGAAAAGATAAGGAAACTTAGAATGTGATTGGGTATCTGAAAGGAAAAGATAAGGAAACTTAAAATATGATAGGGTATCTGAAAGGAAAAGATAAGGAAACTTAGAATATGATTGGGTATCTGAAAGGAAAAGATAAGGAAACTTAGAATATGATTGGGTATCTGAAAGGAAACGATAAGGAAACTTAGAATGTGATTGGGTATCTGAAAGGAAATGTAGAATATGATTGGATATCAGAAAGGGAAAGATAAGGAAACTTTGAATATGATTGGATATCAGAAAGGGAAAGATAAGGAAACTTTGAATATGATTGGATATCAGAAAGGGAAAGATAAGGAAACTTTGAATATGATTGGATATCAGAAAGGGAAAGATAAGGAAACTTTGAATATGATTGGATATCAGAAAGGGAAAGATAAGGAAACTTAGAATATGATTGGGTATCTGAAAGGGAAAGATAAGGAAATGTAGAATATGATTGGATATCAGAAAGGGAAAGATAAGGAAACTTTGAATATGATTGGATATCTGAAAGGGAAAGATAAGGAAACTTAGAATATGATTGGGTATCTGAAAGGGAAAGATAAGGAAATGTAGAATATGATTGGGTATCTGAAAGGGAAAGATAAGGAAATGTAGAATATGATTGGATATCAGAAAGGGAAAGATAAGGAAATGTACAATATGATTGGGTATCTGAAAGGAAATGTAGAATATGATTGGATATCAGAAAGGGAAAGATAAGGAAACTTTGAATATGATTGGGTATCTGAAAGATAAGAAAACTTAGCATATGATTGGGCATCTGAAAGGAAAAGATAAGAAAACTTAGAATATGATTGGGTATCTGAAAGGAAAAGATAAGAAAACTTAAAATATGATAGGGTATCTGAAAGGAAAAGATAAGGAAACTTAGAATATGATTGGATATCAGAAAGGGAAAGATAAGGAAACTTAGAATATGATTGGATATCTGAAAGGGAAAGATAAGGAAACTTTGAATATGATTGGATATCAGAAAGGGAAAGATAAGGAAACTTAGAATATGATTGGGTATCTGAAAGGGAAAGATAAGGAAATGTAGAATATGATTGGATATCAGAAAGGGAAAGATAAGGAAACTTTGAATATGATTGGATATCTGAAAGGGAAAGATAAGGAAACTTAGAATATGATTGGGTATCTGAAAGGGAAAGATAAGGAAATGTAGAATATGATTGGGTATCTGAAAGGGAAAGATAAGGAAATGTAGAATATGATTGGATATCAGAAAGGGAAAGATAAGGAAATGTACAATATGATTGGGTATCTGAAAGGAAATGTAGAATATGATTGGATATCAGAAAGGGAAAGATAAGGAAACTTTGAATATGATTGGGTATCTGAAAGATAAGAAAACTTAGCATATGATTGGGCATCTGAAAGGAAAAGATAAGAAAACTTAGAATATGATTGGGTATCTGAAAGGAAAAGATAAGAAAACTTAAAATATGATAGGGTATCTGAAAGGAAAAGATAAGGAAACTTAGAATATGATTGGATATCAGAAAGGGAAAGATAAGGAAACTTAGAATATGATTGGATATCTGTAAGGGGGAGAATAAAATAAAACTACAATAAAACTATTTCTGTTTTAAATTTAGGAAAACTAATCTATCGAATCTGTGTATACCTTACTGTACTTTCTTGTCATCTAATCTATCGAATCTGTGTATACCTTACTGTACTTTCTTGTCATCTAATCTATCGAATCTGTGTATACCTTACTGTACTTTCTTGTCATCTAATCTATCGAATCTGTGTATACCTTACTGTACTTTCTTGTCATCTAATCTATCGAATCTGTGTATACCTTACTGTACTTTCTTGTCATCTAATCTATCGAATCTGTGTATACCTTACTGTACTTTCTTGTCATCTAATCTATCGAATCTGTGTATACCTTACTGTACTTTCTTGTCATCTAATCTATCGAATCTGTGTATACCTTACTGTACTTTCTTGTCATCTAATCTATCGAATCTGTGTATACCTTACTGTACTTTCTTGTCATCTAATCTATCGAATCTGTGTATACCTTACTGTACTTTCTTGTCATCTAATCTATCGAATCTGTGTATACCTTACTGTACTTTCTTGTCATCTAATCTATCGAATCTGTGTATACCTTACTGTACTTTCTTGTCATCTAATCTATCGAATCTGTGTATACCTTACTGTACTTTCTTGTCATCTAATCTATCGAATCTGTGTATACCTTACTGTACTTTCTTGTCATCTAATCTATCGAATCTGTGTATACCTTACTGTACTTTCTTGTCATCTAATCTATCGAATCTGTGTATACCTTACTGTACTTTCTTGTCATCTAATCTATCGAATCTGTGTATACCTTACTGTACTTTCATGTCATCTAATCTATCGAATCTGTGTATACCTTACTGTACTTTCTTGTCATCTAATCTATCGAATCTGTGTATACCTTACTGTACTTTCTTGTCATCTAATCTATCGAATCTGTGTATACCTTACTGTACTTTCTTGTCATCTAATCTATCGAATCTGTGTATACCTTACTGTACTTTCTTGTCATCTAATCTATCGAATCTGTGTATACCTTACTGTACTTTCTTGTCATCTAATCTATCGAATCTGTGTATACCTTACTGTACTTTCTTGTCATCTAATCTATCGAATCTGTGTATACCTTACTGTACTTTCTTGTCATCTAATCTATCGAATCTGTGTATACCTTACTGTACTTTCTTGTCATCTAATCTATCGAATCTGTGTATACCTTACTGTACTTTCTTGTCATCTAATCTATCGAATCTGTGTATACCTTACTGTACTTTCTTGTCATCTAATCTATCGAATCTGTGTATACCTTACTGTACTTTCTTGTCATCTAATCTATCGAATCTGTGTATACCTTACTGTACTTTCTTGTCATCTAATCTATCGAATCTGTGTATACCTTACTGTACTTTCTTGTCATCTAATCTATCGAATCTGTGTATACCTTACTGTACTTTCTTGTCATCTAATCTATCGAATCTGTGTATACCTTACTGTACTTTCTTGTCATCTAATCTATCGAATCTGTGTATACCTTACTGTACTTTCTTGTCATCTAATCTATCGAATCTGTGTATACCTTACTGTACTTTCTTGTCATCTAATCTATCGATTCTGTGTATACCTTACTGTACTTTCTTGTCATCTAATCTATCGAATCTGTGTATACCTTACTGTACTTTCTTGTCATCTAATCTATCGAATCTGTGTATAGCTTACTGTACTTTCTTGTCATCTAATCTATCGAATCTGTGTATACCTTACTGTACTTTCTTGTCATCTAATCTATCGAATCTGTGTATACCTTACTGTACTTTCTTGTCATCTAATCTATCGAATCTGTGTATACCTTACTGTACTTTCTTGTCATCTAATCTATCGAATCTGTGTATACCTTACTGTACTTTCTTGTCATCTAATCTATCGAATCTGTGTATACCTTACTGTACTTTCTTGTCATCTAATCTATCGAATCTGTGTATACCTTACTGTACTTTCTTGTCATCTAATCTATCGAATCTGTGTATACCTTACTGTACTTTCTTGTCATCTAATCTATCGAATCTGTGTATACCTTACTGTACTTTCTTGTCATCTAATCTATCGAATCTGTGTATACCTTACTGTACTTTCTTGTCATCTAATCTATCGAATCTGTGTATACCTTACTGTACTTTCTTGTCATCTAATCTATCGAATCTGTGTATACCTTACTGTACTTTCTTGTCATCTAATCTATCGAATCTGTGTATACCTTACTGTACTTTCTTGTCATCTAATCTATCGAATCTGTGTATACCTTACTGTACTTTCTTGTCATCTAATCTATCGAATCTGTGTATACCTTACTGTACTTTCTTGTCATCTAATCTATCGAATCTGTGTATACCTTACTGTACTTTCTTGTCATCTAATCTATCGAATCTGTGTATACCTTACTGTACTTTCTTGTCATCTAATCTATCGAATCTGTGTATACCTTACTGTACTTTCTTGTCATCTAATCTATCGAATCTGTGTATACCTTACTGTACTTTCGTGTCATCTAATCTATCGAATCTGTGTATACCTTACTGTACTTTCTTGTCATCTAATCTATCGAATCTGTGTATACCTTACTGTACTTTCTTGTCATCTAATCTATCGAATCTGTGTATACCTTACTGTACTTTCTTGTCATCTAATCCCATTTCCCATTTTTTAAATATTTTTAAATACTGTCAGTTTCAATTAAATTTCTTGAGTAGTTTCCGTTTGATTCCGTTGATTTTGTGTCTGGTCGTACCCGTCTTGATGAAAGATGCTTTGATCGAAACGTCCATCATTTATATTTCTCGATGGTAAAATGTTGCTTTAATCATTCACATATGTTTTACAATATATATTTGTACAAAAAGGAGTGGTAGTGGCTAGAATAAGTGAAAATTAGTGTTTGAGAGGGGGAGGGACTAGAATCGTGAGTATCATTGGGTGATTTAATGTAAGGGGGAGGTGCCAGAGTAAGGTTAGTTGCGTATCGAAAATTGGGGAGGTGTTAGAATAGAAATTGTTAGAATATATGATTGGATATCTGAAAGTGGGAAGGAGCTAGAATAAGAGTTAAAGTGTGACTGGGCGTGTGAAATAGTTGATTGGCATTCCATCAGCTAGATAATTTTGATAGTGCATGTGCTAATATTTCTAATGATGGATGGGGAAATCATTTACTTGGACCTTATGCCATGAAACTCTCTTGATGTATTTACAGCACTGCCGACTTTTCTGATCACGCCAATGGATATATCAGTGGGTAGAGGACGTACTGCTGTGTTGCAGTGCGTTGTTACTGGAAACCCACCGCCAACTGTTTTCTGGAGTAAGGGGAAAGAACAGGTGAGTATTTGATGTGGGTTAGAGGGGTTGAGATAAATGTGCGCGGGAGTGGTTGAGATAAATGTGCCCGGGAGTATGAGTAAATATCTGTTTTCCGATGTCAGGTTGATGGAAAATCCGATGCCAGGACGATGGCAGGAGGATTGAGTGTCCGATGCCAGGATGATGAACGGGTGACAGGAAGATTGAGTGTCAGATGCCAGGAAGATTGAGTGTCCGATGACAGGAGAATTGAGTGTC
Organism: Meghimatium bilineatum; assembly: GCA_034231615.1. Classification (NCBI taxonomy): domain Eukaryota; kingdom Metazoa; phylum Mollusca; class Gastropoda; order Stylommatophora; family Philomycidae; genus Meghimatium; species Meghimatium bilineatum. The sequence continues at coordinate 14,684,315 of CM067302.1, read as the reverse complement.
CGATGCCAGGATGATGAACGGGTGACAGGAAGATTGAGTGTCAGATGCCAGGAAGATTGAGTGTCCGATGCCAGGATGATGAACGGGTGACAGGAAGATTGAGTGTCAGATGCCAGGAAGATTGAGTGTCCGATGACAGGAGAATTGAGTGTCCGATGCCAGGAGGATTGAGTGTCCGATGTCAGGAGGATTGAGTGTCCGATGCCAGGAGGATTGAGTGTCCGATGCCAGGAAGATTGAGTGTCCGATGTCAGGAGGATCGAGTGTCCGATGTCAGGAGGATCGAGTGTCCGATGTCAGGAGGATCGAGTGTCCGATGTCAGGAGGAGTGAGTGTCCGATGTCAGGAGGAGTGAGTGTCTGATGTCAGGAGGAGTGAGTGTCTGATGTCAGGAGGAGTGAGTGTCTGATGTCACGAGAATAAAGTGACAAGGCAAAATGATGAAGTGTCCGTGTGAAAGGATGATGAAGTGTCCGGAGGAAAGAATGATGAATTGTCCGGGGGGAAGGAGATGAAGTGCCCGGGGGGGGGGTGGGAAAGGATGATGAAGTGATACTTTTAGCACTAGTTTCCTGTTTCTCTGTCATTCTTCTTTTAAATCGGTGATTCTCATTGCCGGCCCAAAAAAGATGCCAATATCGATCTTTAGCTGTGTCCATCCTCTACGACATCACATGGAATTACTATCCAAGCCACGCCGATGTTTGTTATAATGAGAGAACTGGCAGACTGACCGGCTCTGTGGCTAAGTGGTGCAGAGAGCGTCTGTGACGGCCAAGGTACCGAGTTCGATTCCCGCCACAGTCCTTTGAGCATCCAAACCGTTCAGAAATCAATGGCAAACTACGAAACGTATTTATATTGCCCTGAAAATGAGTACAATCAAAAAATGCTGCGTTGAAAGTCTCTCTCATCTTCACATTACAGAAAGATAGTGACATGTGAGATGACATGTGAGATGACATGTGATATGACATGTGATATGACATGTGAGATGACATGTTAGTTGACATGTTAGATGATATGTTAGATGACATGTGATATGACATGTTAGATGACATGTTAGATGACATGTTAGATGACATGTGAGAGGACATGTGAAATGACATATGAGATGAAATGTGCGATGACATGTGAGATGGCATGCTTGAGGAAAGCTGCCGGGGACACCAGGCTTGATAGATTGCGAAATGAATATATCAGGGAAAGAATAGGTATAATATCTTGTACAGATTACATAGAGAGAGAACAGATCAAGTGGTTTGGCCACATTCTGAGAATGCATCACGAAAAGTTGCCCGTGCAAGCATATAACCAAATGAGATCAGGGTACAAAGCCAGAGGAAGACCACGAAAAAGATGGATAGAAAACGTCAGGGACATCCTGTACAGACACGGTCATATCACAGCCGAGGCTACACATCTGGTTTTAGAACGCAAGCTCGAGCACCAATCACCCCTACTTTTAACGGCAAGAGTGGATCACAAACCACCTGGGGAAAGACAATAGACAATAGCTACCCATTTTCATCAATGCCTGTCACGATCTACTTGCTCACATCATAAATGAATTACATCGTCATCATCATCATCATTAACATTATTATCATCATCATCATTAACATCATCAACATCATTAATATCATCATCATCATCATCATTAACATCATCATCATCAACATCATCATTAACATCATCATCATCATTAACATCATCATCATCATTAACATCATCATCATCATCATCATCATCAACATCATCATCATTATCATCATTAACATCATCATTAACATCATCATTAACATCATCATTAACATCATCATCATCATCATCATTAACATCATCATTAACATCATCATCATCATCATTAACATCATCATCATCATTAACATCATCATCATCATCATCAACATCATCATCATCATCATCATTAACATCATCATTAACATCATCATTAACATCATCATCATCATCATCATTAACATCATCATTAACATCATCATTAACATCATCATCATTAACATCATCATTAACATCATCATTAACATCATCATCATTAACATCATCATTAACATCATCATTAACATCATCATCATTAACATCATCATTAACATCATCATTATTAACATCATCATCATCATCATCATTAACATCATCATTAACATCATCATTAACATCATCATCATCATCATTAACATTATCTCCACGTATAATGTTTATATAACCTTTGAATTACCTCATACATTATTTGTTACCCAAGCTCTTGATGTTCCCACACCAAGACCACGGCCGGTTCCTTGTCTCAGAAGATGGAACACTCAGAATACAGAATGTAGAGTATCACGATGAAGGCACATTTGTATGCCAAGCCTTGAATAGTCTGTCCAATTCCAAGGTTTCCACTGTCTCTGCTACACTCACAGTTTTAGGTAAGGAAAATCTTCAAGGTGTCCACAAATGTTTTATAACAATTCATATTGCAACATTAACTAAACAGTTTCAGATACAGTGAAATCCATCTATAGCGCATTCTTTTATAACAAATATCCTTATTTAACAACACTTTTCAAGAATCTCGATCATATTTATTCGATATTGTTTGTACTGTATATAACGAATTTCTGTTATTACATACATATTTTGTCAGTCCGGATCAGGTTGTTATAACAAGATTCCACTGTATCACGATGTTGCCATCTGAAACTGTATTCTCCTTACTATATGTCAACAGTAACATAGCTATATTTATTTATATTTAATAGACACAAAATTGAAAATACGTGCCTTCCTTAGAAGAATATTGAACATACAATAGATAGATTTTAAAACAAGTTTTGTTTGTTTGTTTTTCGTTCGCTCCATTGTAACCATCACGGATATCCGTGCGATTTCCGCCGGGAGCGTGATTACGTTGTGCCACCGTTATGCGCCTTGTAGGCCTAGCACATCCGATTTCGGCATGCCTTGACAATTCGGGTGGGCTACCCTTAGCCTGTGACAGCCTCTATATCTGTCTCCAGGCACGCGTAGTGGAGACTCTTCGCCCAGACGATGTTTTGCTCTCGTCTAACTCGAACGAGGTGTTCCACTGTCTATGAACTTGCCTCGTGTAATTGGACGTGCTGTGCCTGTGCCCATTGGGTACCGAACCGTTTCTCATCCTTGAGCCTAGTTCCTTAAGGGGAAGAACTCAACAGAGGAGTTGGACCCTGGCTCTTTCGCCCTCTTAGCCGAGGTGTCATTCACCGACATCGTGTACCCCTTGTCCAAGTTCGAGTCTCACACCACGCGTTTGGGAGCAAGGCGTTCTCGAGCTGAGCGTCCTTGTCCCAATAGCGCCTGAGCCCATCAGGTACTGAACCCTTTCTCTCTTCAAGTGTATTTCCGGTGTAGGAAAACCTGACAGTAGAGTTGGGCCAGGGCTAAATCGTTGTCCCTTTTGTGCCTGAGCGAATCGAGTACGGAACCCTTTCTCTCTGCAAGTGTACTTCCGGTATAGGAAACCTTGACAGTAGAGTTGGGCCAGGACTGCCATCGTTGTCCCTTTCTTGCCTACACCCATCGGGTACAGAACCCTTTCTCTTTGCAAGCATATTTCCGGTTTAGGAAGGCTCGACATTAGAGTTGGGTTAGGTCTTTTGCTTTACCAAACGCCGATGGATGGGTCTGGGTCTCTGCCTGTTAGGAACTCTGGTAACTAGAAGCCCGTCTCGAGCTGACGGAGCTTGTAGTTCCCTTTCCTAGGGACTTTTCACTTTCTATTTGCAGTTCGCGCTGCCCTCTAGCGCTGTTCTGCCCTTTCATTGTTTCATTGTACTCTGTATGAAACATATTTGTCTCTCGCCATGCATTTACCTTTACGTGCATTTTACATTGGCCGCCCCTCCAATGTTCGGACTGGACTGACTAGCTTCACTGTATGTCGACAGTGTCGCTATATGTGGTGATGCTGGTGGTGTCGGGTATATTGTCTGTCTCTTGTGCAGTCAAATCTCTTTCCATCTGCTACCTCCACATTCTCGGACACGATCCCCAAATGATTTGGCCAGAATCAGCACGAGCTGCTGTATTTCTGTTTCCAGGGTGCACCGCGTGGAGGTACATTTGGGATCTTGGTTATCTGCTAACCCTGGGTCCGCCTAGAGCAATGCGTTCCCTTTGCACCCCTTAAAACAAGTAATTCACAGATATTGTGAGTGATTGTATGTATCATAACTCTATGACGTGTCCTTTACCGAACGTTGTTCTCACGGCCACTCTGCAAGCCTCTCGGTTCTGTGATATCGCATATCTCCATTGTAGTATTTCAGTGGGCAAAAGGTTTAGCTAGTGGTGCCCATCTCCTCTCCAGCTGTCCTTATGATGTGGTTACATGGATGTGTTTTAGGGTCAGCAAACTTACAAACGAACACAACTAGCATGGTTCGGGCATGTATGCAGGCACAATTCCTTGTCAAAAACAATACTGTAGGAAACTGTCGAGGGTGGAAGAAGCAGAGGAGGACGAATAAAGACATGGACAGACAACATCAAGGAATGGACAGGGCTAGATATTTCCACACTCATCCGCATCACTGAGGATAGAATTCGCTGGAAGACTCCGTGTGCTGAGGCATCAAATGTGGTACTCCTAGGTGGACCCTGAATGATTATGGGTTTTATTGATTGATTGATATCTCCATATTTCTATCCCCTTTTATTTTTATATTTGTATCACTGTCCATTTCCTTGTTGATATATTATTCTCATTTGAGATGAGGCCTGTCGAAGACCCATGCCTAGTCAGCTGGAAGATAATCAATCGTGTCATGTACATCATGCCTCAAGATTGCAAGAAAATAGAAAATTTACCCACCGTCGAGAAGAGCACCCAATTTGTATCATTCTCACACCGTGGCATTCACCAATTCGTACATTGCATAAAACGGTCAACTGCGACTTGCAAAACCCTTCATTTGTTAAATGGAGATTTAAAGAATCTTTCCAACGCAAGATTCAACCTCAGACTGACTCTATGTTGCTTATATCAGGCCATTTTGGCTTTTATCTTAGTGTAACCTTATTGTCTGGGACAGTGTTAAAAAGTTGTACGTGCAACTATTGTTAAAAGTCATCCGCTGTTCATTTACGTCGTCTGCGGTGAGAGTTCCTCTGAAACGTTGTATGGATGAAAAAGAGACGAGGACATGGAAATGACTTGTAAAATCATCTGGGGAAACTCATACATAAAAGAGAAGATTTGAGAACTTGTGAAAACCTCTGGGGAAACTTATACATAAAAGAGAAGATTTGAGAACTTGTGAAAACCTCTGGGGAAACTCATACATAAAAGAGAAGATTTGAGAACAACTTGTGAAAACTTTCGGAAACTCATACATAAAAGAGAAGATTTGAGAAGAGCTTGTGAAAACCTCTGGGGAAACTCACACATAAAAGAGAAGATTTGAGAAGAACTTGTGAAAACCTCTGGGGAAACTCATACATAAAAGAGAAGATTTGAGAGGAACTTGTGAAAACCTCTTGGGAAACTCATACATAAAAGAGAAGATTTGAGAAGAGCTTGTGAAAACCTCTGGGGAAACTCATACATAAAAGAGAAGATTTGAGAACAACTTGTGAAAACTTTCGGAAACTCATACATAAAAGAGAAGATTTGAGAAGAACTTGTGAAAACTCTGGGAAACGCATACATAAAAGAGAAGATTTGAGAGCAACTTGTGAAAACTTTCGGAAACTCATACATAAAAGAGAAGATTTCAGAAGAACTTGTGAAAACCTCTGGAGAAACTCACACATAAAAGAGAAGATTTGAGAAGAACTTGTGAAAACCTCTGGGGAAACTCACACATAAAAGAGAAGATTTGAGAGGAACGTGTGAAAACCTCTGGGGAAACTCACACATAAAAGAGAAGATTTGAGAGGAACTTGTGAAAACCTCTGGGGAAACTCACACATCTACAATCCACAACGTGAAATGGAACTTGACACAATTTCTTTCCTTCGAAGTTTTCAATTAATTATCGATAACCATGTACTATTTCAGATCATGATGACCGTCCCCCACCTATTATAATGGTAGGTCCTCAAAATCTAACACTGGAAGCCAAAGAGACAGCTATTCTGACATGCCAAGCAGGCGGTGATCCACACCCTTCTATCAGGTGGTACAAGGACGGTAAGCCTTTGATGAACTCTGACCCACGAATAGTGATTCTCAGTTCTGGAACTTTACAAGTATCAGGTAAGTGTCTTTAAGGTGTCTTTTTGTGTACATGATAATCATAGTGTCTTTAAGGTGTTCTTTATGTGTACATGATAATCATAGTGTCTTTAAGGTGTTCTTTATGTGTACATGATAATAATTGTATCTAAATGGTGTCTTTATGAGTGCAGGAGAATTATAGTGTATTTAATATTGTGTACGTGAGAATTATAGTGAATTTAATATTGTGTACGTGAGAATTATAGTGTATTTAATATTGTGTACGTGAGAATTATAGTGTATTTAATATTGTGTACGTGAGAATTATAGTGTATTTAATATTGTGTACGTGAGAATTATAGTGTATTTAATCTTGTGTACGTGAGAATTATAGTGTATTTACAGTGATTTTATGTGTACATGAGAATAGTAGCGCATTTAAAGTGTGTTTGATGTCTTTATGCAAGTTAAAGTGCACTTAAAGTGTCTTTAATGTGCACATGGAAATTGTAGTGTATTTAAAGTGTCTTATACGTGTCCTCGAGAATTGTGCAGAATCACATATTTCATTTTCTTCTTCTTCTTCTTCTTCTTCAGCTTTCATACTCAAATTCACGATAGATCTCTATTGTAACATGACGATGGTCCTACTAGATTTCCAGTGGGGTGTGACGATGGTCCTACTAGATTTCCAGTGGGGTGTTGTCCAGAGAATGGAAATGCGTTGTGTCGCTATTTAGTTGCTCCAATGACCTGAGACATGAGTCTTCGGCGGTCATTCCTCTCTTTAAGAAGGCATATCTACGGCTCTGTTCATATCAATTCATCTACATTTTCGCCCGTGTGTTGCCGAGGCCCGAAAGGGGAGCAAAGAATAGCACCACTGTTTACCTTAAATGCATGTCGTAAGAGGCGACTAAGCAGGTTATGGAATGGAGCAGGCTGCCCCATCCCATATAGGGCCAGTGACCCAAAGTCATGCTGAAGCCGGATGTGTCAGGCCGAAAGGTGCAGACATCGCAACAATGCTGTAAACCATGACACAACGAATTCCGTTCTCCGGACTACATCCTGCTGATCTGCAGGAGTTTGAGAACGAACGCAGAAGAATAATATCTACATTTTGTATACAACACCGTGTAAATATGTACATGTTTGTCCCCAGATGTTCGAATGACAGACTCAGGGATGTACACCTGTAAAGGTATCAGTGAAACAGGAGAATCGGATTCTATAGCTACCCTTTCTGTTTCAAGTAAGTTTTTTTTTAAATATTTGCTACTGAATATTAGTATTTTTATTGGCTACTGGTTATTAGTTTGTTTTTTAAAATTCACTATTCCTTATTAGTTTTTTTAATTGGCTATTGGTTATTAGTTTTGTAAAATTATTATTAGTTTTTTTTATTGGCTATTGTTTATTAGTATTTTTATTGGCTATTTTTTATTAGTTTTTATTGGATATTTTTGATTAGTTTTGTTTATTGGCTATTCCTTATTAGTTTTTTTTATTGGCTATTGTTTATTAGTTTTTTTATTGGCTATTTCTGATTAGTTTTTTTATTGGCTATTGTTTATTAGTGTTTTATTGGCTATTGGTTATTAGTTTTTATTGTGTATTGGTTATTATTTTTTTTGAATTGTTATTTGTTTCTTTTATTGGCTATTGTTTATTATTTATTTTATTGGTTATTGGTTATTCGCTTTTATTGGGCTATTGTTTATTAGTTTATTTTATTGACTATTGGTTATTAGTTTTTTTAATTGTTATTAGTTTTTGTATTGGCTATTAGTTATTAGTTTTTTATTGGCTATTGGTTATTAGTTTTTATTGGCTATTGGTTATTAGTTTTTTTTATTGGCTATTATTTATTAGTTTTTTATTAAGCTATTGGTTATTATTTTTTTGGGTATTTGTTGATAGTTCTTTATTGGCCATTGGTTGCTAGTTTCTTATTGTGTATTGGTTATTAGTTTTTTGGCTACTGGTTACTCGTTTTTTATATTAGTTAGTTTTTTATTGCCTGCTTGTTACTTGGTTTTTTAAAGTGATTATCGGTTATTAGTTACAAAACGACGTCATTGTATTCCTGACAAACCTATAGGTGCTCAACCGTTTCTAACAAATGTTGAAGTGACAGTCATACTTTCTACATTTTCTACTTTCCTTCTCAAGCTCCTGCAGATTAGCAGGAGGATGTAGTCTGGAGAACAGTGTATCATTGCTGACAACATGGCTTCTGGGTCACTTTGAACCTCTATAGGATGTAAATATCCAACCCCAAAACTCGTTTCATTACCTGCATTAGTCGTTTCATGCAACATGGATGGCAGGTAACAGTGTTGCTCTTCTTTGCTCCCCTTTAGGGACTGGCAACAAACGAACAATGAATACCTGATTGTCTCCTCGATTTTCTGGTTAAAGATATTGATTTCACTATTCCGCAGGTTTCCATTCTTACCCGGTACTACGGTACTATCACATTCTTCAAATAGAAATGTAGATTATTCATCTAGTCCAGCAGGCAACTTTCCATATTCCAACAGACACCTTTCCATCTAGTGTACTATCCATATTCCAACAGGCAACTTTCCATCTAATTTGATTGATTGATTGATTGATTGATGTATTGATTTATTGATTGATTTATTGATTTATTTATCAACGGTAGTGCAATGTGAAGTTATTATCACGCAGACCAGCAGACTCAAGTTTCGAGTCGCTCATTATTGTTGGTTGAGATAAAAATTATTCCCACGGTTCACCAGCTGCCACGAAGTAGCGTACCAGAGAACATGCTCTACGGAGGTGGAGAAATATCACCTTTGTTACTGAACAAGTGAAGTTGACTAAACTAGTCATGTGGTTTGTGGTCAGCCCCTGATTAGACTTCTGAGCACTTAAGAGAAATCGCGTGCTATGAGACTGGTTGACCTTGACCATTACTGTTTCCGTCATTCACTGATCGATTAATTAATTCTTGGATGAAGTGATTGATTGCTTTATTGCTTATTGGTTTAACTGATTGATTGATTGGGATTGATTAGTTGATCGATTGTATTGATCTATGACTTAAAACAATAGACCGACTGTTCTGCTAATGCTGAATTTCACTTAATGTCCCCAGAACAAGGACCCTATCATCACTTAGAGAAGTCATCAGTATTTCCTGGCGCTCCATCCAAACCTAGGATATCAGATGTCACTGACTCGTCTGTTCACCTGACTTGGGTAGCTAGTGATCATATTGGGCAGTCACCAATTCACTCTTACGTTCTGGAGTATTTTAGTCCCCAGACTTCAGAGGTACGACTGCTGTAGATTTAGTGTTTTATAATATCGTGTTTTGTGTCAGAAGTGTGTACATGCCAGGTGTTGTAGTTTTTGTTGCTATTGAAGAGATTGTGTTGCTGCTGCTGTTGTTGTTGTTGCTGTTGTTGTTGCAGCTGTTGCTGTTTTTCTTGCTGCTGCTGTCGTTCTTGCTGCTGCTGATGCTGTTGTTGTTGCTGCTGCTGCAGCAGTTGTTGTTGCTGCTGTTATTTTTGCTGTAATGTGGTTCTTGCTGCGGCTGTTGTTGTTGCTGCTGTTCTTGCTGCTGCTACAGTAGCTGCTGTTGCTGTTTTTCTTGCTGCTGCTGTTGTTCTTGCTGCTGCTGTTGTTCTTGCTGCTGCTGTTGTTCTTGCTGCTGCTGTTGTTCTTGCTGCTGCTGTTGTTCTTGCTGCTGCTGTCGTTCTTGCTGCTGCTGATGCTGTTGCTGCTGCTGCAGCAGTTGTTGTTGCTGCTGTTATTTTTGCTGTAATGTGGTTCTTGCTGCGGCTGTTGTTGTTGCTGCTGTTCTTGCGGCTGCTACAGTAGCTGCTGTTGCTGTTGTTCTTGCTGTTGCTGTTGTTCTTGCTGTTGCTGTTGTTCTTGCTGTTGCTGTTGTTCTTGCTGTTGCTGTTGCTGCAGTCGTTGTTGTTGCTGCTGCTGTTCTTGCTTATGTTGCTGTTGTTCTTGCTGCTGTTGCTGTTGTTCTTGCTGCTGCTGCTGTTGGTGTTGTTCTTGCTGCAGTTGCTGCTATTGCTGTTGTTCTTGCTGCAGTTGTTGTTGTTGTTGCTGTTATTGATATTGCTGCTACTGTAATTGTTATCTTAGCAATTGTTGCTGTAGCTGCTGTTGTAGTTGCTGTAGCTGTGGTTTTTATTGATGTTGCTGCTACTGTTATTGTTGCTGCTGCTTGTATTATTATTATCAACCATGGAAGCCAGTTGTATCAATTCTACAATACATACAAAACCAACAGATACAATGGTTTGGTCATCTGGAAATAATGCCGTGTGATTCATTAGTTTATAAAGCATATACGAAGAGAGGAGAAGCAGAAGGAAGAACCAAGGGTAGACCTAGAGTACGCTGGATCGACAACATCAAAGAGACATTACACGAACACCAAATAACATTATCTGAAGCTGCCAGAAAAGCAAGAACATTGTATCTCCCTCGACACCCGTAAAGGGTAAAAAAGGAAGGAAGGAAGAAGTGGAAGCTTGTCCCAGTTTGGTTATTTCAGAGCTATTACCATAACAAATAATGGAGGTCGCCGAACCACAATCTCTGATGAACTTTTTCTAACAAACAATATCAGACAAGTAAGATGAATCAGGCACATGATCAGTCGAAAAGACAGTAAAAGATATAACTGGAAGAAAACAACATGAGACCCGAAGGGATAAAAATATGGAGACCTAGAAAACACGAAGAAGAAAGACCATGAAAGACTATGTAAATCTGAATATCACATGGAGTGAGGCTGAGGATCACATGGAGTGAGGCTGTCTGAGGATCGCATGGAGTGAGGCTGAGTCTGAGGATCACATGGAGTGAGTCTGAGGATCACATGGAGTGAGGCTGAGGATCACATGGAGTGAGGCTGAGTCTGAGGATCACATGGAGAGGCTGAGTCTGAGGATCGCATGGAGTGAGACTGAGTCTGAGCATCTCATGGAGTGAGGCTGAGTCTGAGGATCGCATGGAGTGAGACTGAGTCTGAGGATCGCATGGAGTCAGACTAAGTCTGAGGATCGCATGGAGTGAGGCTGAGTCTGAGGATCACATGGAGTGAGGCTGAGGATCGCACGGAGTGAGGCTGAGTCTGAGGATCGCATGGAGAGGCTGAGTCTGAGGATCGCATGGAGTGAGTCTGATGATCGCATGGAGTGAGGCTCAGTCTGAGGATCACATGGAAAGGCTGAGTCTGAGGATCGCACGGAGTGAAGCTGAGTCTGAGGATCGCACGGAGTGAGGCTGAGTCTGAGGATCGCATGGAGAGGCTGAGTCTGAGGATCACATGGAGTGAGGCTGAGGTCTGAGGATTACATGGAGAGGCTGTGTCTGAGGATCACATGGAGAGGCTGAGTCTGAGGATCGCATGGAGTGAGACTGAGTCTGATGATCGCATGGAGTGAGGCTGAGTCTGAGGATCGCATGGAGTGAGACTGAGTCTGAGGATCGCATTGAGTGAGGCTGAGTCTGATGATCACATGGAGTGAGGCTGAGTCTGAGGATCACATGGAGAGGTTAAGTCTGAGGATCGCATGGAGTGAGACTGAGTCTGAGGATCACATGGAGTGAGGCTGAGTCTGAGGATCACATGGAGAGTCTGAGTCTGAGGATCGCATGGAGTGAGACTGAGTCTGAGGATCACATGGAGTGAGGCTGAGTCTGAGGATCACATGACTCTGAGTCTTAGGATCATATGGAGTGAGGCTGTCTGAGGATCACATAGACTGAGGCTGAGTCTGATGATCATATGGAGTGAGGCTGAGTGTGAGGATCACATGGGGTGACGCTGAGTCTGAGGATCATATGGAGTGAGGCTGTCTGAGGATCACATGGAGTGAGGCTCAGAACATATTCACGGACAGAGACAAATGAAAAATCTTTGATCGTGGCCTATGCACCCGAGGATATGTAAACTTATTATTTTTCTTCTTCGTTCTCAAACTCCTGCAGATTAACAGGATGTAGTCTGGAGAACGAGAAATGCGTTGCGCCATGGTTTACAGCATTGCTGCGATATATGCGCCTTTTGGCCTGACACACCCCACTTCACCATGGCTTTGGGTCATTGACACTATATGGAATGGGACAGCAAACTCTATCCTATAACCTTCTTATCCGCCTCTTACTACATGCATGCAAGGTTAACAGTGTTGCTATTGTTTGCTCCCTGCCCTGGCAACACACGGGCGGGATAGTTAAACGGCAAATGTGTCAATGGTATGATTGTCAATGGTATGATTGTCAATGGTATGATTGAGACATTTGATTGAAAGTGCGAAATTAGACAAGACTGAAGGATGACAAGAAATATTTACGTACACCGCTCTGGATTCTTCTTCTTCAGCGTTCATTCTCAAACTCCCGCTGGATCTCTCTTGTAACAGGATCATGGTCCTACTAGATTTCCAGCAGGATGTAGTTCAGAGAATGAAAATGCGTTGTGTCGCCGTTTTATTTGCGCTAATGGACCGACACAGCCGTCTTCGGTGGAGGATTATTCTGGCATTTGAATGTGTACTCCCGCCGAAGACGGATGTGTCGGGCCATTGGCGCAAATAAAACGGCGACACAACGCATTTCCGTTCTCTGGACTATATCCTGCTGGAAATCTAATAGGACCATTGCCCTACTGCAATAGAGATCCAGCAGGAGTTTGAGAATAACCGCTGAAGAAGAAGAAGAAGAATGTGTACTCTTTTTTTTGCCATTTAGTTTGTACCAATTGTAGTGTGTTACGCTCCCCTCTCAACCTTGGACGCGAGTCACATTTGGTTATATGGAAACTTTTGGATTTTGTGAATTATTGAGCCACTACCTCAGAGAAGGATAATCGTATTTGTTACTCAAATCTTTTATAACTCATCCCCTTCAATCGACCTGACTTTCCTAAACCCTTCATTCGACCTGACTTTCCTGAACCCTTCAATCGACCTGACTTTCCTAAACACTTCAATCGACCTGACTTTCCTGAACCCTTCAATCGACCTGACTTTCCTAAACCCTTCAATCGACCTGACTTTCCTAAACCCAAACTGACTTTCCTAAACCCTTCAATCGACAAGACTTTCCTAAACCCTTCAAATGACCTGACTTTCCTAAACCCTTCAATCGACCTGACTTTCATAAACCGTTCAATCGACCTGACTTTCCTAAACCCTTCAATCAACCTGACTTCCCTGAACCCTTCAATCGACCTGACTTTCCTAAACCCTTTAATCAACCTGACATTCCTAAACCCTTCAATCGACCTGACTTTCCTAAACCCGAACTGACTTTCCTAAACCCTTCAATCGACCTGACTTTCCTAAACCCTTCAATCGACCTGACTTTCCTAAAAATCAATATAGAAAGATACTTCCACACAATTCCAGTTAATGTTATACTCCACTCACTTCCATACATTGTAATACCTCACACACCGCTCACAACTTCACATAAAATAATCACTCATTCCCTTCGCACATTTTCACATAATAATACATCTATGTTGCACATTTTCACATAATAATATACCTATGTCGCATATTTTCATATAATAATATACCTCACTGTCGCACAATTTCACATTATACACCAGACTCTTTGTCGACACACTATTACCACCACATATTTTCTATCTAGGGGTGGCAGACAGTTCCAGAAGTTGCATCTAGAGAGAGCTACACAATGAAGGGGCTAAGGCCAAATTCCAAGTACATATTCATGATTAGAGCCAAGAATTCTTTTGGTTTCAGTCCCCCAAGCCCAGTCTCTGAATACATCACAACGAGAGGTCAGTAAAGGGTTAATGAATATGAAAACTGTATTTCTGAAAATCTATCTCTTCAGGTGTAAGCTTACACTTCAATTACACTATGCATATTGGCTGTAATTTACATTTCATTTACACTGTCTATGTTGGCTGTATTTTACACTTCATTTACACTGTGTATGTTTATTCGTATTCATAATACAGAATAGTTTCGTCCGTGTGACAACCGGGGCCTGTAATTCTACAATATTCTAAGAACACACAGGACCATCTCCAGATAAGTCTTCTACTCCTGATGCTCAAAGGCACCAAAGGGTTTAGCGGATAGATAGATAGATAGATGGATGGATGGACGGACGGATGGACGGATGGATGGACGGACGGATGGATGGATGGATGGATTTATGGACGGACGGATGGATGGGATGGGGTATGATTGGATTAGATAAGATAGAACAGAGGTTCTCAACATTTTCAGACGGTGAGCATCCCAAATATGTAATCGTTAATGCTCCCAAACTGACTCACATGGCTTGAGTATTCCTTTGGAGAGCACCAAGGTTTAGAGCATCTGGGTTTTGTCTACTTTTTCCACTTTATTTAATATCACGGCGATGGCCATCACGTTGCTCTTGATTATTATGCCTCTGCCATCAGATCCTACACCCCCAACGATAGATCTAGCTACGCGTTAGAAAGTCAAGTAGTCTTATTTTTGAGTTAGGTACCCTTAAAAATTTTGGACTAAATTCCGACCACTCTTTTTTCTAGTTATCGGTTGTTGTGGTCTTTTTTCTTTATTCATTTTGTCCTGTCATTTAAGTCATCTTTTTGTTCGTTTCGTTTCCACTTAATTTTTTACGTTTTTTAATGTACTTCCTGTTCCTGTCCTTCCGATATCTCACTTCCATATTTCGGTTAGACACGTTTGTATGTTGCGATCAATTATATCCGTCATCATTTGATATCTTATGCGTATATTGATAAAGGCATTTTGTTCGAAACGTTGAATATGTTTTGTGTATTTTATTTTTGTATGTTTTCTTGTTTGCATATCATAACCACCTAGTTTAGTGATGGTGCGTCGTGTTTAAGTGGGACGTTCAGAAATATGTGTTTTACGTAAGTTCAATCTATTTAATATTAGACATTGTTTGTTTAATTTTCTGTTGCAGAAACTCGGCACAATTTTGCTGCAACCATGCCCAGAGAGGAAATCACCAGAGAGTTCAGTAATCTAAATATAGTACTGAAAACTGGGGAACCCGTTAACGCTACTACTGTACGGGTCAAATGGGAGGTCAGTGTCTATACATTATTACTTTTGTAGTCCATGCAGTGTGGCGTTAGTTATCATGTCTTTCCGTTTCGTGTGCTGTCATTGGGAGCCGCGTTAGCGTAGTGGTTAGCCAACTGGCGTCGCATATCAGTGGTCTGGGTTAATTCCCCAGTTGAGGCGGAAATTTTTTTCAGATCGAAACTGCTCCCGGGTCGACCCAGCCTTAAATGGGTACCGGATTAATCCGGGACTGCGAGGGAGAGGAGAAGGCTACCGCCCTTATTTGCAGAACCTATGAAATGTGAGCTCGCTAACATCTCACACCCCTACGGCATTAATAAATGCTATGGGCTACTTTACTTTTTTTAAATTGTGGATACTGATGTTTTCCTATGCCGCAGTGCTAGGTTGTCAAGCATCTTCTCTTGTAGTCTTCCCCTACACCACTTACTCTTCACCTTGCCTGTTGTTACAATATGCTCCATCTTTCTTTGTCTCATGATGTGTCCAAAAATGTGGACTGCCTCTTTCTGATGCGGTAAGCAGTTCTAATTTTGAATTACCTTCTTTCAAGATATATTTATTACTTTTTATCTGTCCACGGTTTTCCTAATATTCTTCTGTAAAAGTCTATAAATAACCTCAAGAGATTTGAATAAATCAAATCAGAAGAATCAAATCAAATAGAGAGGTTTCTAACAAGAATCAAATCAGATAGAGAGGTTTCTAACAAGAATCAATTCAAATAGAGAGGTTTCTAACAAGAATCAAATCAAATAGAGAGGTTTCTAACAAGAATCAAATCAAATAGAGAGGTTTCTAACAAGAATCAATTCAAATAGAGAGGTTTCTAACAAGAATCAAATCAAATAGAGAGGTTTCTAACAAGAATCAAATCAAATAGAGAGGTTTCTAACAAGAATCAAATCAAATAGAGAGGTTTCTAACAAGGCTCATGCAGCTGACATATTTTCTCCTCTAACTTTGAGTCAGCAGTTTTGTATTCTTGAGGGGGGGGGGAGGGGGTATTTTTTAATTATTTTTTTTCTAGCTGCTGCAGGTGAACTCACCAAGAATGTCAGAGTGTTCAGAGAATCCATAATGAAGACCACGTTCTGGAAAGAATATGTCACATGATGATGATTGCTAATCTCTTCATGATTTCTAACGTGCAGTCTCCTGTGTTGTTAATGGTCGACCTGAGATATTCAGAGTTTTTCACGTTTTTTAAGTTGTTGATTACTGTTGTGTGTGTGTGTGAATCCATTTCTGTTGTTATGCATTATTGTTGTTTTCTGTGCATTGAAAAAAAAATAATTGATCCTCAGTGTTTTTACTGTTTTAAAGTTACCGTTGCAACTTCTTTTATATTTACTTTTTTTGTCTTTTCTGTAATTTATTTTCGTATCTTCTCAATTATGCTGTTTTTTCAAATTTGTTACTGGTACCTACAAATTTATCTTGAAACCATTTTTAATTCATGAAATTGAATATGTAACTTGTTGTTTGTTTGAGAACTCCAGGCATTGCGAGCAATTAGCTCTTACTTCCTATGTGTAATGTGATGGTTTTTCTGAGCTTTCTTTCATACCCAGGAGACTTCAGCTTTCCGCTTAGTGCAATGCCTATTGAAGGAGTCTTTAACTCAAAGGAAGTATATAATTGTATAGATGACAAACTACAAAGCTTCCATAAGAGTCCCAATATAACGACATGACATCTACTAAGGTTTTCTTTTTCATGGGTGGGTTGTCTAGTGGGACATTGGTGAGACCCACAGACACAAGCGCATGCGTTTTAATGTTCTTAAAGTGATCATGATATCATCAATAGCTCTTTCTTTACTAGCCTTCACCTTTAATTCTTGATTTCGCCCATCTTCATCATCAAATTCTACTCAAATCACTTCACTTTCTTCACTTTATTATCAAATTCTACTCAAATCACTTCACTACTCAAATCACTTCACTACTCAAATCACTTCACTACTCAAATCACTTCACTATCCTCTTCACTTTATTATCAAATTCTATTCAAATTACTTCACTGTATTTCTTCACTTTTTTTCTTTCGTTCACCTGGATCGTGTTACTTTATGAAGTTTTTTTTCTTTCTATAAACTGCACTGTGTGTTTTGTAACTCGCACAGAACTCCGTAGAGTTTTGTAACTCGCACAGAACTCCGTAGAGTTTTGTAACTCGCACAGATGTCTGTAGAGTTTTGTAACTCGCACAGAACTCCGTAGAGTTTTGTAACTCGCACAGAACTCCGTAGAGTTTTGTAACTCGCACAGAACTCCGTAGAGTTTTGTAACTCGCACAGATGTCTGTAGAGTTTTGTAACTCGCACAGATGTCTGTAGAGTTTTGTAACTCGCACAGATGTGTCTGTAGAGTTTTGTAACTCGCCAAAAGGGTATTACCTCGTTGAACCAATTTACACCAGCATAACTAGACCATGACCCTGTCCCATATATATATATTTAATATATATACATATATACATATATATATAAAGACCTGTGTACAGATGACCTGAAAGGGCGATTTTGATTATTTCCGTGCATTTTGTTGGTAACTCTTGGCTAGAAGTGGCAGGCGACACCAAATATATAGATAACAATGACAATAATCAACATCGTCACGAATGAAATCCTGATCCTGTTTATTTTCTGTAGAGAGGTCTTCTTCTGCCGACGGTCTCGGCTAAGTGTATTTACTGTAATGGAAATTCCGGTGATTATGTTCACAACCGCCTACTACTATGATGCAACATTTCATAGTAAGTCCTTGTTTGTCTCTAGATGTCCATAGACCTGTGTATATGATAAATATCAGGGGAATGTCTTGAAGGATTTCACACTGAAATATATCTTGTCTTCATTTCTTTTGACATCAGGTGGGCTCCAACGTCGCAGCCATTGAAGGGTACATTGTCAACTACACACTCATAACTGATCTTGACCTTATGAAGCGTGGGGAGAGCCAAACATTACGTCTCACTGACCCATATCAGTTCATGGCCAACATCACAAACCTGATGCCTTATTCTTGGTACGAGGTTTGTGTACGTGCGTACGCCAGGGATCTGATAAGCCGCTGTTCAAATCCTGTGAAAGTTCCCACCAAGGAGTCAGGTAAGACCCCACTGTACATTTTAGAAAATGGATGAATGCGTGCTTGCAGCTTGGGCAAACTGTACTTACAGAGTAAGGAAACTTAATTAGACAATAGTATAGTGCTAGATTTCAGAGTGGGTAAACTGTACTTTTAGAGTGGGTAAACTGTACTTACAGAGTGGGTAAATTATACTTACAGAACAGAGTAGGTAAATTATACTTACAGAACAGAGTGAGTAAACTATACTTACAGAGGATTACAGTGCGTACATACATAGAGGCCGAAAGTGTGTTTATAGGATGGGATTGTTTTGTTGTGAAAGTCTACTTACAGATGGGCATAAAGTGTACCTACAGAGTATGATAGAGTGTGCTTACAGAGTACGATAGAGTGTGCTTACAGAGTATGATAGAGTGTGCTTACAGAGTACGATAGAGTGTGCTTACAGAGTATTGTAGAATGTGCTTACAGGGTATGATAGAGTGTGCTTACAGATTGGCATAAAGTGTACCTACAGAGTATGATAGAGTGTGCTTACAGAATATTGTAGAATGTGCTTACAGAGTATGATAGAGTGTGATTACAGAGTAAGGGAAAGTGTACTTAAATAGTTTTTTTCTCTAATTTTGACAGAGTTTGCTCAAAGTTTTCAGTTTCTTGTCTATAACTTTGCTCGTTTTCTATAACAAACATTGGATATTTTAATCTCAAATATTTATAGTATTTCTTCGTAATTTTAGTACATTTTCTTCCAATTTATAGAACATTTTGTATATATAATTTAGATTTTCTTTTTATTTAATTTTTGCATTTTTTTTCTAATATTCATTTTCAATCTTCCAATTTTAACAAAACATTTTTGTTCTCAAATTATTATTTTTTTTAAATTTATATTTGAACAGTACCAGATGCTCCCCCAGACAACATTGTGATACACAAGGAAGGTAACACTTTCCACATTCGGTGGTCACCTCCTCCACGACAACAGCAGAACGGAGATATCAAAGGCTATGATGTACGTATAAATGGGGTTGTCCATTAAATTACGTCAAACATTTTCTGTTATATGGGGTTGTCCATTAAATTACGTCAAACATATTCTTTTATATGGGGTTGTCCATTAAATTACGTCAAACATCTTTGACTCCATTCCTTATTGTCTACAAACCATCAAGAACTGAGGGACTGTCAACAAACCATCAACAATTTAGGGACATTTCTGCTTAATTATATCCCTTTGCAGGAACCCTCTCTCACACATCCCTAAAATTTGTTTAGCAGAAAAGTACGAATATACTACATCGTTATTCAAAACATTTAATTCGTTTAAAAAAACAGTATTGATGACGTCAACTTTTGGCAGATCCAACTCCCCACGTCTTGTCATCAACTGTCACACTTTCTCAGACACCCAATCTACCCTTTATTATCAACTGTCACACTTTGTCAGACCCTCAATCTCCCCTTGTCATTCATCAACTGTCACACTTTTTCAGACTTTGTTGACTTTGTTTGACCCCCACAAATTGTTGACTTTGTTTATGGATAACCACTATATCCATTTATCTACATCTCAAATGCATCAATTCTGTCTTTTAATTGTTCGGTCACTGTCCATGTTTCTGAGCCATACATTAACGTAGAATAGACGTAGTATGTGATTATTCTCACCTTCAACTTGTAATTTGTTTGGATGTTTATATTTTCCTCAAGTCATTGAAAGAACTTTTAGCCATTCTTACCTTCTGTTTCACATCTACCATCATTTGTGATTATGTGTCCAATTATGTAACTTTATATACATATACATGTATATGTGATATTGTATATTGCAATGTAACGCCATCTTACTCTACAGAGTCATGTAGTTCATTTGTACTGTCTAGCGCAGTGGTTCCCAAACTATTTGTTATATAGATATTCTTCTTCCTCTTCTTCAGCGTTCATTCTCAAATTCCCCCTGGATTTCTCTTGTAACAGGACAATGGTTCTACAAGATTTCCAGTTGGATGTAGTCCAGAGAATGGATATGCGTTGTTTTGCCGTTTTATTTGCGCCAATGGCCCAACACATCCGTCTTTGTCGGGGTTATATAGATGTGTGTGTGTGTGTGTGTGCCTACGTTTGTGCGTGCGTGCACGTTATTGCATGGAGCCATTCAATACTGCATAGCGCAATGTAATTCTACTATAATGTATAGCTTTATTTTAATATATTGCTCCATGTAGCTCTATTTTAATATATTGCTCCATGTAGCTCTATTGTACTGTATAGCTCCATGTAACTTTATGACAAAGTTTGAACCGCTATACTAGACATGACAAATCAGATACATGGTTCTGCAGATTAAAATGTCGTCACATGGCAATATACAGTACTATATAGCTACATGGCGCTATACAATAAAACAGAGCTACATGATTTTATACACTAAAATAGAGCTACATAGCTCAGATACATAATACATGGCGCTATTTGGCGCTATAATTTACAGTAGAATTACATTGCGCTATGCAGTAAACTATAGCTACATGGTGTTATACAGTAAAATAGAGCTACATAATGTTGCACAGTACAATAGAGCTACATAATGTTGCACAGTACAATAGAGCTACATAATGTTGCACAGTAAAATAGAGCTACATAATGTTGCACAGTAAAATAGAGCTACATAATGTTGCACATTACAATAGAGCTACATAATGTTGCACAGTACAATAGAGCTACATGACGCTACACAGTAAAATATAACTACATAATGTTGCGCAGTAAAATAGAGCTACATGACGTTACACTGTACAATAGAGCTAAATGGCGTTATACAGTAAAATACAGCTACATGACGTTATACAGTAAAATACAGCTACATGACGTTATACAGTAAAATACAGCTACATGACGTTATACAGTAAAATACAGCTACATGACGTTATGCAGTAAAATACAGCTACATGACGTTATAAAGTAAAATACAGCTACATGGTGTTTTACAGTAAAATAGAACTACATGGCGTTATACAGTAAAATAGAGCTAAATGGCGTTATACAGTAAAATAGAGCTACATGACGTTACACAGTAAAATAGAGCTAAATAACGTTATACAGTAAAATAGAGCTAAATAACGTTACACAGTAAAATAGAGCTAAATAACGTTATACAGTAAAATAGAGCTAAATAACGTTATACAGTAAAATAGAGCTAAATAACGTTATACAGTAAAATAGAGCTACATGGCGTTATACAGTAAAATAGAGCTAAATAACGTTATACAGTAAAATAGAGCTAAATAACGTTATACAGTAAAATAGAGCTACATGGCCTACACAGTAAAATAGAGCTACATGGCCTATACAGTAAAATAGAGCTACATGGCCTACACAGTAAAATAGAGCTACATAGTGTTACACAATAAAATATTTTGTGAAAAGAAAATAGAAATTCAGCCACTCAACAGTAGAAACTAGATAGAGCGTTTCGGGTAGATCAAAGTGACCATATACCATGTCCGACTTCCAAGAACATCTGCCGCCATGCGCCAGCATAAGAATCATTAGCCATCTACGACTCACAGACAAGGTCATGGTCAAGATAAATTTCAAGATTATAACCTGCCGTCGGGGATCAAGATAACCCATCATGCAATATGCCACATCAACTAATAGTTAAGGTGGCAAGTTCCCGTTCTTACTGTGTTTACCTTCCACATATCATGCATCAGGTACCCATTTACAGCTGGGTCGACTAGAGGAGCTATAGTGTCAGACGAGAAATCGTGGCCCGTTTTCTTTTTAAAATTATAAATCTGAACTGAATAAATGGTATGTCAGAAATATTCATCATCATCATGTGATGTGCCAGCAACATATTTCATTTATTACTATTTTGATTTGATCTGAATTGAAAAATACGATTATGTGGCAAGGTTCCAGGAGATAATTCAATGTTCCATTAGATGATATACGTTTAGAGAAGTTATAATCAGAGACGTAATATACGACTGTGAAACATGGACACTTAATAAAGATGAAGTGGCCGAGAGAATTGTATCTTTTGAAATGTGATGCTACAGAAATGTGTTTAAGAATACAGCAAACAGGTAAAAGAAATGCGAATAAATGAGAAATGTAAAGGAAATTATGAAGTGTTTGAACATTGAAATTGGAAACAGGTTGGCTTCTACACATCATTAGAAGAAAACTTAGGTTTTTTTGGGGGGCATATATACAGAGACATAAAAGCGTGGGGAAAGTTAATAATAGGAATATTTGCAGGTAACAGGGGGAAAGTAAATATGAAGCTTTAGCTTGTAAGAAATAGTATTTTTATACCAACTCTGTGTTACCAATGTCAAACATGGACACTTTGACAAAAAGATACTAGCGAAAAAGTAATTACAGTATCTGAAATGAGATGTTTGAGGAAAGTTATAAATGTCACTAGAAGAGACCGACGGAGAAATGAAAATATCAGGAAATATATAAAGACCATCTGAAATCAAAACTACATCGAGAGACAGCAAACCTGGTGGTTTGGCTACGTCGTGAGAAAGGAACCAACGCAACCAGCCATTCGTGCATAAAGCGGAAGATCGTGCTACAAGTCACGAGGAGGACCAAGAACTAGATGGGTGGCGACAATAAAATAAACATTAAAAGAGACACGGGCTGACTTACCATGGTTAATATTGTTAATGTCTTGGGAAAGAAAATAAAAATGCAGCCATTCAACAAAAGAAAGTTTCGGGTAGATCAAAGTGACCATATACCATGTCCGGCTTCCAAGAACATCTGCCGCCATGCGCCAGCATAAGAATCATTAGCCATCTACGACTCACAGACAGGGTCATGGTAAAGATAAATTTCAAGATAATAACCTGCCGTCGGGGATCAAGATAACCCATCATGCAATAGGCCACATCAACTAATAGTTAAGGTGGCCTATTCCCGTCCTTGCTGTGTTTACCTTCCACAACTCATGCGTGTTGCAAATAGCCAAGACAACTCCAACTACCCACCATGACGTTTAACGGTACAAGTTGAATGGACAATAAATAGATAAATGAACAGATAGAAAAGAGAACTCATATATTACCTTATATATATCGATGGGGGTCTTTGTTACCTCTAATATTTTATGGTAGTGTGTCCTGATATAACCTAATTGGACTTTGTCCGCTGGTTGAAAGGGGCACGCCTCTCCAAAAGAGAGGCAAACTCATTAACTACCTACCTAGAAAAGAGAAACTGGACGAACGAGACGACGATGGATAAGGGACTTAACATAGTCTATAATCATGTCCCTGGATGCAATTTGCATAGACTTGTGATTGGTTAAAGGCATCCATAAAGAGAACTACGATCTGGAAAGAACATTTCACCCGAAGAAAGGTCAGAATATGTCACAAGAGGAAATGTCGGAATATATCACTTGAAGAAAGGTCATAATATGTCACTTGTAGAAAGGTCAGAATAAGTCACTTGAAGAAAGGTCTTCATATGTCACTTGTAGAAAGGTCAGAATATGTCACGAAGAAAGGTCAGAATATGTTACTTGAAGAAATGTCAGAAATAATAACAAATAAAAGTGAACATAACCGAACAAGGAATTACGGGACACAACTAAATACAGAACCTGAACATTGATTAGTGGATGTGTTACCGATAGTGTACCCATCCTGTAGAAAGTAGAAGCACAAAACATTAATAAACTATATTTAAAACGAGCATAATCCACCTCCAAGTTTGTTCTCAAACTCCTGCAGAATAGCAGGATATACTCCAGAGAACAGAATGATTTGTGTCATGGTTTGTAGCTGCCTGCGATATCTGTTGCCTTTTGCCTAACAATTGCTATTTGAGCATCAAAAATCAAAGTCTAACATCCTAACCGGGAGAAGGTATTCAAAGCATGAAGGATGCGACATCACTCTGGTATGCCATGTCATGTGACGTGTTCTCTCCAGAACGTTGTCTTTCCAATGAACTCTCTGAACCTCTCCCTGTCTTCGGCGATGCGGCTTGCATTTTCCAACGACGTTATTCATGTTATCTTTAATGTCATCCGTCCATCATCTTCTTAGTCTGCCTTTCCTTCTCCGTCCAGGTGCTTTTCCCTTCATTATTTTTCTTTCTAAACAGTTGTGTCTCTTTATATGACCAAACAGGCGTAGTTTTCTTTTTGTTATTGTGTTTAGTAACCAACACTCTGGCATCTTCAATGTGTTTATAATATCTGAGTTTCAGATTTTTTCCTTCCATGATATTCTAAGTATCTTTCTGTAGCATTTCAGCTCGAAGGCGTTGATCTTCTTTGCCGCTGTTTTACTTAGGGTCCATGTTTCACAGTCGTATGTTGCAACCAGACATTTTTTTTCAATATTAGCAGTTTCGTTTCTATTCTGTTGTTTTTCCATGTTTTTAAAATATTTTAACTCTGATATGCAAGTAAGAGTTATTGCTCGCTCTTGAAGGGGCAATAAACTAGAGCAAAGAACAGCAACTCGTAACCCGTGAATCTTCTCTGATATTCCGAAGGACTTAGACAGTTAGTTGAAAAAAGTGTTTACAATATATAGAGGAATGACGTCATTGTACTTGGACTATATCAAATTACTCCATCCCTCTCACCGATGTGGCACTGCCCCTGCCGATAGTAACACCTGTAGTACGTAACGGCATAGCTTCTAACGAGAATCCACAGTGATTTCTTTATAAAGACTGACCAGATGGGCACACAGATTTCTTTATAAAAACTGACCAGATGGGCACACATATTTCTTTATAAAGAATAAGTCTCGAGATAGATTTCAACCAGCACCTCTTGAGTACAAAACTATGAAATAAACCACTACGCCAGGGAGATGTAAACACAAAAACTGGCCAGATGGACAGACAGACACTGATCAGATGGACAGACAGACACTGATCAGATGGACAGACAGACACTAACCCGATGGGCACACAGGAAGACATTGACCATATGGACAGACAGACCAAACATTGATCATATGGACAGACAGACAGACACTGACCGGATTGACAGACACTGACCATATGGACAAACAGACCAAACATTGACCATATGGACAGACAGACCAAACATTGATCATATGGACAGACAGACAAACACACTGACCAGGTGAACAAACATACACTGACCAGATGGACATACATACAGATACTGACACACAGAAAGATAACAACAGAGGGATGGGCACTTGGACATTCAAATGGACAGATACAAAAACAGACGAGAAAGAAAGATCGATAAACCAGTGCGAACAACCGACAAACAGACACAGTACAGTTGAACCCCTCTATAACAAATTTGTTCAGACATACGAAATATTTATTTAATATTCAGAAAACGCGTTATACGCACACAAAAATAGGGGAATTCCCTAAACTAATTGGGGAATTTGGAAAATTGTTGTTATAAAGGAAATTTTGTTATGAACGTATGCGATATAAAGGGATTTCACTGTGTTCGTTAATTAAACAATTTCTTTGTACCGCCAGATTTACTGCATGGCTGAGGAGAACAATAAAAATTGTAGCACCAGTGCTGGTGCTAGGGAAAGTGGTTCTGTCATCTTGAATGTGGATACTAATGGGTCATACCGGATTAAAATAGCAGCCAGGACCAGCAAGGGCAGGGGTGTCTGGAGTAGGGACTTCTTCATGGGTGAGTTATGTCTGAATGTTTTAGGTTAATGGGTAGAGAATGTGGATGGGTGCGGTCAATATCGCCGGTATAAAGTTGAGCACAGATGCGAGTCTGTGTTTGTGGTGTGTGTGTTTGTGGTGTGTGTGTGTGTTTGTGGTGTGTGAGTGTTTGGTGTGCGTGTTTGTGGTGTGTTTGTGGTGTGTGTGTTTGTGGTGTGTGTGTGTTTGTGGTGTGTGTGTGTTTGTGGTGTGTGAGTGTTTGTGGTGTGTTTGTGGTGTGAGTGTTTGTGGTGTGAGTGTTTGTGGTGTGAATTTTATTGGTGTGTGTGTTTGTGGTGTGAGTGCTATTGGTGTGTGTGTTTGTTTGGTGTGTTTGTGGTGTGTTTGTTTGTGGTGTGTTTTTGGTGCGAGTGTTTGTGGTGTGAGTGTTTGTGGTGTGCGTGTTTGTGGTATGAGTGTTATTGGTGTGTGTGTTTGTGGTATGAGTGTTTGTGGTGTGAATTTTATTGGTGTGTGTGTTTGTGGTGTGAGCGTTTGTGGTGTGTTTGGGTTGGGAGTGTTTGTGGTGTGAGTGTTTGTGGTGTGAGTGCTTGTGGTTTGTTTGGATTGGGAGTGTTTGTGGTGTGAGTGTTTGTGGAGTGAGTGTTTGTGTTGTATCAAAGAACACATGTTCCTGTTGATGATGCTAATGGATAGATGTAGGTTGCTGATCCAGCGGTCCTTCTCTCTTCTCCCCCCCCCCAGCCCACGATAATATCCGTACTTTTGTCAAGACATTCAAACTGTGTACTGAAGTCACTGAGATCGGACCAATAGAGACAATGACTGTTACAAAAAACAACGAACATCCCGTACAGGTATTGAAGTATCCTCTGTAACATAAACATATAACATCCGTATTTACACTACAAGGGCCAATATGTCTTCTTGTAAACATAAATAACATCGTAAGGATAAATTAAAAATTCATGAGGCTAACAGGAATTGAACAATGTCCGTTATAACGGCGCCTTGCAACTCGAGTAAACAGGGTTTTCCGTTCTTGACTAATCACATTCACCAATCATATGCGATTTTGTCAAGACATTCAAACGTTGTACTCATGTCACTGAGAACGGACTAATCTATTCTAGTTAGTCTCAAGATGTTGTAATTTCTGAAGAATTTTATGTAATTTTTTTTTGGTGTTGACATAATAGTTGACATATTCAGAATGTACCTTGAACCCAGCCATTTTTGGCTAGAGTTATTTTATAGACAATATAACTACGTTCAGTAGATTGCCATTACTTTCAGAACGTTTCCGGATGCACAGTTTCCTGTGAAGGGTTACAACCTTAAACCTTGGCGAACAAGATGCGCTATTTAAGGATGTGTCGGGCCATTGGCGCAAATAAAACGTCGACACAACGCATTTCAATTCTCTGTATTACATCCTGCTCGAAATCTATTACGATCATTGTCCGGCTACAATAGCGATCCAGCGGGAGTTTGAGAATGAATGCTAAAGAAGAAGAAGAAATTCTAAATTCTGATATATTGAGTCACTATGTGCCCTCCTGTGTTGTGATATTGAGTCACTATGAGTCATTGTGCGCCAGTCATTGTGCGCCAATCATTGTGCGTCTCTTGTGACCAGATACGCACTATTCAACCAAGTACGTCAGTCCAATTTAGTTATATCAGAGCTTACGGCCATAAAAAATAATGGAGGTCGTGGTTTGGGTAATTATTCCACAACAATCTCCGAGGATAATTCTGTATATTGAGTTAGAGAATTTGCATTTACGATGGCACACTGCGCGTGAGGTCAGAGGACCTGTATGTTTGAGGTTAAATGACGCCGTGTGCGTGAGGTCAAAGGGTCTTTTTCAGCTTAAATGACAGGGATGGCAAGGTCAAAGGACGTGTGTAAGGTGAGAAAACGCGTGCGCGTGAGGTCACAAGATGCCTTCTGCTATGTTTCAAATAAAGAAAGATTTGGAAATAGAAGATTTATAGATGATGCTGACTGGTTTGGTTCTTAACAAGACTCGTGGACATTTTGGAAATTTCTATATCAAATCAAACACCGTGACTAATTCTATCTTTATCTCTCTCTTGTATATAATAGTGAGTTAGTAAATATTTGTTACAAATCATATTAGTAAATATTTGTTACCAATCATATTAGTAAATATTTGTTACAAATCATATTAGTAAATATTTGTTACCAATCATATTAGTAAATATTTGTTACCAATCATATTAGTAAATATTTGTTACAAATCATGTAATAAGTAAATATTTGTTACAAATCATGTAATAAGTAAATATTTGTTACAAATCATGTAATAAGTAAATATTTGTTACAAATCATGTAATAAGTAAATATTTGTTACAAATCATGTAATAAGTAAATATTTGTTACAAATCATATTAGTAAATATTTGTTACAAATCATATAATAAGTAAATATTTGTTACAAATCATATAAGTAAATATTTGTTACAAATGATATACGAAAAATATTTGTAATATTTGAGAATGAACGATAAAGAAGAATAAATCCCTCTTTCTCTTGAGAAATTTGATGAACTTTTTTTGTGTGGATAATGCGTCAAGAAGAACATGTTTACCCTCTTTTTGGCTAAATTCTTAGTTCTAAAAGTCCACTGATTTTATGGAGGGTGTGAGAATGATACCCCAAATACTCCCGCTTTACCCCTTAGCCTACGAGCTTGTGTTCAACCCAAACAAGTGTACTCTCCGGTTCACCACTGTCACAAATGTTTCTTGATTATCTGTTTCTTGATTATCTGTTTCTTGATTATCTGTTTCTTGATTATCTGTTTCTTGATTATCTGTTTCTTGATTATGTGTTTCTTGATTATCTGTTTCTTGATTATCTGTTTCTTGATTATCTGTTTCTTGATTATCTGTTTCTTGATTATCTGTTTCTTGATTATGTGTTTCTTGATTATCTGTTTCTTGATTATGTGTTTCTTGATTATCTGTTTCTTGATTATGTGTTTCTTGATTATCTGTTTCTTGATTATCTGTTTCTTGATTATCTGTTTCTTGATTATCTGTTTCTTGATTATCTGTTTCTTGATTATGTGTTTCTTGATTATCTGTTTCTTGATTATGTGTTTCTTGATTATCTGTTTCTTGATTATCTGTTTCTTGATTATCTGTTTCTTGACTATCTTGTTTCTTGATTATCTGTTTCTTGATTATCTGTTTCTTGATTATCTGTTTCTTGATTATCTGTTTCTTGATTATCTGCATGTTTGGTTTCTTTGCTGTCGGATAAATATATTTGTCTGGCATTCCCTATAAATAATCTTCAACAAATGCATGTTATACTTATATTTTAGAATATTATAACCACAAAAACGGATGTTTCGGAGCATATGCTCAAATAAAATGTTGTGACAACGAATTTCCATTCTCTGGACTACATCACGCTAGAAATGTAGGACCATTATCCTGCTACAAGAGAGTTCTAGCCGGAGTTTGAAAGTGAACGCCACAGACGAAGAATAACAGAATTATTCAACTAGTAAAAGAACTACAAAATTGTTGAACAAGTAAAAGAACTACAAAATTCTTGAACTAGTAAAATGACTACAGAATTGTTGAACTAGTAAAATGACTACAAAATTGTTGAACAAGTAAAATGACTACAAAATTGTTGAACAAGTAAAAGAACTACAGAATTCTTGAACAAGTAAAAGAACTACAGAATTCTTGAACAAGTAAAAGAACTACAGAATTGTTGAACAAGTAAAAGAACTACAGAATTGTTGAACAAGTAAAAGAACTACAGAATTGTTGAACTAGTAAAATGACTACAAAATTGTTGAACTAGTAAAATGACTACAAAATTGTTGAACAAGTAAAAGAACTACAGAATTCTTGAACAAGTAAAAGAACTACAGAATTCTTGAACTAGTAAAAGAACTACAAAATTGTTATTTTTAAAACCAAGTTTTAAACAAAAGAAATAATTTAATGTATTGCGATTTGTGTCCGGGTCCCGACATTTTTATTGACTAGGGGGCATCCGCAGGGTTTATTCCGGCTCTGCAAACCATTAATTACCTCCACTATCATTACCATTACTATCGGCATTATCATCATCATCATTATCATAACTTTAGCCGTTATCAATCTGCGATCTCTGGCCATCACAGAAAATATAACACTTTCAAGGCGTGTGCTGGGGAATACATTTTCGGCAAATGCCCCCATGGAAGATGAATGCGTTTACCAGATTGGGCGTCCTGCCAGGGGACAAAGTTAATTTTAGGGTCACTTAATAGTGCTCAATCACCGTGAAATAGTCTCTTCGTTTCATTTTATCCCTCTCTACCTTTTTATCTTTTTTCCATCACTCTTCGTTTCATTTTATCCTCCCTCATTCTCGTTTTTTTTTTGGGGGGGGGGGGGGGAAGATGGAGTGCTTCTGATTGTTTGAGTGTCTGTCTGATGGACGGTCTGGATGTCTGTCTGAGGTCTAGTCGTCTCTCTCAACCCCAACTCTCATTAACCCTCTTTGTGTGTGTGTGTGTGTGTGTGTGTGTGTGTGTGTGTGTGTGTTGTTTTTTTTTAAAACTCTTCTTGTTGAAAGACTCAAGTGCGCATGTTCCTCCAAAAATTTATATATATTTTCCCCATCCATCTCTTTCACATCTTCTTATGTCGTCATCTGGCTCTGTTAAATCTATATATATGCCCCCCCCCCCCTTTATCTCTCTTACTCTATACTACTTCTCTTAACTGTGCCTCTTTATCTCTCTCCATCTATACATCATTACTTCTTTTACATGTCCCTCTTTATCTCTCTCCATCTATACATCATTACTTCTTTTACCTGTCCCTCTTTATCTCTCTCCATCTATACATCATTACTTCTCCTAACTGTCCCTCTTTATCTCTCTCCATCTATACATCATTACTTTTCTAAACATTCCCTCTTTATCTCCTCTCTATCTATACATCATTACTTCTTTTACATGTCCCTCTTTATCTCTCTCCATCTTCCTTTCCGTATCTCTCTAAATGTTCCTCTTTTTTCCTCTCCATCTAATTCTCTTTATTTCTCTATCTGTCCCTTATTTATCACCAACTAACCCTCTATCGGTAGGACGGTGATGAGTTTACCTCTCCTTTGAAGAGGCGTAGCCTTCTCAACCAGCGGTCAATGTCCACGTAGGCTATATCATGACACACTATCAAAACGTATTAAAGGTTTGGTTGTTTGAAAACTCCATGAATTGCGAACAATTAGCTCTTACTTTCTATGTCAGTTGGGTGGTTTTTTGAGCTTTCTTTCATACTCAGGAGACTTCAGCTTTCGGCTTAGTGCAATACCTATATATCACTCTATCTCTCTGTATGTCCACTTTTATCACTCTATCTCTCTATTCCTATTTCTGTATATCTCTTTTTGGCCCTCTTTATGACTCTTCATCTTTTCTTCCTCGCTTCTCTATCTATCCCATTATCACTCTTTATCTGACAATATTTATATATTTATAATTAGCTAGACCTCAAGACAAATATATTACCCGGCAGCAAATAAACAAACTATTCAGGATATCAAGAACCACTTTTGACAGATGTGAAAAGGCGTAAACATGATTTTTGTTTGGACATGTAACGAGACAAGACTCATTTTCTACAATTATTTAACAATGAACAGTCGAGGGTAGAAGGAGGAAAGGAGCTCAGGGAAAATATCCCGGATTTATAACATCAAGGAATGATCGTGGCATGATTTTCTGCACTCGTCGGAATGAATAATTATACATATGTTTGGAGAGCTTTTTTGTGCTGTTTCCCAGTGTGGCACCGCTGCGCCCTTATGCCTCCAATGTGGCACCTCTGCGACAAAAGCGCTTTAAGGATCTTATCAATTAATATTATTTATTATTATTATTATTATTATATTATTATTATTTATATCTTATGCGAGAACGTGTAAATATCCAGTATTCATTCATTTAGTAATTGTGTGCGATTGTGTAAATATCCAATATGCATCAAGTAATTTGGTGAGAATGTGTAAATATCCAGAACCCATTCGTGAGAAATTATAAATGTAAAGTACTAATTTCGTGAGAATGTGTAAATATCCAATATTCATCAAGTAATATTTTCAGAATATGTAAACTATCCGATATTCATATAGTCCTGTGAAGAACTGTATATCCAGTACTAATTTACCAATTTTTAGAAATGTGTAAATATCCAGTATTCATCTTAGAAATGTGTTCAAATGCGTAAATACCGAGTGCTCCAATTAATTGTATTGAAATACGTGAACGAAAGATCTCGTATAGCGAGTCTGAAAGATTGTCAAAACTCGAATACTCAGCGAATTATTATGTCGTCATCTGTTGTGTTGGAAACATTTCAAAAACGTGGTTCCTTTATTCCCAACATTGCAGCGACCTCTTACAAACTCTCCATCTGCGAGTTAGCAAATTAAATTAAATTGCAAACAGTTAAAAACAAACTTTCGAAAAAAAATTTGAAGGAACAAAACAATCGTTAATTTAATTAATTCAATTTGAATCGGCGAATAAACAAGTTTCAGTGGGGGGAAAAATACATTTTTTTCTGTTCAAATATGACAAAACCTATAGAACAATAAATTAAAGTGTGTTCAACAGAGAAAATGGAATTCGGTGAATGGACGAGAAAATATGTAAATTGGTTTGACTTAAAGGAGATAACATCATTGTATATAATTGATGGAGTAATGTTTTCATTCAGAGCTGTCTTCGGTTAATTTTTTTAATCTACCGATCGTTTCTTTTTTTAGTTCGAGATTTGTATCCGTCCAGTTTTGTTTTTTTAACTTCCTGCCGATACTTTCTTCTTTCAATGGAATTGTTTGTCTTTTCAATTTACTTTTCCAATAGCTCGCATCAGATATTGTTGCATGTTGACTGCGTAATTAATCTTGGCTGATCCCACAGACTCACACTTTGGGACTGGCTAATATATAACGTCAACGATTCATTTCCTATTTTTGACCCCTTCAACCGCAATGTCAAAATAATGTCCGTACTTCTCCCCCCCCCCCTTTCCAATATTTTTATTTAAGAAACAGTGTGAAGAAATTATCTTTATCTTTTGCCAGATTTATCGCACAGTCATAAATTCTATCTATCTAGGCTTATATTTTTTAAGTGTCGGTCACAAGAAGCATAATAAAGGACACAATACTTAAGGAATGGACAGTAAAATGGGACAACAGTGCAAAAGGAAGACAACACATGCAATGCTAAAAAGATCCACTAGGACCACTCAAATCAAGGAAGAGCTGAAAATCCCTGCCAATAGGAAACTACTACGACTTAGACTGGGAAAATCATTACATTATATACTCGAACCAATATGTGAAGACTGTGAAGAGGAAAATACAATAGATCATTTCCTACTCCATTGTCATAAATACAACCATCATAGGCAAGACCTAAAATATTACTACCTAAACAATAAAATACCATATAAATTAGAAAAGGTTCTGTTCCATGATGTACAACCGGATAGGCTAAAACTAATTAAACAATTTATAACCAGGACTAAAACCCTAATTTAACAAGAATCTAACCAAGTCAAAACAAAGTAAGTCATTGCTTGTCGTCAAAGTATTTCTACAGCTTTCAACATACAACTGAGGAACGCTCACCACAGGATACGACTGGCAATATGGACAATTGATAGCATAATCGCACACACGGTTTTCAAACTCCCCCAGACATTAGTGTCACTCTTAAATAAAAAGCAATACCGCCGGTAATAAACAGTTTAATACAACAACTAGCAACATAACATTCTTGTGCAATAATAACGCGCACGGTTCTCAATTCGCCAAGACCATAGGCTCACACTTAGATAAAAGGCATCTTGGCCACAAATAAACATCAACTCCGCCTAGCAATATAGATAATTTATAGCAATAGCACGCACGGCTTTCCAAACACCCAGACCATTAGGTCACATTTAGATAAAAGCTAATATGGCCTGATATAACCAAAATAGACTTCTGTCTTAGGTTTAAAGGATCGTGCCTCAGCTAAGAGGCTTTAATCCCCCATCTAACAAACAAACAGTGCACAGGGCAGAAACCAGAGCTCTCCAGTGTGAGCGCTGTTATGCAACTGTGTATAATTTTTGTATGTTAATTAAGACATATGCTCATAATCTCTTTGATGGTTGTTCTGTGAAGAGTCTCTCTTGGTCTTCCTTTCTTTTGTCATCTGGTACGCTTTTTAATGCTTCCTTTCTTTTGTCATCTGGTACGCTTTTTAATGCTTCCTTTCTTTTGTCATCTGGTACGCTTTTTAATGCTTCCTTTCTTTTGTCATCTGGTACGCTTTTTAATGCTTCCTTTCTTTTGTCATCTGGTACCCAATTTAATGCTTCCTTTCTTTTGTCATCTGGTACCCAATTTAATACTTCCTTTATTTTGTCATCTGGTGCCCAATTTAATGCTTCCTTTCTTTTGTCATCTGGTACCCAATTTAATACTTCCTTTCTTTTGTCATCTGGTACCCAATTTAATACTTCCTTTATTTTGTCATCTGGGGCCCAATTTAATACTTCCTTTCTTTTGTCATCTGGTACCCAATTTAATACTTCCTTTATTTTGTCATCTGGTACCCAATTTAATACTTCCTTTATTTTGTCATCTGGTACCCAATTTAATACTTCCCTTATTTTGTCATCTGGTACCCAATTTAATGCTTCCTTTCTGCATTTTATAATTCATATAATACATTTTAATTCTAAGTACATGTCCAATATAACTCCATCGTTTTCTTCTAATCGTTGTAGAAACAGAATACTTTTTGGTGTCTTCTCTTACGTGTTTGTTTGACTTGAGTTCTTTCTAACCAATATTTAGAGTTTTCTAAGACATTTATTTTCAAATGTGCTCAATTACTTCTCCATCGCCTTTATGATTTTTCAACTTTCGCAATCATATGTCAAAACGGATATCACATTGTGGTTCAACAGTCGTAGTGTCGTACATTTATTATAAATTAAGATTATTTCTATATTTCACAGCTATTTTTCACAGCTATATTTCACAGCTATATTTCACAGCTATATTTCACAGCTATATTTCACAGCTATATTTCATTGCTAAATTTCATTGCTATGTTTCATTGCTATATTACATTGCTATATATAAAAACAGTTTTGCTGATGTTAACTTGTGTCAAGTTCTCCCACCTCCCCCTCTACCTTTTCCAATTTCTCAATAACTCAAACTGTTCATTTCCCTGCTCCCCCTACCCCTTTATGTTTTTTACGGAAGCTAATTATTGGATAGTCCCGATTTATGTGTCACTTTTCCCCATATGTGTCATGCAGGTCTGCCCTTGGGTGCATTAGTGTCGGTTTGTCATTACCATTTTATCATGCCGAAATCGGATGTGATGGATCGGAAGGTGGAAAATACCGCGGCTCTACTGTGAAACTGGCAGCACAACTAACTTAACGCTCCCAGGCGGAAAACACATGAACTTTCCTGCTGGTTTGCTTGTTTGAGAACCCCAGGAATTGCGAGCAGTTAGCTCTTACTTCCTATGTGTAGTGGAGTGGTTTTTCTGAGCTTACTTTCATACCCAGGAGACTTCAGCTTTCGGCTTAATGCAATGTCTATTGAAGGAGCCTTCTAATCAGAGGGGGTCTATAATTGTATAGATGACATGCTACAAAGCTTCCAAAAGAGAGTCCCAATATAACGGCATGTCATCTACTAAGGTTTTCTATTGTATTGGTGGTTTGTCTAGTGGGTCATTTGTAAGACCCACAGACGCAACCGCTTGCGTACTTCTGTTAGTTATCAGACAGCGAAAGTAAAACTAGCAGCATAACAGACTTCACTGTTATGTTATGTTATGTTATGTTGTTATGTTCCTCCAGGGCTATAGGCGACGCATAGGGCAGAAACCATAGCTTTCCATTTCTGTCTTTGTGTTGCCAGGTCTTTCAATTCTTGCGTGTTGTTTAGGTTCATTGACATGATTTCTCTAGTAATGGTTCTTCGTAGAGTTTCTCTAGGTCTCCCTCTTCTTCTTACTCCATGTGACACCCGACATAGTGACTAATGGATAATTCTTAGGCTGTTCATTCTGAGAACATGGCCGATGTAAGTCCAACGCCTTTCTTTGTCTAATGAAGGAAGATATATAGGTTTGTTTGCTTTCCTCTCTTATAGTACTGTTAGATTTAAAGTCACTCCACTTAACTTCACTACCAGGCTGAAAGCACACGAACTTTCCTAGAGATCAGAGATCGAACACAGAAGATGTAATGAATTGTTCTCTTCAAGAACTTCTCCAGTATAGTCCGGCGCACAGATCCGAAACAATATCATTTATTGTTTCTGATATTACTGATGAATGGCCATTTTATGAATACTTAGCGCCGCGAGCCAATGAAACGCACCGATAAAGCTGTTTCAGCCAAAATTAGTTGCGCTATTTGGGATTTCCACATAGAACTGTTCTATAGAAGGACTTGTTTTCTGAAGTAACCTTTTAAAAAAAAAAATTATCATCCTGTCATTTTTAGAGGGAAACTCCCGAAAAGATAACAATCTCTGACCTTAGACCTCTATCTCCAGTGAATTCACGTCATTTGCATGTCATCAAAGACCTTTAAATTGTCATAGGTGGAGCCTTAATGGAGGCCAGTTATTGAAGACTGATAATATCGTCACTGAAATAAATCACTAATAGGAGAACTAAACATGATTGGAAATTTGGATTTGATGGACAGGAAACTAAAGTGAATATTATTGGCAATTTTAATAAGAAATCGGCAAATATAAAATATGGAAATTTTAGATTAGAAAGTCCGGAACAAATAGAAATACATCTTCGAAAGGATATTTCTTAAGGGAAAGAAATGAACATAAAGATTTAAGAAATGGAAAATACCAGTGAAGAAAAATGGAAATTTCGTTGAAAGATAAACACAATCAACGGGGAATTTGTGAAACAATATTGAAAAGATGTTAATATGTTTCAGAATTTATTGAAAATGAATTGGATGTCTGAACTTGAAAAGTGGAAAATTATGGATTCTGAAGTTGAAATTTAGGAGGAAATATTAATATATAAACAAATTACAAACAAGTTAAAAATGAGAATTATACAATTCTACATCTATTCTATGTTAATGTATGGCTCAGAAACATGGACACTAAAAAAACAATTAGAAGACACAATTGATGCCTTTGAGATTTGGTTATATAGGAGAATAGGGAGAACATCGTAGAAAGAGAAGAAAACAAATAAAGAGGTGCTAAAACACTTAATATGAAGAAAGAACTACTAAGAGAAATACATATCAGGCAAATAAAATACTTTGGACACATTAGAAGACATGACCTTATTGAAGGCCTTACTTGAGGATAAAGTCAAAGGGAAACGAGCAAGAGGTAGGCAGAGATACAAGTGGGAGAGTAACATCACAAGATGGACAGGTTACAGTCTAGCAGAGTGCACCACCAAGAAAAGAGACAGGGGGTGTTGGAGATCCGTTTCAGCCAATCTTCGTTGCGGAGATGGCACTTGATGATGATGATGTTGAAAGTTGAAATTTGGTTTTGTAAAAATGATGAAAAATATTATGTTTTGTTTATCCGATTCCAAATAATTACGAGCGATAGAGATGTTATATCCTTTTGTGAAATGGATAATGTAACGTTGAATCATTGAGGATTTATTAATAAAGAAAAATCTCTGACCTTCGACCTCTACCTCGATTGAACTCGCATCATTTGCATATATTCAAGTAACTTAAAATTGTCATAAATATAAAGCTGTAGAATTGGTTCACAAACAGAATCTAGAAATAGGGGGCTGGAGTAACACAAGGAAAATATCAAAGTAAACAGAAATAGGTAGAAGTATTACAAATAAATGTCAAATAAGCGAAATAACGTTTTGTGTCTAGTTATTTCACTATTTTATTAGTAACATTTATTAGTAACATTTATTAGTAACATTTATTAGTAACATTTATTAGTAACATTTATTAGTAACATTTATTAGTAACATTTATTAGTAACATTTATTAGTAACATTTATTAGTAACATTTATTAGTAACATTTATTAGTACTCGTAGTAACATTTATTAGTAACATGTCTACTTATTTCAGTTTATTTGATTGTTAAAATTGTCATAGGCGGTTCCTTAATGGAGATTTATTATTTAAAGAAAAATCATAACGCAGCTGACAGGATTTGAATCAGATCCGCCCAGATGGCACCTACTCGCCTCGCAACTTGAGTCAACAAGTTCTGGTTTAAATCACGTTTGCTGCATTATGAATTTTCTTTTGTTGAATATGAGTCAAAAGTTTTATTTCATGCTGAAAAGAATCCACTTCTGAACAGTGCGCAATACTTTGAGACAAAGCCTCTTACTCATATGTAATACAAACATTATTGTATAGACTAAAGACATTGAGATTTTCAAAGGAGGAAAGACAAAATATAGACCCATGTCTTTAGTGGTAAGGGTTTCATTGTTGCACAGTGATTGGTCTCGTGAGAAACTGGCAAGACCTATGAACTTTCGCACAAATTTCAAGAATAATGAAATGCTTCTTTTGAAAATGTAGAAAATAATAGTTGGTTACTGCCGATGTCGGATGTGTGGGAGGAACTGACGTAAATAAAACGGTTTCACAACACATTAGTCTCTTGACCACATTCTGCTCGACATCCAGTTTAGCCACTGTCCAACTACAATAATGATCCGACGGGAGTTTGAGAACGAATGGGATTGATTTATATTTGATTACATTAAATCCTGTACTTCAAAAGTGAAGGCATTTTCAATTTAACCGGTCATATTCAAGAGTGGGTTGATACAATTAGAAATCTGTTGATTACTTGAAAATGAAATCAGACAGATGGTTTCTGAAAGTACTCAAGTGAAATTGTGTTTTCTGTAATGATTTTTTTCGGGGGCAAGGAGGGGAGCGAAGGGGAGGAGGAGAGGATAGAGAAATTTTATGCATTAGTGAAGCCTTTCTTCTATGTAACTGATAGATATGTAACTGATAGATGTGTAACTGATAGATATGTAACTGATAGATGTGTAACTGATAGATGTGTAACTGATAGATGTGTAACTGATAGATGTGTAACTGATAGATGTGTAACTGATAGATATGTAACTGATAGATGTGTAACTGATAGATGTGTAACTGATAGATGTGTAACTGATAGATATGTAACTGATAGATGTGTAACTGATAGATATGTAACTGATAGATATGTAACTGATAGACATGTAACTGATAGATGTGTAACTGATAGACATGTAACTGATAGATATGTAACTGATATATGTGTAACTGATAGACATGTAACTGATATATGTGTAACTGATAGATATGTAACTGATAGATATGTAACTGATAGATATGTAACGGATAGATATGTAACTGATAGATATGTAACTGATAGATATGTAACGGATAGATATGTAACTGATAGATATGTAACTGATAGATATGTAACTGATAGACATGTAACTGATAGATATGTAACTGATATATGTGTAACTGATAGACATGTAACTGATATATGTGTAACTGATAGATATGTAACTGATAGATATGTAACTGATAGATATGTAACTGATAGACATGTAACTGATAGATGTGTAACTGATAGACATGTAACTGATAGATATGTAACTGATATATGTGTAACTGATAGACATGTAACTGATATATGTGTAACTGATAGATATGTAACTGATAGATATGTAACTGATAGATATGTAACGGATAGATATGTAACTGATAGATATGTAACTGATAGATATGTAACGGATAGATATGTAACTGATAGATGTGTAACTGATAGATATGTAACGGATACATATGTAAGGAATAGATATGTAACTGATAGATGTGTAACTGATAGATATGTAACTGATAGATATGTAACTGATAGATGTGTAACTGATAGATATGTAACTGATAGATGTGTAACTTATAGATGTGTAACTGATAGATGTGTAACAGATAGATGTGTAACTGATAGATGTGTAACTGATAGATATGTAACTGATAGATATGTAACTGATAGATGTGTAACTGATAGATGTGTAACTGATAGATGTGTAACTGATAGATGTGTAACTTATAGATGTGTAACTGATAGATGTGTAACAGATAGATGTGTAACTGATAGATGTGTAACTGATAGATATGTAACTGATAGATATGTAACTGATAGATGTGTAACTGATAGACGTGTAACTGATAGACGTGTAACTGATAGATGTGTACCTGATAGATGTGTAACTGATAGATATGTAACTGATAGATATGTAACGGATAGATATGTAACTGATAGATATGTAACTGATAGATGTGTAACTGATAGATGTGTAACTGATAGATATGTAACTGATAGATGTGTAACTGATAGATGTGTAACTGATAGATGTGTAACTGATAGATATGTAACTGATAGATGTGTAACTGATAGATATGTAACTGATAGATGTGTAACTGATAGATGTGTAACTTATAGATGTGTAACTGATAGATGTGTAACAGATAGATGTGTAACTGATAGATGTGTAACTGATAGATATGTAACTGATAGATGTGTAACTGATAGATGTGTAACTGATAGATATGTAACTGATAGATATGTAACTGATAGATATGTAACTGATAGATATGTAACTGATAGATATGTAACTGATAGATATGTAACTGATAGATGTGTAACTGATAGATGTGTAACTGATAGATGTGTAACTTATAGATGTGTAACTGATAGATGTGTAACAGATAGATGTGTAACTGATAGATGTGTAACTGATAGATATGTAACTGATAGATATGTAACTGATAGATGTGTAACTGATAGATGTGTAACTGATAGACATGTAACTGATAGATATGTAACTGATAGATATGTAACTGATAGATATGTAACTGATAGATGTGTAACTGATAGATATGTAACTGATAGATATGTAACTGATAGACATGTAACTGATAGATGTGTAACTGATAGATATGTAACTGATAGATGTGTAACTGATAGATGTGTAACTGATAGACGTGTAACTGATAGATGTGTAACTGATAGACATGTAACTGATAGATATGTAACTGATATATGTGTAACTGATAGACATGTAACTGATATATGTGTAACTGATAGATATGTAACTGATAGATATGTAACGGATAGATATGTAACGGATAGATATGTAACTGATAGATGTGTAACTGATAGATATGTAACGGATACATATGTAAGGAATAGATATGTAACTGATAGATGTGTAACTGATAGATATGTAACGGATAGATATGTAACTGATAGATGTGTAACTTATAGATATGTAACTGATAGATATGTAACGGATAGATATGTAACGGATAGATATGTAACTGATAGATGTGTAACTGATAGATGTGTAACTGATAGACGTGTAACTTATAGACGTGTAACTGATAGATGTGTAACTTATAGATATGTAACTGATAGATATGTAACTGATAGATATGTAACGGATAGATATGTAACTGATAGATGTGTAACTGATAGATGTGCAACTTATAGATGTGTAACTGATAGATATGTAACGGATAGATATGTAACGGATAGATATGTAACTGATAGATATGTAACTGATAGATATGTAACTGATAGATGTGTAACTGATAGATGTGTAACTGATAGATGTGTAACTTATAGATGTGTAACTGATAGATGTGTAACTGATAGATGTGTAACTGATAGATGTGTAACTGATAGACGTGTAACTGATAGACGTGTAACTGATAGATGTGTAACAGATAGATGTGTAACAGATAGACATGTAACTGATAGACGTGTAACTGATAGACGTGTAACTGATAGACGTGTAACTGATAGATATGTAACTGATAGATATGTAACTGATAGATATGTAACTGATAGATATGTAACTGATAGATATGTAACTGATAGATGTGTAACTGATAGATGTGTAACTGATAGATATGTAACGGATAGATATGTAACTGATAGATATGTAACTGATAGATATGTAACTGATAGATGTGTAACTGATAGATGTGTAACTGATAGATGTGTAACTGATAGATGTGTAACTGATAGATGTGTAACTGATAGATGTGTAACTGATAGATATGTAACTGATAGATGTGTAACTGATAGATATGTAACTGATAGATATGTAACTGATAGATATGTAACTGATAGATATGTAACTGATAGATGGGTAACTGATAGATGTGTAACTGATAGATGTGTAACTGATAGATATGTAACTGATAGATATGTAACTGATAGATATGTAACTGATAGATATGTAACTGATAGATATGTAACTGATAGATATGTAACTGATAGATGTGTAACTGATAGATGTGTAACTGATAGATATGTAACGGATAGATATGTAACTGATAGACATGTAACTGATAGACATGTAACTGATAGACGTGTAACTGATAGACGTGTAACGGATACATATGTAAGGAATAGATGTGTAACGGATAGATGTGTAACGGATAGATGTGTAACTGATAGATATGTAACTGATAGATATGTAACTGATAGATATGTAACTGATAGATATGTAACTGATAGATATGTAACTGATAGACATGTAACTGATAGATATGTAACTGATAGATGTGTAACTGATAGATGTGTAACTGATAGACGTGTAACTGATAGACATGTAACAGATAGACATGTAACTGATAGACATGTAACTGATAGACGTGTAACTGATAGATGTGTAACTGATAGATATGTAACGGATAGATATGTAACTGATAGATATGTAACTGATAGATATGTAACTGATAGATGTGTAACTGATAGATGTGTAACTGATAGATGTGTAACTGATAGATGTGTAACTGATAGATATGTAACGGATAGATATGTAACTGATAGACATGTAACTGATAGACATGTAACTGATAGACGTGTAACTGATAGACGTGTAACGGATACATATGTAAGGAATAGATGTGTAACGGATAGATGTGTAACGGATAGATGTGTAACTGATAGATGTGTAACTGATAGACATGTAACTGATAGACATGTAACTGATAGACATGTAACAGATAGACATGTAACTGATAGACATGTAACTGATAGATGTGTAACTGATAGATGTGTAACTGATAGATATGTAACGGATAGATATGTAACTGATAGATATGTAACTGATAGATATGTAACGGATAGATGTGTAACTGATAGATATCACATCCGTGATGTACAGGGCTCCAGTTCCGGAAAGGACTCGGTTATTTTACTATAGGAGTGTCCGTTTAAAAACTCACCCTGTACTTGACGTGGCAACATGATAGTTATGGCAGCCTTTGTTACACAAGCCACTAGCAACTTCCCTTCAGCTCCCTAATAATAATAATAATTATAATTATAATAATAATAATAATAAACATCTCGTATCATCAAAGAATGAAATTGAATGTCTCAAAGTGACAATTCAGTGGGCTTGTTTCAATACGGTGGTGCCGAACCCACTCGTAGGAAACCTACAGTTTTGACATACCAGTTTTCTCTCTACCAGTTACCTTTTTTAAAACATTACCGAAATTCTTACCTAAACAGTTTCCATCTGCGATCTCCTGTGTGTGATCTACCCAGCTTTTTATTTT
This sequence comes from Meghimatium bilineatum, assembly GCA_034231615.1. NCBI lineage: Eukaryota > Metazoa > Mollusca > Gastropoda > Stylommatophora > Philomycidae > Meghimatium > Meghimatium bilineatum. Next base: position 14,640,544 of record CM067302.1, on the reverse strand, counting down.
CGTTACCTTTCTCCCTTTACTACCTAATCAAAATGATACGGTAAAGGAATATATATAAACACTGCACTTGTTATTTGTTAAATGGCTGATTAAAGCCTCTTGTCATAGGCACGACTCTTTCAACCTGTGGAATTTCGTTATAACGACTTGGTCAGGGTCGACATAATATGTATGTAATAAAAGAAATTCGCTAAAAACATTTCAAACAATATAGAATAAATAAAATTGTGGGATTTTGAAACGTGTTGTTATATCGGGAAATTTGTTATAAAAGAATGCGATATAAAGGGATTCCACTTTACCAAATTGTTTTCGAAAAAAGAAAATCCAAATTTTTTAAATTTTTTTTTATAAGAGAACTGCACTAGCCTAATATATTACCCCATTCACACTCCCTTCCCACATTTTTCCCTTCCCAAAAAGTCATTATCTCCTTAACGTTCATGGGGAAAAAAACTGATGACAACTCGAGTTCAGTCAACGACGACCAAATGTTATTAACTTCTCTTGAAGAGATATCAAAGAAGTCATTTCTCTGATCACGAGTTCTCTCCCTGCCTGATAATCTTACAATAGTTCTTAATTACGTCCCTTTGGTCTGCCTTTGTTAATTAAAGAAATGGCGGGAACAAGGAATATTCCAGACGATCTTAATTGATAATAGCTTTTAAAAAAAACTAGCAGAACAGAGAATTGCTAAGATGAAATTGTTAAATGAAAACGTCGAGGGGAATTAAATTACAATGTGAATGCTTTGTTATCAATGGAAAATTCTGAAGTGAAATATCTTTGATGCCAGAATGATATCTTCAAAAATGTTGGTGGAAATTCTTATGATAAATCAAATGTAGCTGGTTCTAGAAGAATGTTTTTTATTATTTCAAAAATTCTCGTAGAGAACTTGCTTCTCCTGTTTTGTAGTGGTGCTAATACGCGTGAGATGAGACAGAATTTGTCTAAAGTGAGTGTGCAAAAGTTGGGAAGAGATTTGTGTTTAGTTGTTAAATAAGTAGGTAGATCAATTGAATAGTGGTTGAAATGAAGTTTCAGTAATGATTGGAGTATATGGTTTAAAGAATTATTGGAATAGTGGGTTTCAGTAATTGTTTGAGGCTTGAGTATAGTTTGAGTATTGGCCGGAGTAGATAACGTCAGAACGGTTGTAATTGGAAAATTCAGTTATGATTAGAGGGCTTCGGTAATGAGTAGGGTAAAAGATTTGAGCAATGATTGTATATTGTTTGAGTAATGATTGGAGTAAATTGTTTGTGTAATGATTGGAGTAAATTGTTTGAGTAATGATTGGAGTAGATGGTTTGAGTAATGATTGGAGTAAATTGATTGAGTAATGATTGCAGTAAATGGTTTGAGTAATGATTGGAGTAAAGGGTTTGAGTAATGATTGGAGTGCATTATTTAAGTAATGATAGAGGTAAAAGGTTTGAGTAATGATTAGAGTACATTATTTAAGTAATGATTGAGGTAAAGGGTTTGAGTAATGATTGGAGTAAAGTAATTATTGTAGTAAAGGGTTTGAGTAAGTATTAGATTTAAGGTTTATAGTAATGATTAGAGTAAAGAAATAGAGTAATGATTAGAGTAAAGGGTTTAAGTAATTGTTGGAGTAAATGGTTTTAGTAATGATTGGAGTATAGGGTTTGAGTAATTATTGGAGTAAAGGATTTAAGCAATGATTAGAGTAGGATTTGAGTAATGATTAGAGTAAACGTTTCGAGTAATGATTGGAGTATAGGGTTTGAGTAATGATTGGAGTAAATGGTTTGAGTAATGATTAGAGTAAAGGATTTGAGTAATGACTAGAGTGAAGGGTATGAGTAATGATTAGAGTAAAGGGTTTGAGTAATGATTAGAGTAAAGGGTTCGATTAATGATTAGAGTAAATGGTTTGAGTAATGATTGGAGTATAGGGTTTGAGTAATGATTGTGATAAAGGTTTGAATAATGTTAGTGTAAAGGAGTACAAAACTGCAAGGTATAAAGGGAAAAGAAACGAAAAGAGGTCTTCTATACCGCAAATGCTCATAGTTTTGTCTAATGACAAGTTCTCCTTTATTTTCTGATAGGTCCTGAACACACAAATATTACCAGCGAACCGTGGTTTATATGGATGTTGGTAGGAACCATCGGGGGAACATTGTGGTTTGCTCTTTGCGTGTTCAGCGTTTGGCTGTGCAGAAGGAGGAGAAGGAACAAGAAGATGGCACAAAATGGCTTGTACAGTGGTAAGTGTGTTGTTCATGAATATTTGAGAGAGTGCCTGTTTGTCGTGTCACTCTTGTTTCCCATGGTAGGGGGTGGAGTTTCACTTTCAATTCTAGATTGATGTTTCCCATGCCAGGGGGTGGAGCTTCACTTTCAATTCTGGATTGGTGTTTCCCGTGTCAGTGGGTGGAGCTTGACTTTTAGATCTGGATTTTTTCTCGTGTATTCTTTCTTACTAGAGAATTCGTCCCTATGTTGCCGGACCTGAAAGGAGAGCAAAGAATAACATCGCTGATTATCTTTCATCCATGTTGTAAGAGGCGACTGAGATGGCCTTAGGATGCAGTAGGCTACCCCGTCCTATTAATTCATTCTTCATTTATTCATTCATTCATTTTCCTTTTTCGTTGAAGTTAGCGCATAGGGCAGAGGTCAGAGCTCTCCAATTATGTCTATTCAAAGCTATTCTGTTCAGTTCTTGGATAGTATGGATATTGATTGTTTTACTTTCTCTAAGTATTGTTCTTCTGAGTAATTCTTTTGGTCTACCCCTTGCTCTTTTGCCTGTAGGTTTCCATTGAAGAGATTGGTGGTGTATTCTATTGATGTCTGCGCGTAGGACATGCCCGATGTAGGACCAACGGCGTTTTCTGATAACATCTTACCACATCCTATATAGGGTCAAATTGATCACGAATCCATGCTGAAGCCGGGTGTGTTAGGCCGAAAGCGCAGATATCGCACCAAAGCTGTAAACCACCATACAACGCATTCTGTTCGCAGTCCTACATCCTGCTAATCTGCAGGAGTGCGGGAATGACGAAGGAGAAGTAGAAGATGAATTATATATTTGATGTTTTCCATATCTTTTACACGATTCGTTCTCAAACTCCCGCTGGGTCTCTCTTGTAACAGGATAATGGTCTTAGATTTCGGTAGGATGCAATACAGAGAATTGAGATGCATATTACGGCTTAATTTATACCAATTGCCCGGCACATCCGATATGACGGAATATATAGCTAGTACAGGTGGAAGATTACCTCAAATAACTGCATTAAAGGCAACAACTGTCAGTATGAAGGTCAGCGTCGAGGATGTTACAGCATACCTCCAATGTTTCTCTGAGGCTCCATTATGTAACTAAGGCAATTTGCCAGAGTGTACCACACAAGACAAGATAAAGACACATGCTGGAGACTTCAATTTTTGTCAGAGTGTATCACACAAGACAAAATAAAGCCACTTGCTGGAGACTTCAATTTTTGTTATTAACTAACAATTAACTGACAATTAACTAACCACTTTCCCCCTCCCCCAAACAAATATGCGATTTTGTCAAGACATTCAAACTTTGCACTCAAGTCACTGAGAACGGACCAATCGAGACAAGGGCTATTACAACAACGAACATTCCGTACTATTCCGTACTGAAGTATCCTCAGTAACACAAACATATAACACGTATATCTTTATACCGTAATAATACGTATTCATACAAAAATATCCTTCACACTTCTTGAGCTCTGAAATTGAGAGATGTTATGTCTAACCGACGTAAAGTGTGAACGAGATGTCACACGGTCTGTAGTGAATTAAACATTTATCGCCCTTGTCTTGTCGGGGCCCGAAAGGGGAGCAAAGAATAGCAACACTGTTTACCTTCCATGCATGTCGTAAAAGGCGACTAAGGAGGTTATGTGATGGAGTTGGCTGTCCCATCCCATATAGGGTCAGTGACCCAAAGCCATGCTGAAGTCGGATGTGTTGAGCCGAAAGTAGCAGATATCGCAGCAATGCTGTAAACCATGACACAACGCATTCTGTTCTCCGGACTACATCCTGCTAATCTGCAGGAGTGTGATAACGAACGCAGAAGAAGAAGAACACTTAATACATTGAATTCCTGTTCCCCAATACAGAATGTGTAGTTAATGCTTGGTCAAAGGGCAACAATTCAATTTTTAAACTTTACGTTGCTCAAATCATGATTATTTCCCTTATAATGATCACTTCATATCTTCATTATAGTGATATCTGTTGTCTGTTATCACGTGACATACATTTTGATTCTACACATTATGTTTCTGTCTAGACTTGAAACCTAATATACGTATTTCATATTGTATTAGGAAGATGTCACCTACATATCATTACCAAGTGCCATCTCCGCAACGAAGTTTGATAGCAAACAGATTTCCAACAAAAACATGTACATCTCGTTATGTTTCTCTCCCACTTGTATCTTTGCCTACCTCTTGCTCGACTCCCCTTAACTCTACCATCATGTAGTTTGGATGTGTCAGGCCGAAAGGAACATATATTGCAGCATTGCTGTAAACCATGACACAACGCAATCCGTTCTCTGAACTACATCCTGCTAATCTGGAGGAGTTTGAGAACGAACGCAGAACAAAATAAGAACAATAAATTAATTGAATTTTTTCTCCATTTCCCGTATTACATTCCATCTATTTCAACCACATGTTAATACAAATATTACAATGGCGTTAACTAATTTTATTGCTAGAACCTAAATAATGATTTTCTGGTGTAAATGTTCCAACAGCTGTCCACGTTCACAAGTCGGACGAATCGGCTCGAGCTGGAAATCTGATGACACAGAATGACACGATGTACTTACAGAAGGATGGAAACATTCACGGTTAGTCACTTCTCCTTCTGCTAATATACTTTGACTGTAACGATATATAGTAAAGAAGACCTCTGAACAGAAAGTAAACACGACTCCATTATGACGTTTTTGATTAATGTGGTAATTTAGGTTGGTCACTATTTCTACACTTGGAGTTACATGCCAAAATAGCCACGGCCGACCAACAAAACGCACGGACATAATCAAAATATGTTTTTCAGGTCATATTTACTTTTCTGTTCACAGATCAGTATAGCTTGCACAGAACAGAGAGGCTTACAGAGTGGCAGTGAGAACAATATTATGTTGTGGACACGTTCTACAGAAACATAAAGATGAACATATGTGGTGCATTAACATGAAGAAAGTTTCACTAATCCGTGTTCGCTCTTGTAGGATGGTTGGCTTGATGTGCAACTCTAGTGCGTAAACCAGTAACCCAGTCTGATAGATTATTGGCCACTGGGTAGACTCTCAATCCTTCCTGATCAGGGTGATGGACCGATGAACACGTCATCAAAATTGAGCGCCATTAAGGACTTTAAAAAATATCAACCAACAAAGAACCGAAACTCTCAGTCGTTTTGTTTTTTCTCAGAGAGATTTAGCGGCAACTATGAATGCGTCCTTTATGTAACTAGGATGATAACTTGAATAACTATTTCTTGTCTTTTCTAATCACTTTATCCTCATCATCACTTGACTGTTTTATCACTTGATCCCCATCATTACTTGACTGTGTTATCACATCACTATATCCTCATCATTATTTGACTGTGTTATCACATCACCTTTCCTTATCATTACTTGACTGTGTTATCACATCACTTTATCCTTATCATTATTTGACTGTGTTATCACATCACTTTATCCTTATCATTACTTGACTGTGTTATCACATCACTTTATCCTCATCATTACTTGACTGTGTTATCACATCACATTATCCTCATCATTACTTGACTGTGTTATCACATCACTTTATCCTTATCATTACTTGACTGTGTTATCACATCACTTTATTCTCATCGTTACTTGATTGTTGTCACATCATCACCTGCCTTTTTTTATTATATCAAATCATCATTTAACTGTTTCATCATATCATTACTTGACTGGTCCATCACATCCCCTCATGTCTGCTTCATTACATCATCACCACGTGACTGTTTTCCCACTTCTACATGAGTAGCTCTTCTGTCTTGTGTACCGTTTCTTCTATCTCCCCCATTTTTCTTGCATTTTACCACAAACTTCAACTTTTTCGCATATGAGCGGTCCTGGGTTCATTCCCCAGTTGAGGCGAAAATGATGGGTTTTTTTCAGATCGCAACGGTTTCTGGGTCTTCCCAGCCTTAAATGGGTACCAGATTAATCCGGGAAGTAAAGACTGCGAGTGAGAGGAGATGGCTAACCCCCTCATTTCAGAGCCACTGAAATGTGAGATCGCTAATATCTCACACCCACACGGTATTAATAAATGCTATGGGTTACTTTACTTTACTTACATTTTCAAATGTATTTCTGCCATTTACTTCAACCAGGTCCATGTGGAGGTTTGCAGTCTGACCTGGCTAGCCTGTTAGAGTGTGGACACAAGGACTTGACTGACAGCTGTCAGGTATACAGTTCAGCGATGTCTGTACCACAGTTGGCTACATTCTACCAGCGGTCCTGTCCACCATCAGCCGTGGCTCCGTACGCTACTACCACGCTAATAAACAAGGGAGGTAACACTGTTCCGAGACCAAGTCACAGTAATGTGAGTTATCTGACCTGCCTTCTTGATTCTGTTGTATCATTTTTTACGTCAGTATATAATTTGGATGCATGGATGGATGAATGAAATAAATAATCCCTTTAGCTGTGAGCAGGTAATCCTTGACAGCCTAATAAGGTCAAATGTCTGCTTAGGTCATCACTTTGCTATAAATAGCCCACTGTTAATCCTACCCTAATTCTAAATACTAATTCTATCCCTTGCCCAGACACTATTCTTCACGGTTGTGCAACGGTTAGGGAATACCTCTCCGTTAGAATAAAACTAGAACAAAGGTCACAGTGATGTCCTAAGCCAAAAATGCGCCCATAACATAAGCGGCGTAGGTTTTTCCAGTTGTAGGGCCTATAACTGAGGCGACTCCCAGGTTCATATATCTATGTTCCTTCAGCTCTGAACACAGTGCATAGAGCAGAAACCAGTGCTCTCCAGTTCGAGCGATGTGATGCCACTGTGTGTAATTCTTGCATGTTGTTAAGACCTATGCTAGTATCCTCTTCGATAGTTTTTCTACAAACTCATATAAAAAAAGCCATTCAAAAGCCGTAGAAGATTGACTTCACTGTACTCGGTTTCCCATACATACTCCGTCACTCTCAGCGAAGCGGCACGTCACCTGCTGAGAGTACAAATCATAGCATGTAACTTAGTAGCTTCGTAACAAGACGACACGAGCCGGATTCGAACCCGTGTCCTCTTGAACACAAGGCGAACAGCTTAACCACTACACCAGGGAGATTCCCTCTACTCATATAATTTTATCTCAATGGCATAATTGTGCAAGGATGGTTTATAGATGCATGTTTAGTCCCTGAAAGAAGGGATTCCAGTGTACCAATATTCAAGGATTACCACGTCCGCATGTGTACACACACACGCGTGCCTCTACGCCAACCATTTCACTATTCTTCTATTAGATTTATTGACCCATCAGCCCATTAACTGTGGCAGCACATCTGCCATTCCCAGTCACCTAGGAGTCTGCCACAATAAAGACAAGGTACCCTAGTCCACTGACCTGCATATCTTCATGATAGATAGAAGACACAAGAAAGAAATGGAGACAAGATGAAACAGTGTTTTTTTGTGTTTTTTTCCACAGATGTCAGGTTGTCAGCCTATCCCCAACTTTACTTAGCTGCCTCCTACTACATGTCTTGAAATTAAAACATTTGACCTGTTCTTTGCATCCTTAAACTAGAAGTCCAGGCTCCGGTCCAAATAGTGAATGGCATTGATTAGCAACTAATAAACAATTACAATTTACCTATGGTGTGTTTGTGATAGTTTTGGTGCTGACGGTGATAGTGGCTGTGATACTGACGGTGATAGTGGGTGATAGTGGGTGTGATACTGACGGTGATAGTGGGTGTGATACTGACGGTGATAGTGGGTGTGATACTGATGGTGCTGACGGTGATAGTGGGTGTGATACTGACGGTGATAGTGGGTGTGATACTGACGGTGATAGTGGGTGTGATACTGACGGTGATAGTGGGTGTGATACTGACGGTGCTGACGGTGATAGTGGGTGTGATACTGACGGTGATAGTGGGTGATAGTGGCTGTGATACTGACGGTGATAGTGGGTGATAGTGGGTGTGATACTGACGGTGATAGTGGGTGTGATACTGACGGTGATAGTGGGTGATAGTGGGTGTGATACTGACGGTGATAGTGGGTGTGATACTGACGGTGATAGTGGGTGTGATACTGACGGTGATAGTGGGTGATAGTGGGTGTGATACTGACGGTGATAGTGGGTGATAGTGGGTGTGATACTGACGGTGATAGTGGGTGTGATACTGATGGTGCTGACGGTGATAGTGGGTGTGATACTGACGGTGATAGTGGGTGTGATACTGATGGTGCTGACGGTGATAGTGGGTGTGATACTGACGGTGATAGTGGGTGTGATACTGATGGTGCTGACGGTGATAGTGGGTGTGATACTGACGGTGATAGTGGGTGTGATACTGATGGTGCTGACGGTGATAGTGGGTGTGATACTGACGGTGATAGTGGGTGTGATACTGACGGTGATAGTGGGTGTGATACTGATGGTGCTGACGGTGATAGTGGGTGTGATACTGATGGTGCTGACGGTGATAGTGGGTGTGATACTGATGGTGCTGACGGTGATAGTGGGTGTGATACTGACGGTGATAGTGGGTGATAGTGGGTGTGATACTGACGGTGATAGTGGGTGATAGTGGGTGTGATACTGACGGTGATAGTGGGTGATAGTGGGTGTGATACTGACGGTGATAGTGGGTGTGATACTGACGGTGATAGTGGGTGATAGTGGGTGTGATACTGACGGTGATAGTGGGTGATAGTGGGTGATAGTGGGTGTGATACTGACGGTGATAGTGGGTGTGATACTGACGGTGATAGTGGGTGATAGTGGGTGATAGTGGGTGTGATACTGACGGTGATAGTGGGTGATAGTGGGTGTGATACTGACGGTGATAGTGGGTGTGATACTGACGGTGATAGTGGGTGATAGTGGGTGTGATACTGACGGTGATAGTGGGTGTGATACTGACGGTGATAGTGGGTGATAGTGGGTGTGATACTGACGGTGATAGTGGGTGATAGTGGGTGTGATACTGACGGTGATAGTGGGTGTGATACTGACGGTGATAGTGGGTGATAGTGGGTGTGATACTGACGGTGATAGTGGGTGTGATACTGACGGTGCTGACGGTGATAGTGGGTGTGATACTGATGGTGCTGACGGTGATAGTGGGTGTGATACTGATGGTGCTGACGGTGATAGTGGGTGTGATACTGACGGTGATAGTGGGTGATAGTGGGTGTGATACTGACGGTGATAGTGGGTGATAGTGGGTGTGATACTGACGGTGATAGTGGGTGTGATACTGACGGTGATAGTGGGTGTGATACTGACGGTGCTGACGGTGATAGTGGGTGTGATACTGATGGTGCTGACGGTGATAGTGGGTGTGATACTGATGGTGCTGACGGTGATAGTGGGTGTGATACTGATGGTGATAGTGGGTGATAGTGGGTGTGATACTGACGGTGATAGTGGGTGTGATACTGACGGTGATAGTGGGTGTGATACTGACGGTGATAGTGGGTGATAGTGGGTGTGATACTGACGGTGATAGTGGGTGTGATACTGACGGTGATAGTGGGTGTGATACTGACGGTGCTGACGGTGATAGTGGGTGTGATACTGATGGTGCTGACGGTGATAGTGGGTGTGATACTGATGGTGCTGACGGTGATAGTGGGTGTGATACTGACGGTGATAGTGGGTGATAGTGGGTGTGATACTGACGGTGATAGTGGGTGATAGTGGGTGTGATAGTGGGTGTGATACTGACGGTGATAGTGGGTGTGATACTGACGGTGCTGACGGTGATAGTGGGTGTGATACTGATGGTGCTGACGGTGATAGTGGGTGTGATACTGATGGTGCTGACGGTGATAGTGGGTGTGATACTGACGGTGATAGTGGGTGATAGTGGGTGTGATACTGATGGTGCTGACGGTGATAGTGGGTGTGATACTGATGGTGCTGACGGTGATAGTGGGTGTGATACTGATGGTGCTGACGGTGATAGTGGGTGTGATACTGATGGTGCTGACGGTGATAGTGGGTGTGATACTGACGGTGATAGTGGGTGTGATACTGATGGTGATAGTGGGTGTGATACTGACGGTGATAGTGGGTGATAGTGGGTGTGATACTGACGGTGATAGTGGGTGTGATACTGACGGTGATAGTGGGTGTGATACTGACGGTGATAGTGGGTGTGATACTGACGGTGATAGTGGGTGATAGTGGGTGTGATACTGATGGTGCTGACGGTGATAGTGGGTGTGATACTGATGGTGCTGACGGTGATAGTGGGTGTGATACTGATGGTGCTGACGGTGATAGTGGGTGTGATACTGATGGTGCTGACGGTGATAGTGGGTGTGATACTGACGGTGATAGTGGGTGTGATACTGATGGTGATAGTGGGTGTGATACTGACGGTGATAGTGGGTGTGATACTGATGGTGCTGACGGTGATAGTGGGTGTGATACTGACGGTGATAGTGGGTGATAGTGGGTGTGATACTGACGGTGATAGTGGGTGATAGTGGGTGTGATACTGACGGTGATAGTGGGTGTGATACTGACGGTGATAGTGGGTGATAGTGGGTGTGATACTGACGGTGATAGTGGGTGTGATACTGACGGTGATAGTGGGTGTGATACTGACGGTGATAGTGGGTGTGATACTGACGGTGATAGTGGGTGATAGTGGGTGTGATACTGATGGTGCTGACGGTGATAGTGGCTGTGATACTAATGCTGGTGATACTTGCAGTTGGCTGTGCTGATGTTGGTAGTAACGGTAGCACAGACGATAGCGATGATGACAGCGATAAACATTTCTCTACAGATAATATAAACAGGCATCTAGAAATAATCTAGCCCCTTGAGTTGACCTCTGTCAGGCTACTAAGATGTCATCCCTTGAGTTGACCTATGTCAAGTTACTAAGATGTCATCCCTTGAGTTGACCTATGTCAAGTTACTAAGATGTCATCCCTTGAGTTGACATATGTCAAGTTACTAAGATGTCATCCCTTGAGTTGACATATGTCAAGTTACTAAGATGTCATCCCTTGAGTTGACATATGTCAAGTTACTAAGATGTCAACCCTTGAGTTGACCTCTGTCAAGTTACTAAGATGTCATCCCTTGAGTTGACATATGTCAAGTTACTAAGATGTCAACCCTTGAGTTGACCTCTGTCAAGTTACTAAAATGTCAACCCTTGAGTTGACCTCTGTCAAGTTACTAAGATGTCATCCCTTGAGTTGACATATGTCAATATGTTCAACAATTCCTCATCTATTCTACCTTGTCTACCCACCTGTAGATCGTCGACTCGAACCTCAGACCCGTTAACCAGGCCTATGTCCACTCCAGTGCTAGTGGATCAGGAGACAGCTGCCAGAAACAAGATTTCAGATCAAGTGACTCGAACACAGACAGCTCTCGACCAAATACAGGTCACTACTCATACGGTAAGTTTGACCACTCACCACTAGCCTTGTCAAGCATTTTTGCAGCCTCATTCACTTTCCTTATTTCGCGATTCTTTTTTGCACATGCCACCGTCTTCCATCCAAATGTTATGTTTCTACAAATAACACAAACTATTCAGTTTTACAATTCACAAAACTGACTAAATCACATGACAATATATAATCACGTTCACAGACTAAATCACATGAAAATATATAGTTAAGTTCACAGAACAGATCTAATCAACGTTTCGAACTAACGGCCTGCATCAATAGAATATATAAGACAAATGAATAACAATAACGACAATCAATGTTATCACCTTTGTCCCAACATCACATATCGTCTCACAATCATTTATTGCAGGCGTCCTCACTTGGTGCTATCGTAAGGGAATGTGCTACCACCATCCTAGTTTTTAAAAAGACCAACTGCTCATGAAAACTAACGATAGCACGTGGATGGTGATCAGCGCTTGAAAAGATTGAGAACCCCTGACTTAACTATAACCTTCTGTCAGTGTGTCTCAAAATCATTGATTTACACAATCAACGATTGTGTAATATTGTATAATTGTGTCACGCACTCATATAATTTTACACAATCATTGATTGTATCACACAATCATATAATATTATAAATCATTGATTGTGTCACACAATCATATAAAATATCACAAAATCATTGATTGTATCACACAATAATATATACTATCACAAACTGTTCACTGACATGTTACCATCTCCCCCTGCAGCAGGCTGCCCACACGACCTATGTGATGGAATGACCACTCCTAGCAGCGACAGTGAAAGTTTGACCACAGGTCAGTTTTTCTTTGTTCTCCTATTTCTTATTTGATCATGTCATTATCTCTGTTTAGATTAGAAATGGCAACCTACTCGGCAACTTAATTAGATTCCTTCAATGATGATCTGACGATAACTTAAGTAATTAGTTTCCTTAAATAATGATCTGACGATAACTTAAGTAATTAGTTTCCTTAAATAATGATCTGACGATAACTTAAGTAATTAGTTTCCTTAAATGACGATTTGACGACTACTGGAGTAATTAGTTTCCTTCTAGAATGATCTAATGATTACCTAACTAATTAGTTTCCCTCAATCATGATCTGATGGCTACCTAAGTAAATAGTTTCCTTAAATGATGTTGTGATGACTGCCTAACTAATTAGTTTCCTGCAATGATGATCTGACGACTGGCATCATCAATCATCATTATCACCAATAATTATCAATCATTATCATTATCATTTTGGTGACATATTATTGCTTGTATAATCGTTTGTTCCATTACTTTGCAGATGAAAATGGAATGACAGTGAGAAAGAACAAGTATGCTAAGATTGGAGGATGTAGCTGTGGGCAAGTGAAGCAGCCAATCAACAACTGGGCAGAGCTGCTTCCACCACCACCTGAACATCCACCGCCGAATGGATCACTTCCAAATCGTCCTGGCGAAACTTCCTTCCATCGACGTAATGTTGTCAATCTTGCTGATTCTCGTTTTATCTGCAACAGAAACTTGGCAACAGCAGCGTCCAAACTGTCTGCATGTTCTTATCCAGTACAGCGTGGCCACACTGTACCTCAGTCATGTGACCACGTTGTAACACAGTCACGTGAACCAATCCAATACTCAGATTTTGATTATTCAAGTCTGCCCAACCAATACCGTGGCGACTTAGCTGGTATTTACCAAGATGGTAGCAGTGGTAGTTGTGGCAGTAATTACAATTCAGACTCTCCTTACACGCCAAATTCTGCACGGCTACAGAACGTTGATTCACTTCCGCAAACGTCTCAGTCCCAAAAGTCTTGCCCGAAATGTAGTAGCTGCATGCATCCATCATCCGGACACCAACTACAACAATCTTCATACTCAGCTGCTTCTTACAATCCACACATCAATCATCATCCTAAACAATCAGATACATTAAAATCTGTCAATCATCGTATACCATGCGATTTGAATGACACAAGGGGTGGAGTCTGCACTCAGGTAGGCGTGTCTTATCCCTCAGGGGGTATATCCTCATTCACACAAACAGTAAATGGGCAGTGTGTATATAACACTGGGGGGATGTACACGCCAATAGCGCTGCATGGCTATAGAATGCCGTCTATGGAACCAGATAATCGGTGGAGTGGGAATGATTTTGAGCAGTTTCAAGGACAACAGTGTCCACCTGAGAATGGAACCCATAATGCATCACTCGTAGACTGGATATGTCAGTCATCATTTCCAAGTCAGACTGGTCAATCAACTCACTCTGTTCCTAGAAGGTGAGTAACACTAACTTAACCTACCCAAATCCATCTTCTAATACATATCCTACCAAACTGCTTACGTAAAACACAGGTTTATATAATCGCTTCACTCAGACACGACTGACTATAACTAAAACTAGTGGGTAATGATGTGCACACAATAAAACATGCTAATTACAATACATAAAACATATTCAACGTTTCAACCAAAAGGTCTTTATCTATATACACAAAACATCAAAAGACGACGAATGGATATTATCACAAGAAACAAACGTATCCAACGGAAATATGGAAATGAGATGCTGAGAGGTCAGACAGTACATAAAAAACGTAAATGTATGTGGAAACACAACGAACAAAAAGATGAATAAATGACGGAACAAAAAGAATAAAGACAAAGACCACACCAACCCAGTACTAGACATAAAAGTGGTCGGAGTGGTCGAAATCTTACCTTGTATTGATTATCGTAGTGAAATCCTACCAACTAGTAGTGTTACACATCTTCACTTATCAACTAGTAGTGTTACACATCTTCACTTATCAGAGTTTTACTTAGCTATCGATCCACAAAGTATACGCAAAATGACCAATGAAACACACGGACAAGTCGTGACAGCCTAGATCAGTGTTTCCCAACTTTTTTTCACCAAGCCCCACCTACGTAACATATACATATTTTGTATATTAAAAAATTGAATTATTCCTAAATTAAGCCTACTTACAACGTGTTTGAATTGCCCCCCTGTGGGCCCTATCTTGGGAAGCTCTGGCCTAGCTGAATAACGCTGTTTCTGACTAGTTGGCAGTGCATATTTATATAGAATGACTTGTTCTAAATCTGGTTTATTAACTTTCCTTATAATGTTTTTCCAGCTTCGGGTTAGATAAGTTTAATCTGAACAGTGTTGCCATAACGCATTCCGTTGAGGTTTAAATATGTGTATCATGATGAGCTGGCCATTTATAGGGCTTTGATTTGGTATAATCATATCGAGGTGACATGAGCATACCGATTTCAACTAAAACTAGATTTTGATCATGCCGAAAATAACTTGACCATACCAAGACTAGACTTGATCATACAAGATTCAACTTGATCATGCCAAGACTAGTTTTAATTATAGGAGATTCAACTTGATATAAGAGAGACTAGATTTGATTATGTGAGATTCAACGACCATACCACAACTAGATTTGATTATACGAAATTCAACTTGACCGTATCAAGATTAGATTTGATCATACTGAGATTCACATCTTGGTTATACCAAGACTAGATTTGATTATACAAGATTCGATTTCACTATATCAAGACTATATTTAATTATTCCATCACTATGCTACCAGTGCCAAACCAGGACAATGACAGCAAAAGACAAAAAAAAATAGTGACAGCAGAAATGGCATGTCTACGAAGAAATACTCGGAGTGTCATTAAGAGATAGAATTAGAAACGAAAACATCAGACAGATAACCAAAACAATACCAGTATTGGAACACATCACAAGACAACAGATCAAGTGGTTTTCACACGCTTCCAGACTACCGACACATAGCATGCTACAAATGGCCATGACACATAGACACAACGGTTATAAAGCCAGAGGCAGACCATGTAAAAGATGGATCACAGAAATAAAAGAAGCCACAGGAACAAGCTTACAAACAGTGCACAAGAAGGCCATCTCCAGAGAACTCTTCCACCCCTGACGCCGCAAGGCAAACAAGGGACACAACGTATAGATAGATATATATTTAATTATACGAGATTAAACTTGACCAATACTAAAACTAAATTTGATTATATGAAATTCAACCTGACCATACTAAGATTAGTCATGATTATACGAGATTCAACTCGATCATGACAAGACTAGACTTGATCATACATTCATCTTAACCATAGCAAGACTAGACTTTATCATATGGAGACTAGACTTGACTAAACCAAAATTAGATGATCACAAAGAAACTCACCCATACCAAGCCTAGATTTGATCTCATAACAAGACTCGACTTGATTGCTTTTAGTACACAAGGAACTAAACCAGCAAATATGGAAAAACGACAAATAGGTTGTCGTTTGGTCCACTACGAGTATCAAGTCATAGCCGTCTACATTATAAGACTTATGGGCTAATGGAAAGCCAAGCCTTCTTAGTGACTCATCATTCAACTATTCTCAGTGACGGTCATTGTTGATTATACTTCGTGTGTCAACCAATCACAATAAAAGGAATAGTTAAATGAATCATTTTAGGTGGCTTGATTTCCCAATGGACAATAGGTCTTATAATACCATCTGTTGCGATCAAGCATACTGAGCCCGTGGAAGTATTCTGCCGCCTACGTGCTTGGTACATGACTATCTCCTTTAAGACCCGTTATCTAGAATATTCACGTGACCCGACGAGAACCCTTGTTTGGATTTGATTTGTCACTATTTATATAATTGGAGCCGCCCTGACTATTTTTGACATGCAATTTCAAGTATGTAAATAGTGACAAACCGAAAACCCAGCAATAATCAACTACGAAATGAATGGGGTTTTAATTAATTCAGTTGAAAGGTCTTTAGGGAAACGGTCGTACTTGGTAGCAATGAGCCAACTCCTAGAGATATGAACTACATATTTATATTTCATATGGTCTATTGTCTTTCCCCAGGTGGTTTGTGATCCACTCCTGCCGTTAAGCGTATGGGCGATTGGAGCTCGAGCTTGCCTTCTAAAGCCAGATGTGTGGCCTAGGCCGTGCTATGACCGTGTCTGTTCAGGGTGTCACTGACGTTTTCTATCCATCTTTTCGGTGGTCTTCCTTTGTCCTTGTACCCTGATCGCATTTGGTTATATGGCTGTACGGGCAACTTTTCGTGATACATTCTCATAATGTGGCCAAACCACTCGATCTGTTCTCTCTCTATGTAATCTGTACAAGATATTATACCTATTCTTTCCCAGATATATTCATTTCGTGGTCTATCAAGCCTTGTAATATTGATTCATATGGTTAAAGCAGTTATATTACTTTTTTAAACTTTAAGCATAAGAGAACACTTGCTAAATAAGGTTAGTTTGAGTCTTTCATCAATTATACTGACACGTGGACTTATTGGTCCACTTTTCAAAAGTGACTATTTGACTATGTTGAAGCATTTCATTGGCTGTTTATACAAAGTGTACACAACAACACCAATGAAAAGCACTGACAAATTCCCAGCTTTTTGAAGGATGTTTTGCCATGAGTATATGAATGTGACTATAAATGACGAATGGCTATTATCATGTTATTTATTTTTACAATAGAAAAGGATCTCCGCCTGACGATGTTCAGGATTCTGAAGCTGAAACCGAAATGGATGCTCATAGAGCAATAAATGGTCACACTCCAATTTCCAGCGTAGATGGTGACGGACATGTCTCAGGTAAAACATGCCATTTTTATTAAGCTCATATTAGCACCACTTTAGTCATAATAATTACAACTTATTCATAATATTACCACCTGAGTCATAATATTACCACTTTAGCCATAATATTACCACTTAAGTCATAATATTACCACTTTAGTCATAATATTACCACTTAAGTCATAATATTACCACTTAAGTCATAATAATACCACTTATTTCATATTACCACTTATTTCATATTACCACTTAATTCATAATATTACCACTTAAGTCATAATATTACCACTTATTTCATATTACCACTTAATTCATAATATTACCACATAAGTCATAATATTACCACTTATTTCATATTACCACTTAATTCATAATATTACCACTTAAGTCATAATATTACCACTTATTTCATATTACCACTTAATTCATAATATTACCACTTAAGTCATAATATTACCACTTATTTCATATTACCACTTAATTCACAATATTACCACTTATTTCATATTACCACTTATTTCATATTACCACTTATTTCATATTACCACTTATTTCATATTACCACTTATTTCATATTACCACTTATTTCATATTACCACTTATTTCATATTACCACTTATTTCATATTACCACTTATTTCATAATATTACCACTTTAGTCATAATATTACCACTTATTTCATATTACCACTTATTTCATAATATTACCAGCTTAAGTCACAATTAATATTTGGTAAAATGCGTACAGGTTAAAGTCCTTGAAGAAATTCTTTTCACTTTATTGTTGGAAAATCAATCGTTCTCTTATTCCTATCAAACCTGACCATGCAAAACACAACACAAGAAAAATGTATGGCAGGTGGCAGACAAAAAAAACACACACAGTTACAACTGCTAAGAAGTTATATTTTTCCAGTGGTTATATATGGTTGAGAGACATGGACAATGCTATCTGCAATAGAAAATAAAACAGCAGAGTTTGGAATGAAATGTTTTAGAAAGGCCCAAGACTATCATGAAAGAAGGATGATCAAGTACAGACTTATCTAAATTTCTGAACATAGAAAAATCAATCAATCAATCATCAACAAACCCGTAACCCTTCAGGGTCGTAAGGGTACCACATTGGATGTTTCAGCACACAGAGTCCTCCAGCGAATTCTATTCTCAGCGATGCGGATGAGTGTGGAAATATCTTGCCCTGTCCATTCCTTGATGTTGTATGTCCATGCCTTTGTTTTCCTTCTTCTGCTTCTTCCACCCACGACAGTTCCCTGCAGTATTGTTTTTGACAAGGAATCATGTCTGCATACATGTCTGAATCATGCTAGTTTTAGTCATTTCACTATTGAAAGCAATGGCTCCTGAACACCTGCACACATCTCTACTTTATTTCTTACGTACACATTGGTCTTATGGAAATTCGTAGAATTTGTCTGTAGCATTTATACTCGAAAGCCTGTAATCTTCTCTCCATGTCCGCATTGAGTGTCCAACTCTCAAAATCATACAAGACAACAGAAAGCACCAGCGACTTATAGGCCTACAGTTTGATTTTCACTCCAACACTGATGTTGCTTTTCCAAATCACAGTTAGCCTTGACAAAGGACACTAAAGCCATCTCCAGCCAAAATTTTTATCAATATTTGTTTAGTAGACAAATTGATGTAATGGTTCTTGAGCAGTGGTGTCACTTGGTATGAGACTACTCTGGCTTTTTGGTATCCTGTTTCAATTTCTCTGTCAGTTTTCAGTCTTCATTGAAAATGCTTCCTATGTATTTAAATTAAATTATATTATTTTAATTGTCTGAGATTGTTTCCATTAATATGCATGTTCAATGGAGAGAAGATTACAGGTTTTCGAGTACAAATGCTACAGACGATTTCTATGAATTTCCTACAGGGAACATGAGAGCAATGTGTACGTAAGAAATAAAGTAGAGATGTGTGCAGGTGTTCAGGAGCCATTGCTTTCAATAGTGAAACAACGAAAACTAGCATGGTTCAGACATGATTCCTTGTCAAAAACAATACTGCATGGAACTGTCGAGGGTGAAAGAAGCAGATGAGGGCAAATAATGGCATGGATAGACAACATCAAGGAATGGACAGGGAAAAATATTTCCACACTCATCCGCATCACTGAGGATAGAATTCGCTGAAGGACTCTGTGTGCTGAAGCATCCAATGTGGTACCCCTACGACCCAGAAGGTTTACGGGTTTATTGATTGATTGATGTTCAATGGGCTATGTCTACTGATTTTCATAGTTTCTGCCTTTGATGTGTTCATTTTCTTTGCCAGATGTCAGCTATCTTCTTTCCCCTTATTTTGTGAATAAGTTAAAATCCATTAAACAACTAATTTTTTTGTGTTCCTTTCTGCGTGAATTTTTTAATTGTTACAATAATAAAAAATAACTACTTTAGTTTAACTTGTATTTTCTTCTTGGCAGATGCTGACTTTGTCTCAACAATTAATAAAACGGACATGTCTAGTTTGACTGCTGCTAGAATCGCAATCACTGACCACACCAACGGTGAGTGTTTGTCCAGATAATAATAATAATAATAACAACAATAATAATCATATGATTTTTCTTTTGGGTCTTACTGTGACCTTTGTTCTAGTTTTCTTCTTCTGCGTTCATTCTCAAACTCCTACACATTAGCATGATATTCGGAGAACGGAATCGAAAGCGTTGTGTCATGGCTTACAGCATTGCTGCGATATCTGCGCCTTTCGGCCTGACACATCCGACTTCAGCATGGCTTTGGGTCACAGACCCTATATGGGATAAGACAGCCAACTCATCATAACCTCCTTAGTCACCTTTTACGACATGCATGGAAGGTAAACAGTGTTGCTATTCTTTGCTCCCCTTTCGGGCCCGGCAACACACTGGCGATTCTAGCTTTATTATACTGAGAGATATTCCCTAATCTTTGCTCAACCGCACAGAGTGACTTGGCGTGCGCATTTGCACAATAGCGCCATACGCAGTAGCCAGTAAGTAACAGACAGAAAGAAAGTAGCGATGGCAAGCATCATTTTATTTTCATTATTGAAGCGCAAGCTGCTTTGAATTCTTCACTGTGACCTTTGCTCTAGTTTCAAGGTGTATTATCTAACCTTTGCTATGTGATTAGTAGAATTTGTCTATTGTCTTTCCCCATGTGGTTTGTGATCCACTCTTGCCGTTAATCGTAGGGGTGATTGGAGCTCGAGCTTGCGTTCTAAAGACAGATGTGTGGTCTCGGCTGTGATATGACCGTGTCTGTACAGGATGTCCGTTTTCTATCCATCTTTTCCGTGGTCTTCCTCTTTCTTTGTACCCTGATCTCATTTGGTTATCTCATTTAGTAGAATTTGTATTTAGAATTAAGGTATATTAATTGAAAAGGCACATTAATTTGGAATTCGTTTTTAGATGTCGTCACATCTCCTGACACAAACGACATCAATCACATTTTTAAGTATAACTTTTATAACTAATTTACTTTTAATTTATAACTAATTCTAACCCTAACCCCCTTTCCTAGTTATAAATTAAAAGTAAATTAGTTATAAAAGTTATACTTAAAAATGTGATTGATGTGATTATAAAAAGTTTATAAATTAAAACGTTTATAAATTATAATAATAGTAATAAATAAAAAAATAATAATAATATAATCATTTGATCAGGGTCAGAGGTGCCACGTTTAAGACATATTAGAAAAATTAAATGATCCATATTATGCCAATATTTCAATAATAGTATTTCACTTACGTCTTATGGACAGAAAGATGATCCATTATAGACATTCGTAAGACCCGAGCATAGAATATTAGCTTTTCAAAAGTATCAAAATATCAAGCTAACATATTTTGGACATAAAAGACACGATGGTTTAGAAAAGTTTGAAAGGAAAAGATTCCAGAAAAGAGAAGAAGAGGCAGGACACGATATAGAAGACCTGATTATGACACTTGAAGAAACTGGACAACTTGCACATAACTTTGAGGGTTACAGAGTTGCAGTGAGGACAACATTCTGCAAAGGATGTCAAATAGAATAATATCGCTTGCAGGAAATATTGTCTTATTAGACTGTTACAATATTCATGCAGAAATATGCTTTTAATTTTGTGAAAATCTGTACTTTCAACCTTCAATTGGCTATCTATCTATCTATACTTCCAACCTTCAATAGGCTGTCTATCTATCTGTACTTCCAACCTTCAATTGGTATCGACCTATATGTACTTCCAACCTTCAACAGGGTATCCATCTGTACTTCCAACCTTCAATAGGATATATATAACTCTGTACTTCCAACCTTTAATAGGATATATATAACTCTGTACTTCCAACCTTCAATAGGATATATATCTATCTATACTTCGCACCTTCAATTGGCTACCTACCTATCCGTTTATAATGACATTATTCAAACACAATTGTCTTACACAGGCAGAAAGAATGGACACACAAAAAATGATGACACACAAGACTTTGACACAGATGAGACAGGTCAGTACTGATATATTGTTCCATATTACATTTCAAATGTATTATACTCTAAGTATTACCAAAATAATCCTCAAAAAGCACGATACCTGATGTGTGCATTAAACATCACAACTCGATAGTTCGTTGAAGAAAGAATCCTTAGACGTTATTTATAGAACAAAATATTTAGTTATTAGAAAAATAAATCTGCTGTGTCTGGAATGTGGAGCAAATAAAGCTACGATACAACGCATTTCCATTCTCTGGACTAAATCCTGCTGGAAATATAGTAGGACCTCCATTGTTCTGCTACAAGAGCGATCCAGCGGGAGTTTGAGGATGAACACTGAAGAAGAAATATATCTTTACATGAACACTTTGGAAATGAGGACACTAGACTGGAAAGAAACACTATATGACTTAAAAATATGGATTAACTCCCTGGGTGAGCAGAACAGTACAATTGAGCTGGCGTTTAAGGTGTGTGGGTAACCAGCAAACTACAGGAATCACCAGCATGCATACTCTTCATCATGTGCTGAGAGAGACTGAGCACCTATGGGTTTGCCCAAATTGAGCCAATGTTGATTCAGAAAACTAAAACTAAATTTGTAGAAACAAACAGTGAATCCATTTGTATAAACAAGCATTGAATCAATTTGTAGAAACAAACAGCTAATCCATTTGCAGAAAGAACTCAGACATTTTTTGAAGAAAAGAGTTTATAAGGAGAAAAAGAGTGATTCATAATTACTTGATTTATTAAGCGGCAAATTGATATATAACTACTTGATTTATTAAGCAGAAAATTGATCTATAATTACTTGATTTATTGCATAGCAACTTGATTTATAATTTCTTGATTTATTTAGTAGCAAATTTATCCATAATATCTTGTGTAACAACCTAATTTTTGGATTCATGTGAAATATTCCACAGAGCACTCCACAGAGCACTCCAGTGAGAAGTCATAATTCTGGAGCACCCAAGCAAGGAATACTTATACTGCCGAGTAAATGTG
Organism: Meghimatium bilineatum; assembly: GCA_034231615.1. Taxonomy (NCBI): domain Eukaryota; kingdom Metazoa; phylum Mollusca; class Gastropoda; order Stylommatophora; family Philomycidae; genus Meghimatium; species Meghimatium bilineatum. The sequence continues at coordinate 14,617,603 of CM067302.1, read as the reverse complement.
AAATTAGATGACTCCTTCTTCAGATTCTGATGCCATTTACTCAGAACTCACAGATGCAAGAGAATTGAATGTGAATGTAGAAAATGGATTCAAAGTGAATGTGCCGTAGCTCAGCGTTAAGTTAATTGATGTGACGTCTTCTCCTCGTGACACTGTGCCAGAAGTATACTTATTCTATTTTATGTTGATAAATCTAAGTTGTATTTGGTTGGTCTGATCTTCTTGATTTGTTCTCATATTCCCACAGATTTTCAGGATGTAATCCAGAGTACAGAATGTATTGTATTATGGGTTACAGCTTAGCTGCGATAGCTATGCCTTGCAGCTTGACACATCCAACTTCGCTTAGCTTTATGGTCACCTAGATCTATGGGACACCACAACGAATACCACCCTTAAACCTCTTCAGTCACCTTTTACAACATGCATGGTGCATTTTCAGTACTGCCCATTCTATGTTCCCTTTTTGGCCCGGCAACACATTAATGTTATGATGAAACAGGAATACACTTTGGTCGGTTAATACAGGAATACACTTTGGTCGGTTAATACAGGAATACACTTTGGTCGGTTAATACAGGAATACAGACTGCACTACAACTAAATGTACCTCACATCAAATTATAGAGAAGATACAACTAAATGTACCTCACATCAAATTATAGAGAAGATACAACTAAACATACCCCACGTCAAATTATAGAGAAGGTGATACAACTAAATGTACCTCACATCAAATTATAGAGAAGATACAACTAAATGTACCTCACATCAAATTATAGAGAAGATACAACTAAATGTACCCCACGTCAAATTATAGAGAAGATACAACTAAATGTACCTCACATCAAATTATAGAGAAGATACAACTAAATGTACCTCACATCAAATTATAGAGAAGATACAACTAAATGTACCCCACGTCAAATTATAGAGAAGGTGATACAACTAAACATACCCCACGTCAAATTATAGAGAAGATACAACTAAACGTACCTCACATCAAATTATAGAGAAGATACAACTAAATGTACCTCACATCAAATTATAGAGAAGATACAACTAAATGTACCCCACGTCAAATTATAGAGAAGGTGATACAACTAAGCAAACCTCACATTAAATTATAGAGAAGAGAGACAACTAAATGTAAACATCCGCTCACAGAACATTTTGACTTACAAACAGAAAGATGCCACAAAACTACCATATTGCGCTTGTGTCAATTCGAGAGGCTACTCATGTGTAGACAATAAAAAGAGTGAAAGAGCCTCTCGAAGTAACATGCGATAGAAGTTGATTGGCGATAGGAGTGGATTGTCGATAGGTCAAGACAGGCATCTGATGAGAGGGTGTTTACAAATTAGTTGTCTCTCTTTTTTTTCTATAGTCCACAATGGGTAGCCTAAATCTCATTTTGTTTTTTGGACAAGGTAGTCATGAAGTTGGTAACGAAATTCACTTATTTGCTGTAAGCCTATGTATTGCCAGTAGATTCGTAGATTATTAGATTATTGTTCTAAGTCTTGAAGAGTCGCACATGATGTTGTTCAATAGTTCAGTTAGTATCTATGTATGCACATAATATTGGAAGGTTATAGTGGTAGAAGGTTATAGTGGTAGAAGGTTATAGTGGTAGAAGGTTATAGTGGTAGAAGGTTATAGTGATAGAAGGTTATAGTGGTAGAAGGGCCTATCCGACATTTTTAAACATTTGAGAAATACAAAATTATAAGTTTTACGTGCTGGAAAATTCCAAGCTTTGTATGAACTTTCCATTTTTGGAAATATGGTTGGACTATGACCATCTGCGATAAAAGAGCACTGCACAGAATTAATTAGGACTTTATTCTTTTCTGATTATTGTAATAATTTCCGTTGGTCACTATTTTATATACATGGAGTCAAATGACAAAAATAGCCTAATTATAAACCAAATTATAAACCAAATACCAACAAGAGCATATAATACAAGAATATCTGGGCATAAAGCCAAAGGTAGACCAAGAAAATGGTGGATAGAAAACATCAAGATAACCTTGAACAAATATGGACTAAATGCAACCACGGCGACACATCTGGCCTTAAACGACAGCTTAAGCTATCACCCCTATTCTTAACGGCAAGTGTGAATGCGATCAACAATCATTCACCTGGAGAAAGACAATAGACAATAGACAAGTCCTAATTAATTCTTTGCAGAGGTCTTGTATAATGCAGACGGTCATGGTTGGACATATTAAAGAACTTTGAAGAATAGTGGCTACACACTAGACTGTACCAGCTATCATATTTTGCAAAAATAATAATTCTAACAAAAGTGTGAGAATATGCCATTCTTCTACTAATCTCTTCAATAGTCTATTCAAAATTTGTTGATTTGTTACCATGTCCTAGTCTTGATATGCCAGTTTGGTTATGTAAACTTAGTCTTGATATGCCAGTTTGGGTATGTATAAACTTAAAATATAACTTAAACGTATTATATTATCTGGCAAAATTTTTATCCTTGTGTAGTTTCATGAGTTGTGATTACATTATCATTGGTTTTATTGTTTATGATCATGTATTACCCCTCTCCTCCTACCCCACCCCCCAACATCAAATATAGACTGTTTTATCGTCAATTTAATTTGACGGTGCAGTTTCTCCTAAGGAGTTCATTGTCTGCCCAGGTCTTTGACCCTGCTGTTCTTGATATGGTGGTAAAACTTGCAAGTCTATCTGCTCTCTCTCATTGACTTGAACCAGGAATGAAAATGAACTGATTTTCATCAGAGTTACTATGTTTCATTGTTTTCTGTATTTGGAGACCACTCTCACTGTTTTCTGTACTTAGAGACCTCCCTGGCTTTTTTCTGTACTTGGAGACTGCCCTAGCTTTTTTCTGTACTTGGAGACTTCCCTGGCTTTTTTCTTTCCCTGGCTTTTTTTCTGTACTTGGAGACTGCCCTGGCTATTTTCTGTACTTGGAGACCTCTGTGGCTGTTTTCTGTATTTGGAGACTGCCCTGGCTGTTTTCTGTACTTGGAGACCTCTGTGGCTGTTTTCTGTATTTGGAGACTGCCCTGGCTTTTTTCTGTACTTGGAGACTGCCCTGGCTGTTTTCTGTACTTGGAGACTGCCCTGGCTTTTTCATGTGCTTGGAGACTGTCCTGGCTGTTTTCTGTACTTGGAGAACTAAGCGATTAGTGTACAAAAGGTTTAGCAATAGATTTCTGCAATATCAATTTTTTTACCTTTTTCAAATTTACTCTTTTGCTAATTTTACTCTTTCAATCTGTTTATCCATACTTCTTTTGCATTCATTCTCAAACTCCTGAGCAATATCATGTTCTAATCCGGATTACTGTGTCATGCTTTACAGTTTGGCTGTGATATCTCAGCATTTCAGCCTCACACATCCAATTTCAGCATTACTTTTTTGGTTCACTGATGTTTCTGTGGGATGAGATAGCCAACACCACCCCCAAACCTGTTTTGTCACATCTTATCACATACATGATAGGTCAGTATTGATATTTTTTTCTCCCTCCCCTTAGACCCCCACCAACATAGGAGCATCAAATACTTCAATTTTGTTCTCTGTCTAATTGTTCACTGTACATATTTTTATACCATACCAGCACAGCCTACTTCAGATATTAGAGCCTACAAACTGCATCATTCATCTTGGCTGATTTAACTGATCCAAGCTTTACATTGGTCACTTTGTATAGACTTATCACCAGTCATTGCAAAAAAGCATCAATAAGTTTTAGTGATTTTCTGAACTATCATCAGAACACTCTGGGTATTTGAGTTAGAATTCCATCTCTTTCATCAGATGGAACGAGTGTGTGCACTGATATATTCCTGAATAGGTCAAGTTATTGAACAATTCGTTGTCCAAAGTATTACAGGAATATATACTGCTCTGTTCATGCAGGAATCAGAGGCAACAAAAGAGCAGACACATTGGTGGGCAATGCTGTGCTTGATGGCAGAGTATTGAGAAGAGATAGGACAGACATACATACTAAGAGAAGATAAAGTGTGTCCTCTCTGAAAAGTACCGAAGATGACATGATCAACTGGGACTTTGAGTCTGTATATATTTTGTACGTAAGAAATAAAGTAGAGATGTGTGCAGGTGTCCAGGAGCCATTGCTTTCCATAGTGAAACGACGAAAACTAGCATGGTTCGGACATGTATGCAGGCACGATTCCTTGTCAAAAACAATACTGCAGGGAACTGTCGAGGGTGGAAGAAGCAGAGGAGGGCAAATAAAGACATGGACAGACAACATCAAGGAATGGACAGGGCTAGATATTTCCACACTCATCCGCATCTCTGAGGATAGAATTCGCTGGAGGACTCTGTGTGCTGAAGCTTCCAATGTGGTACCGCTACGACCCTGAAGGGTTATGGGTTTTATTGATATTGATTGATATTTTTGAATGTCTGCTGGACAAGAGAGCAGAGCACTAATAGGGATGTGCCATGATGCTTATAGGAATGTGCCATGATGCCGATACAAGATGTCTAGAAAGTAACTGTGCCCACTTTAATATTGCTGGTACCACTATGCTATATGAATTGTCCCATTGATCTCCCTATACTATCTCCCCGAGCTATTCCAAACTCCTTCAAACTCCATGATGAGCGACTGTTGGCAGACTATTATCTAAAGTAGGCTGTGATCAAAAGTTATCCATAAAATTGTTAGCAACGACTACATAAATTCACTTGCAAATTGAACTGTTCAGGGTTGACAATAACTTGCCATTTTGTTTCCTATATTATTATATCATAAATATTTGTATGTAATATAATTATGTCATTATGCATATCAGAAGTGATCTATACAACAACAACAAAGCATATTCTGTTACCATGATGGTTACTGTACTAGTAGATGCCACCACATAGTCAAGTTATTTCCCTTGTCTATGTTTGTAAATTTCATGTTCATCATTTAAATATTACTTTATTTTAGGGTTAGGGCTAGGATTAGGATTGTTGTGTTTTACATAACTAACCCTAACCCAAAATAAATAAATATTTCAATTATTTAATGATGAACATGAAATTTACAAACATAGACAAGGGAAATAATTAAACGTGGTGGCGTCTACTAGTACTGTACCCCATGACGTACGCAGCAACAACGGAGCTTATGATGTTGCTTATGCTCTTGAAGCTAAACGAATTAATCAATTTTTCCTCTCCGATAAAGATGACAATCGCTAATAGCAGGGACTGCAGTAAAAATGTTTACCAATATGTGTTAACGGAAAACAAAGTAACTTTTACAGTTCACAAAATATATTTAACATTTTACAAACCAAACTTAGCAGACACAACAAACTATTTTTCAACAGTTTTACACAACAGATTGAATTGTAATGTTTCAACTTGTTGAATAAAATGTCTGCTGTCTAGTCCATTTGCAAAATTATTTTTATTGTTTGTTCTTCATTTGTCCTTTAATTTTTCATGATAAAGACCTTTTAGTCAAAATGTTGGCTCAGTCTGATTTGTCAACTGTATTTTCTCATATCTGTTAGAATGTCTTGTCGACTGTAAAACTGATTAGGGGCTGTTCATAAATTATGTAAAAATAATAGGGGTGGTCTAAAATAGTTTGACAGTTATTGACATGGGGAAGGGGTGGGGCATTAACAATACCATTTTTTTTATACCAATTACAAATATAGACATGTATTAAGTGAACGAAAGAAGAAGAATAAATACACCAATTAAATTGTTTGAATTAAAAATATTTTTCAAGAAATCTGGAAAAAAGAAATCATGTAGATTTTTTCATACTCTTTCCACGAAACATTTTTTAAACACAATTAAGTAGAAGGAGGAAGGCTTGGTGTCTCCTGAATTCTCCAGTTGTTGACCGAGAAAGTGGGATAAAAGTTTGGATGACTGAATTTATGAACATCTCTGGTCAAACCAACAACAACACAGGAGATTGTTCAACAGAGATCAGAAAGAGATTAGAAATGGCAATCTAGAAGAGACAAGAAACATCACAGATGGAAAATCTATAACGAGGAGAAAACAGAAAAACAAAGTTACAACTTTTAAGAAGCTATATTTTTCCAGTGACAATATATGATTGTGAAGCGTGGGGGGCAATGACATCCACATTGGAAAAAAATATTGGCAAATTAAATGGTTTGGATATGTATGCAGGCACAATTCCTTGTCAAAAACAATACTGCAGGGAACTGTCGAGGGTGAAAGAAGCAGAGGAGGACAAATAAAGGCATGGACAGAGAACATCAAGGAATGGACAGAGCAATTTATTTCCACACTCATCAGCATCACTGAGGATAGAATTTGCTGGAGGACTCTGTGTGCTGAGGCATCCAACGTGGTACCCCTACGACCCTGAAAGGTTACGGGTTTATTGATTGATTGATATGATTGTGAAGCGTGGGGCAACGACATCCACGATGGAAAATATATTGGCAAATGAAATTTTATAGAATGATCAAGACTAACTAATGTAGATATCCAGAAAGACAACAAAGAAGAAAACTGGTTCCTGAAAACTATCACAAAATGCAAGCCAACATATTTTGAACATATAAAATCCGCAGAAGACGGATATGTCGGCCATTGGCGCAAATAAATCGGCGACACAACGCATTTCCATTCTCTGAACTACATCCTGCTGGAAATCTAGTAGGACAATGGTCCTGCTACAATAGAATTCAGCAGGAGTTTGAGAATGAACGCTGAAGAAGAAGAAGAACATATAAAAAGACACAATGGTTTAAAAAGATCAATCATGCAAGTAAAACTTCCACTTTAGAGAAAAAGAGGCAAACCAAGACTATAATGGACAAAGGATATCGAAAACCGTCAGGACATCTTGCACAGAACTGAGAGCCTAACAGCACGGACAACATTCTGTAAAAACACATCACATAGTTGGATATAATTAATGGACAGCACCTTACTTTTTGTTTTCCGTTGATAACTACTGAGATGCAGATTTTTAGTTATTGATTGAGTTTCTTGGTCATGTATGTACATGCATCAATGCTGATCTAATTTAGTATTTTATTTAAGGTTGTCATGATCAACCCATTTTTTTGTATGTTGTAATTTTATGAGCAATATTTTATATTCAGTAGTTTGCCATAACATTTTTGAAGTGATCAAAATACCTGTATCTGAACACATTATCTTCGAATTCTGAGACACACCCGCTAACTTCCAATTCACAAAATCAGATACTGGTTAAGACTGATGGTCATTCTGTAGTTTAAGAATGTTTGTGTTTGTTTACATCTGCAAGCAATATGAGCAATAGAGCTCTTGTATCATTTGTGCAATAGTGGCTTCTCATGAGCTTGATTTCCTAAGACTCTACTCTGAGTACTGTGCAATACCTTGAAGAATTCTACTCTGAGTACTGTGCAATACCTTGAAGAATTCTACTCTGAGTACTGTGCAATACCTTGAAGAATTCTACTTTGAGTACTGTGCAATACCTTGAAGAATTCTACTTTGAGTACTGTGCAATACCTTGAAGAATTCTACTTTGAGTACTGTGCAATACCTTGAAGAATTCTACTCTGAGTACTGTGCAATGCCTTGGAGAATCCTAGTGTATGTACTGTGCAATACCTTGAAGAATTCTACTCTGAGTACTGTGCAATACCTTGAAGAATTCTACTTTGAGTACTGTGCAATACCTTGAAGAATTCTACTCTGAGTACTGTGCAATACCTTGAAGAATTCTACTTTGAGTACTGTGCAATACCTTGAAGAATTCTACTCTGAGTACTGTGCAATGCCTTGGAGAATCCTAGTGTATGTACTGTGTAATACCTTGAACAATTCTACTCTGAGTACTGTGCAATGCCTTGGAGAATTCTACTCTGAATACTGTGCAATGCCTTGGAGAATCCTAGTGTATGTACTGTGTAATACCTTGAAGAATTCTAGTGTATGTACTGTGCAATGCATTGGAGAATCCTAGTGTATGTACTGTGTAAATAACCAAATGGTCAGAGGGTGTCAGACAAAGTGGATGGTGCCGCAGTAACCTAATGAACAAATAGTCAAGCAAAATGAATTAAACAGGTTACTCTCTTTTGGCTATCCCTGCGCTATAGAGACGTGGCTTGATAAAATCTAAAGTCATCTATTTTGTTTTTTATTGTGTTGTTTTCTGTTGTTTGTCTCTTAAAAAAGGTTCAATTTGAGCCGATACATGGAGAATTGTCCTGTTTAGTTTTATTGTATGTTTTTTTATATATACTGTTTTATATATATTTTTTATTAATAGGTAAGGTAAGTGTTTTAGTAACCTGTTTAATTCATTTTGCTTGACTATTTGTATGTACTGTGCAATACCTTGAAGAATTCTACTCTGGGTACTGTGCAATGCTTATGAAGTTCTGTTGGTATTCCTTACTACATATGCTAGAGGTTTACCGTTGGTATTTCTCACTATGTATGCTAGAGGTTTACCGTTGGTATTTCTCACTATGTATGCTAGAGGTTTACCGTTGGTATTTCTCACTATGTATGCTAGAGGTTTACCATTGGTATTTCTCACTACGTATGCTAGAGGTTTACCGTTGGTATTTCTCACTAGGTATGCTAGAGGTTTACCGTTGGTATTTCTCACTAGGTTTGCTAGAGGTTTACCGTTGGTATTTCTCACTAGGTATGCTAGAGGTTTACTGTTGGTATTTCTCACTTGGTTTGCTAGAGGTTTACCGTTGGTATTTCTCACTATGTATGCTAGAGGTTTACCGTTGGTATTTCTCACTATGTATGCTAGAAGTTTACCGTTGGTATTTCTCACTATGTATGCTAGAGGTTTACCATTGGTATTTCTCACTACGTATGCTAGAGGTTTACCGTTGGTATTTCTCACTAGGTATGCTAGAGGTTTACCGTTGGTATTTCTCACTAGGTTTGCTAGAGGTTTACCGTTGGTATTTCTCACTAGGTATGCTAGAGGTTTACTGTTGGTATTTCTCACTAGGTTTGCTAGAGGTTTACCGTTGGTATTTCTCACTAGGTATGCTAGAGGTTTACCGTTGGTATTTCTCACTAGGTATGCTAGAGGTTTACTGTTCGTATTTCTCACTAGGTTTGCTAGAGGTTTACCGTTGGTATTTCTCACTAGGTTTGCTAGAGGTTTACTGTTGGTATTTCTCACTAGGTTTGCTAGAGGTTTACTGTTGGTATTTCTCACTAGGTTTGCTAGAGGTTTACCGTTGGTATTTCTCACTAGGTATGCTAGAGGTTTACCGTTGGTATTTCTCACTAGGTTTGCTAGAGGTTTACTGTTGGTATTTCTCACTAGGTTTGCTAGAGGTTTACTGTTGGTATTTCTCACTATGTATGCTAGAGGTTTACTGTTGGTATTTCTCACTATGTATGCTAGAGGTTTACCGTTGGTATTTCTCACTAGGTTTGCTAGAGGTTGCATGGTAGTTGTTCTAATGCAGTGGTTGTAAACCTTTTTTTTGTACCATGATCCACTTTTGGGACAGACTCCAACTTCTGTTAAATGGCAGTAAGGCAATTAAAAAAAAAAGGATTCTCTTTAAAGTCACCAAATGTTTTGTAAGCTTTATAATTCTTATTGATTATCACTCAAGAAACCCCACAATTTTTATCCATGGCCACCAGAGGACCATATGGCCCACTTTGAGAATCACACAAGTCTAATGAGCCACTGTGAGCCTTGCATAGCTTCCACATGTGGGTTGTCTTCAGTAGACTGCAATAGTTATCTGAAGGTCCACTGATCACCTGTATGCAGCTGAATTTGAGCTCGTTACCATAGGCTTCTGAACAAAACCACTAAATCTGTTGTCTTCTGTGAAAATCACATAATCTGTTATCTTCTAAGCTTCCAGACTACCGTCAGATAGTACCCTTAAAAAAAATCAACAAGAACAAACATAAAGCATATATAAAGGTCTCCAGAGAACTCTTCTCACTCTGACACTGCAAGGCATGAAGTGAAAAGAAAGACCTTAGCTATCAGAGACATGCTCATTATATTTTCATCCTCATCTCCAAGGTGTTTACTGTTGCATGCTAGTTGTCTGGTAGGTTATTTGTAAAACTTCACACCCCACTGCAAGCTGGTCAACTAAAAAGTGTGGCAGTTTTACACAACATTTAACTCCGTTCTCAGACCCTTGAGGGCCCGGTTTCAATCCATGGTTTGGACAGGATTTTATCTTTCAGAGGTACAATCAAAATCCGTCTTATACATATCGCTGCATCTCCTATGGCAATGCGGCCTTTATTTCCACAGCCCATAGAAAGCCTCCCTGCACTCCTTCACAGGAAAACATGCAGTAATGAAACTTAAAATGTTATGGTACAGTATAAGTAGATGCCACCACATATTTAATTATTTCCATTTAATTATTTGTCTGTTTGTAAATTTTATGTTCATCATTTAATCATTGAAATATTTATTTATTTAGGGGTGGGGATAGGGTCAGTTATGTAAAACACAACTTTTCTAACTCTAACCCAAATCGTAAAATAAAATGAATATTTAAATTATTAATAGGAAATTTACAAACATAGACAAGGGAAATAACTCAACAATGAGGTGACATCTATTTTTTTGTGGGTCATGTGACGTATTCTTTCCCGAACGTCTTCCCAATGAATTCTCTGAACCTCTCTCTGTCTTGGGCAATGTGGCTTGCATTTTCCAACGATGTATTCATGTTATCTTTAATGTTGTCAGTCCATCATCTTCTTGGTCTGCCCTTTCTTCTCCTCCAGGTACTCTGTCCTCCATTATTTGTCTTTCTAAACAGTAATTTTAGTGTCTACTTGTACTGTACAAATATTATACTGCAATGTTTCAACCAAAAAATACTCTATCAAGCACAGAAAAGTCAATGTTAATTATATAGACCAAAACAATGAAGATGGTTTTATTGAAATAAAAGTAGGCAGATTCTGTACAAAATACAAAAAACATTGTACCATTTGGTACCCATGGACTCTTGTGTTCTATGATGAAGAACTTTATGTTTTATTTCTAAGATGCAGAATGTAATGAAAAATATAAATAAGTGTATTACATATCTAGATTGTATAATTCAAGTATTACCAACTCATGAAAATTCTGTGAATTCAGTGTCTACCTGCACTGTCAGACATTGAATGTATGTTATATTTACAATTTGATATTTGCCAATGTTATTTAAAAAAAAAATATTCAGGTATGCATGCTGCTACATTGTTATTGACATGTCCTAGTATAAAAGGTCCTGTTACACACCAGAGACACGGAATATCAATGCCAGACATATTATCTTTCTATAAAAATTGCAACAATAATTGCAACATGATCTGAATCTTATCCAGCATAAACTTCTCAGATTTTTTCTGGGGTCCATTTCCTGGTACTGCTACCATGTAAACTAGGGATTTTTACCAAAGGGTTAAGGAAACCAGTGTACTGACTACTGCACCATCTTAGATAAGCCTACTTGAATGGCGGGGAATGAATAGCTAGCTACCATTGAAGATGGAAGTGTTAGGGCAATGGCAACAATGTATTTCAATTCTCTAGACTACATCCTGCAGGAAATCTAGTAGGATCATTGCCCTGCTACAAGAGAACGGGAGTTTGAGAATGAAGACTGAGGAGAAAAAGCTGGCTGCTTCACCCATTCCAGTAACTATGGTCCAGGGTATATATATATATATATACATATAGACATTAGAATAATCACAGACAGACTGTGAGATCTGATAAGATACAGAATGTGGGATCTGATGACAGACAGACTGGGATCTAATGACGACAGATAGATCTTTATAATTTTTTGACAAACAGACTTTGTGATCCAATGACAGACAAACATAATGTGGAATCTTATTATGGACAAGATTCTTATCAGCTCCCCCTGCTGAGCATCTTTCCCGTCAGGTGTCCACACCTGAAGCCCATGATTCCAACTCTGTATGCTGTAGAAAGGTAAAGCCACAAATTCTCTAGAATTGGACCCCTCTGAGTAGGCAACTGTTTTCTGAGCATTAAAAGTTAAGGGTATTAACATAACTCTGGAAAAACTACACTGAGGAACTAAGAGCCAATTGCTTGTAATTTCTGGGGATCAAGATATCAACATACTTCCAATGAGACACCTACAACTTAGGTTTTGTTTATTTCCCATTTATCTCCATATTTGCCCTGTGTTACCCTACAATCCTAACATTTTTAGCGCATCAGGTTGTTTCCAGGACACTGAAGATTTATCTTTGCATTATATATGGGAAGAAAATAAAGGAAGTAGAACACACACAAAATTTCTTCATTCTATTAGTCTGTCTGTCATCGTATCCCAAAATATGTCTATCTGTCATCAGATCATGCAGTTTGTCTGTCATAGGATCACAAAGTCTGTCTGTCAAAAAATTCTAAAGATATATCTGTGTCATCAGATCACATAGTTTGTCTGTCTGTCATCAGATCCCACATTCTGTATCTTATCAGATCTCACAGTCTGTTTGTCATCAGATCATAGTCTGTCCATAATAAGATTCCACATTATGTTTGTCTGTCATTGGATCACAAAGTCTGTTTGTCAAAAAATTATAAAGATCTATCTGTCGTCATTAGATCCCAGTCTGTCTGTCATCAGATCCCACATTCTGTATCTTATCAGATCTCACAGTCTGTCTGTGATTATTCTAATGTCTATATGTATATATATATATATATAATAAAGGGAATATATAGTCTAATGCAGATTATAGTCTGTCCGTAACCAGGTCCATCTGTTATGGCCAAGCAAAGTAAATTAAACAGGTTACTAAAACACTTACCTTGCCTATTAATAAAAAATATATTTAAAAAAGTATATATAAAAAACATACAATAAAACTAAACAGGACAATTCTCCACATATCGGCTCAAATTGAACCTTTTTCAAGAGACAAACAACAGAAAACAACACAATAAAAAACAAAATTTAGTAACCTGTTTAATTTACTTTGCTTGACTATTTGTTCATTAGGTTACTGCGGCACCATCCACTTTGTCGGACACCCTCTGACCATTTGGTTATTTATATCCATCTGTTATGTCTGTCTGTCATCAGATCACAATATAAAATTGTTTACATCAATTCTACACAAGCCATAGATGAGGACAGGGAGTTGGGGTAGTGGACCAACACAAATTAAGAAAAAAGATATTTTGTTTGTCTCTGCACAAGACATACAAAATATAGCCTCCCCCCCTAACCCCCCCCCCCCCCCCCACAAAAAAAAAATCACAATTCCCCAAAAAGTAATGATTAGATTTTTTACCCGTCATATATCTACCTCCCTAATTACACATCATTCATCTCTGTAAATCATTAGAAGATTGACTTCTTGTGTGAAGTCCCCCTTCCCCCCCCCCCCCCCCCCCTCAGATCACAGCAAAATTATATACATGAACAAACTGTTGGTACAAAATCCCACTCGACAGCGTGTCCTACCAAGTCATATCAATTTATAGACTAGACATCAACTTTGATCACTTGTATGCATGCTTCCTTTGTTTCATCACTGTATTCATGAATTTGTGTATATACTCCATGACAAAAAATTGTGTAATTATTGTCCCACTTTGTCAGATGCAATCGTAAGAGGGTAAAATGGTCACGACTATTGATCTTTCAAAGTGGTTAGTTTCTGAATTTTGATTCTCAAAGTGGCTAGTTTCATTTTGATTCTCAAAGTGGCTAGTTTCATTTTGATTAACAAAGTGTCTAGTTTTATTTTGAATCCCAATGTTTTACTTGAATCCACGTTTTGTAATTAACTTAATGTACTCATTGCAAAATAAAACCATTTGTTACATTGTATATGACTTGAGTAAAACTTATTTCACATCTAAATGACTAGATTCATGCTTATTTACACATCTTACATGACTCGTCAGACTTTTACATCTTGCATGACTCAAGTCAGACTTTCACATCTTAATCTTGCATGACTCAAGTCAGACTTTCACATCTTGCATGACTCAAATCAGACTTTCACATCTTGCATGACTCAAGTCAGACTTTCACATCTTGCATGACTCAAGTCAGACTTTCACATCTTGCATGACTCAAGTCAGACTTTCACATCTTAATCTTGCATGACTCAAGTCAGACTTTCACATCTTACATGATAGCGAGTATGGTGACCACAGAGAAGGTACAAGTACTACAACATAATGCAGATGGAGTGGGGGTGAGAATACATCCGTGGGGTCGAGAATACATCAGCTTCTCCCGAGGATCAATACAATTTGATTCTTGATTAGGAACAAGCGTCACAGCACTGGGGGCATTCCCATATATATTCTGCTTTCTGTTCCACCAGCCATCTAAAAATGTATACGTTCAGTGTCCCAGTCAGTTGCTGATTACGCATTCTTCTAATCTTTCTGGAGAGGGAGAACTTTCTCCCATCACCTCTAGTCTAGTCACTCCCATTTCTACCATTCTCTGAATATATATATATTGCCACATTCGACTTCCTCCTCGTTTTCTCGTAGGTTATCCATGACTGCTCTAATCAATGCAATCCTGTCTCTTCTTATCTCAGTGCCTTTCACCAAAACCCTACCAGCCAACATCGGCTCTTTCGTTTTGCCTGACCCCAGCTTAGTTTCACAGTTCGCTGACAGCATCATTGACAGCACTCGAGACAAAAGGAGCAGTCGCCGGAGCAACGGGGTACATGCTCTGTGGTAGACATCTGTTCCATCAGATATAAGCTCAGTTATTAATACAATTATGGTCACACACTTGTCCGATGATGTCCTCTGTTTGTCCCAACCATCCCCATTGAGGAAAATTCTTGGAAGTGGTGATGAGGCTTAGTCCAGCCTAAAGAGGCTGGAAACTAAGATTGGTCTTTCTCATCCTCAATATCTAGGAGGATCAGTTTTGTCCAAGCAAGCGCAGATGCTGAAGTCAGAGATACCAGGCCCAGAGGTATACCAACAACCATGCTATCATGCAACCCAGCTATTTAGTATGTCTTTCTGTTCCAGCCATGATCTCTGGACTACATCCTGCTGACCTGCAGGAGTTTTAGAATGAAGACAGAATTTATGAGACTGAAATACAAGTGTGCAGGTAAATCTGAGAAAATCTTGTACAGGCATCAGGAGAAATATTTCATGCACTGCTAAATCTGAGAAAATCTTGTACAGGCATCAGGAGAAATATCTCATTCACTGCTAGATATACCCGCCGAAGACGGATGTGTCGGGCCATTGGCGCAAATAAAACGGTGACACAACGCATTTCCATTCTCTGGACTACATCCTTCTGGAAATCTATTAGGACCATGGTCCTGATACAAGATATCCAGTGGGAGTTTGAGAATGAACGCTGAAGAAGAAGAAGACTGCTAGATAAATAGCCATCCTTCTATGTATACACATATAATATTTTCTATTGTCTTTCCCCAGGTGGTTTGTTATCCACTACTGCCATTAAGTGTAGTGGTGATTGGAGCTCGAGCTTGTGTTCCAAGGCCAGATGTGTGGCCTCGGCTGTGCTATGACCGTGTTTGTTAAGGATGTCCCTGACTTTTTTTATCCATCTTTTTCGTGGTCTTCTTCTGGCTTTGTACCCTGATCTCATTTGGATATACGCCTGTGTGGGCAACTTGTCATGGTGCATTCTCATAATGTGACCAACCCACTTGATCTGCTGCCTTTTTATATATTCTGTGCAAGGTGTTATACCTATTTTTCTCCTGATGTTTTAATTTTGTAATCTATCGAGCCTGGCGAACCTTGTGTCTTTCCTAAGCATTTCATTTCACATGTCACTAACTTTCTGTAATGTGAAGATGAGAGAGACTAGGTTTGGCACTGGTAACACGGCATTGGTAGGAATATACATACTGTAAATCATTTGTCTTCCATCTCGATCTTGGGATGAAGAAGTAGTGGTGACAGTTGGTATGTTACTGCATTTGCCTTTTGACATCTCATCTCTATCTCTCTATCAAGGCTTCCATTTTACTTTTCCATTCAAATGCACGTCTCAACCATAGATTGAACCTGGGACCTCAAAGGTCTGAGAACGGCGCACGGCCATGCGATCCACTACATACATTAAATGTTTTAAATTGCCTTCATTCCATGTAAACACACACATAAATGTTTTAAACTGGATCAATTCAATGTAAACACACACATACCGGTACACACATACCGGTACACACATACCGGTACATACATACATCAAATGTTTGAAAACTACTTTCATTCCATTGTTACCAGATATCACGATAAAGCGCTGTGAAGCCAGTTTTTAATCAAGAATCAAGATAAAGAAAATAGGTTGATGTGTTACCAAAATGAAACATAAAACAACCTAACAACAAGATACAGAGACATTGTTACTCTCATTGTTACTAGATAGTTGGAAGTGATCATAATTATAGTTCAGGTAAAACATGGCAAAGTAAATGCTAATCTAGCTTCAATACATTTTCAAATTCATCAAAAATACAAAATATACTTAATAATTTCATGGCAAGTGAAATTTAAAAATTGCCAGATCTGTGAAGTTTGGTCATAAAATGGCAAAAATTCTGACTATCCTGCTTCATTCTATGCAAACACGTACATCAAATGTTTTAAAATGATCAGATCTGGATATGAACAGCGTGTGACATACAGTATTTACACAGACATCAAATTTACATATGAACATTACTTGTTTTACAAGCAAAGAAAAAGGTAATGATAAAACAGTGCTTGCAAACCAAAGTTGATCTAAACTGGAATATTCAAAGAGCAGTTTTTTTAGAAGTCAATAAACAAAGAAAAAAGGAACTTTTTATATGTTACGGTCCAACAGGGACCTTTATCAAAAACAAATACAAGCAGGTAATAAACACAAAATTATTAAATTATAAATGAACAGAGCTGGTCTCACCATTCCATCTCCATGATAATTTAATAATTTGGTGTGTTTATTTCTTGTTTGCATTGGCTTTTATAAAGATACCATTGGACTGTAAAATAGAAAAAATCCTTGCTACTTTGTTTTTTTTTTGTTATTTCACTTTTTCATTGTTTTACTATTTGGTACATACCCGGTAGATTATCGAGTAACAATATTATATTAACATAGTATTTATCATTTTTTTATTTTGTTACTGCGACACTCTACACCTTGTCGGATATCCTCAGACAGTTTGGTTATTTACACTTTTCTAATAATAATAAACCCATAACTCGTCAGGGTCGTAGCGGTGTCACAATGAGACATTTGCCGCAGAAAGATCTCCGCTCATCTCTATCCTCTACCATCTTGATGATTTTGGAAACTTCATACCGTCCATTCTTTAATATTATCCAGCCATGTGTTTTTCTGTCCACCTTGTCTTCTGACCCCTCCACTGTACCTTCAAGAACATCTTTTGTCATTGAGGAATGTCACATTACGTGCCCGTACCATCGGAGTTTACAAAGTTTCACAGTTGTCAACAGTGGTTCTTGTTGTCCAGCTAATGAATTAATTTTATCGCACACAAAAACATTTCTCTTATATTCTCGATAACAGATACCCAACACATGTCTGTAATATTTGTTTTCAAACTCCTTTTCAAAGCAACATGATCAAGTATAAGCTCATATCACCTTGAAGCCTAACCTGGAGAAGAGTGGGAAAGTAAGTGTATCAAAGTTTACAACTTGCATGGAAGTGGTAATCACACTTTCCAGGAAATTTGCCAATGAGATTCCATTGCATAAAGATTCAGAAGTCCAGGAACTAATCAGTGAGATTTCCTCAGATGGGGGATATTATTGTCTTCAGTGATGGGTCTGAAGAGCCGTCTTTACACCATTTTGGGCTCCTGGGCAAAGAAATAGTTCTGGCCTCCTGGGCAAAGAAAGAGTGCTGCTGCCTCCTTCCCCCACAGGAATAAAAAATAAATGGTTGATCATATTAATAAAAATGTATTATTTATTTTATAGTCACTATACTAATTTCAACAAAATTGTTGTTAAAACATGCTGTACAGCCCGATCTACAGAATGTGGTAAATGACATTCCTGAACATTGGTCCAGGTTCAAGGTTGGAAGTGATTGATAAACTTAAAGGGCCCGTTCGCATATAAACACAAAATTATGAGATTTTTATAAAATAATACTAAATTGTATACGGGTTTTCCGAAACCCTACAACATATTCGCATGGGGTCTCTATGCTCAACGGGCCTATGCGTTAATATGGCATTGTGGGTCTGTGCAGTGCTTGGGCATTCATGGCTCAAGGCAGAGGGAAATATATTAGAGAACAAGACAGCCAGAGACGGATGTGTCAGACCATTGTGCAAATAAAACGAGGTAGCAATGCATTCCATTCTCTGGAATAAATTCTGCTGGACATCTAGTAGGACCTATGCCCAGTTACAAGAGAGAATATAAATAACCAAATATCGGAGGATGTCCGACAAAACGGAAGTGCCGCAGTAACCAGACAAATAGAGGTAAATGCAAATAAGGTAAATAGGTTACTAGAAAACTATCAATATAAAATAATAAAATATAGAAAATAACAATAAAACAAAAAACAAATACAATTGTCAATGTGTCGGTCAAGTTGGGACCTTTATCAAGAAATCATTTGATAAAGGTTCCAATTGGACTGACACGTTGACAATTGTATTTGTTTTTTGTTTTATTGTTATTTTCTATATTTTATTATTTTATATTGATAGTTTTCTAGTAACTTATTTACCTTATGTTCATTTACCTCTACAAGAGAGAATCAGTTGGAGTTTGAAAATTAACAATGAAGGAGAAAGGAATAAAGTGGTACCATCTATACAGCCACTAGTAGTATGACGATCGAGATAATGGCAGTGATACAGCTGGAGCCTCAGAGTGCTACAAGGTGTCTTGTTTTCTTACCGATTCTTACCAGAAATTAGCAGTATATAGGAATGGTCAATTGCCACAGCCTGAAGGACATACTGAATATGAGATCGGAAAACCTATAGACGGTCAGTGCATAGCGATGATCAAGACCTGTGTTTCCTAACGTGGGACACATACCCCACATTTGATTGTTCATGTGGGTAATTCGACAAAAAAAATTATTTTGTACTTAAGTTTTAGTTGTCTATTATATGTTTTGAAAATTTACTTACTGTTTTTTTTCATAATAATTTCCTAGTGAATTCTTCCTAAAACTTGTCTTGTGTTCAGAACAAGCTGTAATTAAGCTACATATAGGGAATAATTCAATTTTTGAACCTAAAAAATGTATATATTACATCATCACAAATTTTTTTTAGAATTAGATGGGGCGTGGTAAAAAAAAAAAAGGTTGGGAAACACTGATCGAGACTAACTAGTTAACACTGATTTGAGGCAGTGGAGAGATCAAAGTTAGAATCTGCTGCATTCATCTTTGTTCATGATCATGTGGGTTTCAAGAGAATGAAAGAGCAGATCTGCTGGCCTGCACTGACACTGTGTTATGTGGTAGAGCAGGGATCGGGCTGACATTTTGAACTCCTTACAATACATAACAAGGACAAATTAAACTAATGAAGGTGATGATTCTTCTCCATGTCCAGAATAAAGGAACTGGGCTTGACTTGGAGCATTGCAAGAAATGAGAGCTACGTTGGGCATAGGATAATGTTTGTTAACCAACAAAGAACTGGTAACTGCCAGTCATCGTGTAATGGTGAATACATTCATCATGTAACAGTGGATACATTCATCATGTAACAGTGGATACATTCATCATGTAACAGTGGATACATTCATCGTGTAACGGTGAATACATTCATCATGTAACGGTGGATACATTCATCATGTAACGGTGGATACATTCATCATGTAACGGTGGATACATTCGTCATGTAACGGTGGATACATTCATTATGTAATGGTGGATACATTCATCATGTAACGGTGGATACATTCATTATGTAACGGTGGATACATTCATCATGTAACGGTGGATACATTCATCATGTAACGGTGGATACATTCATCATGTAACAGTGGATACATTCATCATGTAACGGTGGATACATTCATCATGTAACGGTGGATACATTCGTCATGTAACGGTGGATACATTCGTCATGTAACGGTGGATACATTCGTCATGTAATGGTGGATACATTCATCATGTAATGGTGGATACATTCGTCATGTAATGGTGGATACATTCATCATGTAACGGTGGATACATTCATTATGTAATGGTGGATACATTCATCATGTAACGGTGGATACATTCATCGTGAAACGGTGGATACATTCATCATGTAACGGTGGATACATTCATCGTGTAACGGTGGATACATTCATGTGAAGATTCAATCACCTATGGATGTGTCTGGAATGAAATGATGATGATTCCTCATCGAGGCTAACTCCTTGAAGTGGAGATGGGGGGGGGGCTTAGTCCAGCCAACAGAGGTTGGAAACTGAGATTGATCAGGTCATCCCTGATATCAAGTAGGACCACACTCCTGCCCAAGCAATCACAGGTTCTGAAGACAGAGATACCAGGCAGAGAGGGGCACCAGCAACCATGGTATTACACAACACACCTAGATAACATGTCTTCACAACAAAAATACACTTTCTGTGTAGACATGTTAAACTTCAAACAAGAAGAAGATGCTCTGGCTACCAACTACGATACATCAATTATTAAAGAATGCCAAATCTTCCCAAGTCTCATTTAGTTCATTTTGAGCATAAATAGTACTTACAAGACCGCTTTTGTCTATTTTCTATTGTCTATTTTCTATTGTCTATTTTCATTTGTATATTTTCTATTGTCTTTCCCCAGGTGGTTTGTGATCCACTCTTGCCGTTAAGCGTAGGGGTGATTGGAGCTCGAGTTTGTGTTCTAAAGCCAGATGTGTGGCCTCGGCTGTGCTATGACCGCATTTGTTCAGGATGTCCCTGACATTTTCTATCCCTCTTTTCCGTGGTCTTCCTCTGGCTTTGTACCCTGATCTCATTTGGTTATATGCTTGTACGGGCAACTTTTCCTGATGCATTCTCATAATGTGGCCAAACCACTTGCTCTGTTCTCTCTCTATGTAATCTGTACAAGATATTATACCTATTCTTCCCCTGATATATTCATTTCGCAATCTATCGAGTCTGGTGACCCAGGCTTCTTTCCTCAAGCATTTCATCTCACATGTCACTATATTTCTGTAATGTGAAGATCGCTTTTGATACATATTTAATGAGCTCTAAGGAAAGTACCTCCGGTAGTGACGTCCGTTGATGGAGGGTGTTTCTCTAATCAAGACTGGGTTATTCCGTTGATTGTTGGATTAATCAACTAACATCGTAAGTCCAGACCGATTTGTGTAACAGAAGTCAGTTCATTCCAATTCTTTTTTCATTCAAACAAATTATTGTGTGTCAAACTGTGTTACAACATTGGATATTCATACTATTCAAGAACTGCATAGAATAGCTTTGAACAGACAGAATTGGAGAGATCTGACCTCTGCCCTATGCGCTAACTTCAGCGCAAAAGGAAAATGAATGAATGAAAGGAAAGTACAAAATGTAATTTTAAATCAGCCTAACAGGTCAGTACAATGCCGGAGTATGTTAAACTTGACCATAATTCACTCATCTCTAAACTAGACCAAATAACTTAGACTATTATCAGTCAGTCAGTTCCTCTTTTGTCAAGTTTGGCACATAGGGCTGATGTCATAGTTCTCCATGCCTGTCGATCAGTTGCCAAGGATTGCAGGTCTTGTGCATTTATACCTGTTGATTTTAGTTCATTCATAAAAGTTCTGAGCGTTGTTTTTGGTCTTCCCTGTTTTCTTTTCCCATCTGGTGTCCACATGAAGACTTGTCATGGAATTCTATCTACCTTCATTCTAAGTACGTGGCCGATGTATGTCCAGCAGCATTTTCTGATGATGATCGTCACATATTTCTATTACTATTATCACATGAGTCACAACTCTGCAACTTGATTCCCATCAATTGCTTACCACGAGAAATAAACAGCTGGATTATATGAAAACTACATCTACTCATAGATGTTAATTTATTATCATCTTTCATTGTTGGGACAGTTTTATAGCTGTTATAATACTTCAGCTGTGTAAGACTGTGTAATAGCTGTCAATACTTCAGCTGTGTAAGACTGTGTAATGAGTCACAGAATCTGTGCCCATCTTCAATTTTGGGACAATTTTATAGCTGTTATAATACTTCAGCTGTGTAAGACTGTGTAATGAGTCACAGAATCTGTGCCCATCTTCAATTTTGGGACAATTTTATAGCTGTCAATACTTCAGCTGTGTAAGACTGTGTGTGATGAGTCACAGAATCTGTGCCCATCTTCAATTTTGGGACAATTTTATAACTGTCAATACTTCAGCTGTGTAAGACTTTGCATGGCGAGTCACAGAATCTACGCCCATCTTTCATTTTAACACAATTTCCAACAGCTGTCATAATACTTCAGCTGCGTAAGACTTTCATGTGACGAGTCACAGAATTTTAATAAGATATACGGGTAATCTTTCAATTTCAAACAATTTCCAACCGTTGTCATAATTCTTCAATTCTGTAAGAATTCTTATGACAAAACGGAATTTAAATCACAGATTGAGTCTATCTGTTGCTTACTATCACAATATTTTTACAATAAAAAATTTCACAACACAAAGACTGAAACCCTAGCTCAACGCCAGCATATTAAAGTAATCCCTTTTCTGTAGATCCATCCATTTCTGTTCATTGGTCGTGCTTAAAAAGTTCTTCATATCCTTTCAACAGAAACAATCTAAGCTTTTCTGCACGTATATCCACATCACAATAAATTAAAATGTTGATTCTTCTATGAACAGTCGTTATTACGATGTCCCTGAACCCATGTCAATAACAACACCGTTTTGCTGAAGATGAGACCTTAAAAGAGCATTTTCTTGTTTATAATCCTCACATTGCTGTCGTAATAAATCATTGTCTATATGCAATCGCTCCGCTTCTTTCAGTCTTTCTGCAAGACGGCTGTTTGTAGTTCTCAATTCTTGAATATATTCACAAGCTTTTGACAAAATGCCTCCTTTGCTCTGAAAAGACAGAAAAAAATATGTATTAATTGTAATGAAACAGTAAGATCCAAGTTAGCTGCCCCATCTCAGTGTCAAAGTGACACAGAATCAATTTGGAAATCTTTGTTTTTTGTTGTTAAGACATATTATTTAGTGATGTTGCGTGATGTCATAATTGCTGTTGCAGCTCTCTCTGCTTGATATTTCTGACTTCAGCACCAGTGATTGCTTGGACAGGACTGTGATCCTGCTCGATGTCAGGGATGGCCCAACCAATCTTAGTTTTCAGCCTATGTTGGCTGGACTAAGCCCCATTTTCACTTCAAAGAGTTGGCCTCAATGGGTGGAAGTCAAATGTGTCAGTTCGAAAGAAGGCATAAATATTGTAGATATTATAAACATGACTGTATTTTACAGCTATATTTTCTATAAACATGATTATTTTACAGCTATATTTTCTATAAACATGATTATTTTGCAGCTATATTCTCTATAAACATGACTGTATTTTGCAGCTATATTTTCTATAAACATGACTATTTTGCAGCTATATTTTCTATAAACATGACTGTACTTTGTAGTTATATTTTCTATAAACATGACTGTATTTTGTAGTTATATTTTCTATAAACATGACTGTATTTTGTAGCTATATTTTCTATAAATATGACTGTATTTTGTAGCTATATTTTCTATAAACATGACTGTATTTTGCAGCTATATTTTCTATAAACATGACTGTATTTTGCAGCTATATTTTCTATAAACATGACTATTTTAGCTATATTTTCTATAAACATGACTGTATTTTGTAGCTATATTTTCTATAAACATGACTATTTTAGCTATATTTTCTATAAACATGACTGTATTTTGTAGCTATATTTTCTATAAACATGACTATTTTAGCTATATTTTCTATAAACATGACTGTATTTTGTAGCTTATGCCAAGTTTTGTAGAGTTTTTCTTCCCTGTTGTTTCCCTATATCTCTGTATTTGTAGAATTTTATATTACATTAGTTTCTTGAAATATTAAACCTGCTGTTCGGCTCTGTGGCACATTTGTGATGGTCAAAGAACTTGGTTTGAATCCCGCCACAGCGGAATCCGCCACAAATGTGCATCTGGACCGCTCAGAAACCAATGGAAAACTACTGAATGCATTTATATTGTCTAGAAAATCACTACAGTCAAACAATGCTGGGTTGATGGCTACGTCCTGAGTAGAATATGTTAATATGAATTTTAGTTTGAGATACCTGCATAAATATTGACCGTGTTTTCGATCACCAATAATCTCAAAAACTTAAGAGGATGAATTTAATTATACTCAGTTTTTCCCATATGTACTTTGCTCTTTAAACAAACCAACACGCATGTGGTTGCATCTGTGGGTCTCACCAATTGCCCACTATACATACCACCCATGCAACAGAAAACCTTAGTGGATGATATGCCATTATATTGAGGTTATCTTCTTATAGAAGCTTCATGGCACGTCATCTATACAATTATGCTTTTATTTTGTTGTTAAAATGTGTTTCATGTTTACCTGAATATATATGTATGCACCCTCTGTGGTTGGGAGGGAACCAGAGATGTACTGTGCAGCACTGGGGAGGAGGAAACTGACATCACTGTTTTTCCTATGGCTGAGGCCCATCATAGGGGCACAGTGACTCAGGACATGACAATCCTTTTGACTTGAACATTTGGTTGCATGCCTGGAGCAATAGAGAAGTTCAGCATAAACAGTAGTCAATTGGTGGCGAGGAATGAGCACAGTGAACCCTATCTTGGCTACAGTGGCTAGGAACAGTGTATAGGTTGAAACCTACCTTCCTGAAGGTGTGATAGTTATTTTCTGGCTCTGTCCTAAGGTGGGCCGAAAATCCACAGACTTCCCAGCAATATAATGCCATTTAATCGCATTAGGTCAAAGGGCATGAGCCCATGGACCGCTAGATCAGCAACCAACCAACCAAACAAACCGAAATGTTACCTGCCAAGAATATCCCTCATAGCACGTAGATTATAGCAATAATCCATAGGGATCTTTTGTGTTTCACATAACTAACTCTAACCCCAAATAAATAAATATTTCAATTATTAAATGATGAACATGAAATTTATAAACATAGATAATGGAGATAATTTTACATGTGGTGGCATCTACTTGTACTGCACCCATTATTGTCTGATCACAATAACAATCTCACTTTTTAATCCGGGTATTTACAAGAATGTGATCATGTTAAAAAGACAATGCTAACATAAGCAGAATTATTCATAGATAATACAGAAGGATTAAGGGTCTCTTCATAAATTATGTAAACATTTTGTTTACACTGCTTCCCCTCAGAATTAAGAGCCCCACACTCCCCCTTTTTCTCAACCACATTAAAAATAAGCACCCCACTCATCGCATGCCTACACACATTTATTTTAGCAGAGAAAGGACAACACAAAATATTTTTTTCAAATTTTTGCAGTAATAGCCTAGTGGATAGTGAGCTTGCTTGCTATCATCTGGTTACAGCGTGCATGGTTCGAAACCACATCCGGACATTAAAAAAAAATCCAAGTTGTGATTTCTCACTTGACACGACCACTCCTCCAGTCGACTCAGCTGTAAATGAGTACCTGACGCATGAGTTAGGGAAGGTAAAAAACAGCAAGGATGGGAACTGGCCACCCCACCTAATAGTTGCTGCGGCTTAGTACATGAAGAGTTATCTTCATCCCCGACGGCAGATGCCATGGGACCTACCTTTACCTAATATATATCAAATCATATAATTGATATATATATAAAAAAAACAGTATTGTTGACATCAATTTTTTCCAGCCATTCTTTCTCACAAATGTACTCACTGCTTGAGTTTGTTTGATTGGCTCTTGAGCACACTCCGGTACTAACTTGGACAGCTGGACTATCCAATTGTTGATTTTATCTCTTCTACGTCTTTCAACTGTGGACAAAAATATGAACCAACTTGAGTACTATTAGCCTATACAACAAACTGGACATGTCACATTATATAAGGAGAATAATCATCTATATAAGGAGAATAATCATCTATATAAGGAGAATAATCATCTATATAAGGAGAATAATCATCTATATAAGGAGAATAATCATCTATATAAGGAGAATAATCATCTATATAAGGAGAATAATCATCTATATAAGGAGAATAATCATCTATATAAGGAGAATAATCATCTATATAAGGAGAATAATCATCTATATAAGGAGAATAATCATCTATATAAGGAGAATAATCATCTATATAAGGAGAATAATCATCTATATAAGGAGAATAATCATCTATATAAGGAGAATAATCATCTATATAAGGAGAATAATCATCTATATAAGGAGAATAATCATCTATATAAGGAGAATAATCATCTATATAAGGAGAATAATCATCTATATAAGGAGAATAATCATCTATATAAGGAGAATAATCATCTATATAATAATCTTTGCACTCACTGTAGACATGGAGAGACAAGTCTTCGAATACACAAGCTAAAGATGAATTCTGTCATGTACAGTAAGCAGAAGACAAATTTGTATGCAAGAAATAAAAAATAGATGCATACAGGTCGACAATAATCATTATTTTTAAAAGTGAAACGATGAAACGATGAAAACTTGCATATTGCTGTCATGTATGATGACATGATCAAATAAAATATTTTGGACATATTAAAAGACATTACACCGTATTGAACACCTTACTTGACAGTAAAGTTGAGAGGAGACGAGCAAGGGCAGGCAAAGATGCAAGTGAGAGAGTAACATCACAAGATGGATTGGTTAAAGTCTAGCAGAATGCACCGCCAAGACAAGAGACAGGGGATGCTGGAGGTCTACTGCAGTCAACTTTTGTTGCGGAGACGGCACGTGATGATGATGATTTGATGGTAGAGTATAGGAAGCATGCGAAAACCACTTAATCTGTTGTCTTTCACTCTGAATTTTATATGGACAAATAATATGCAAAGATCAAGATGGAAATTAAAAAACAAATAATATCTACAATTTTTATACCAACACTGTGTTACCAATGTCAAAAATGGTCTTTAACAGCTTTGCAGAAAAGAAAAATCATAACATGTGAAATTAAGTGTCTGAGAAAAGCTGCAATGGTTACCAAACTAGATAAAATAAGAAATGAAGAAATTAATAAAATAGTTGGTATAATATCATGTATCGAACATATTGAGAGACAGCAAGTAAAATGGTTTGGTCACCTTATGAGAATGAAGCCAAACCAAATACCAATAAGAGCATGTAATACAAGAATATCCGGGCGTAAAGTCAAAGGTAGACCAAGAAAACGGTGGATAGAAAACATCAAGATAACCTTGAACAAACATGGACTAAATGCAACCTCGGCGACACATCTGGCCTTGAAACGACAGCTTAAGCTACCATTCCTACTCTTAACGGCAAGTGTAAATGCGGTCAACAATCATTCACCTGGGGAAAGACAATAGACAATAGAAAAAAAAATAATTCTGTTGTAACAAGTTTTCTTTTGCCTTTGTTATTAGTATCCACATTTGACATTATGATAGTAGCATAGTGATGGTATGATGATCGTTTAATATAGTGCAGTTTTGGTGTTCATGTTCACATATTTGTTTTTGAAAATAGGAGACATCTGTCCTAGAATCTGATATGCTATGTTGCATCTATATTGGATTTCTTAGTCCTTTACAGCAAAAGTTTTTACTCTCCGACCGGGTATCCCGTGATTTCCCCGTTCAGCACCTACTAGCTTAATTTTACACATCCCGCGATTTCCACGTTCAGCACCTACTGGCTTAATTTTACGCATCCTATTATTTCCGCGTGCTCGCAATTATTTATGTTTCTTTGCATTGCTATCCCACGATTTATGCGTTCAGCTTTAAATTGATATAGATTCCCGCCAGATGTCACATGTTATCGCTTGTGAAAGGAATTCGCTCGCAAAAGAGTGTTTTGTTCACTATTAATAAGATATTTGGTATGCATTGTTTGTGTGTTGTACTGACTGCTGTAATAAATAACTGAGGATGAATATATGTATTTATAATACTGATAATATTCAGAATTTTGCTTTGAGGTAAGAACAGAGTTGCTATTATATATATTTGAAGTAAGAACAGAGTTTTATATTTATGTATTTGAGGTAAGAACAGAGTTACTATATATGTATTTGAGGTAAGAACAGAGTTACTATATATGTATTTGAGGTAAGAACAGAGTTACTATATATGTATTTGAGGTAAGAACAGAGTTACTATATATGTATTTGAGGTAAGAACAGAGTTGCTATATATGTATTTGAGGTAAGAACAGAGTTACTATATATGTATTTGAGGTAAGAACAGAGTTGCTATATATGTATTTGAGGTAAGAACAGAGTTACTATATATGTATTTGAGGTAAGAACAGAGTTGCTATATATGTATTTGAGGTAAGAACAGAGTTGCTATATATGTATTTGAAGGACAGTAATGAAATTGAAGGGGAATCTGATGATGATAGCGATTATGTGCCTGACATTACATGCCTGCCAATGCATTTTTTAAAACAGAACTTCCAGAAATAAATACGCTGTTGGTGGGTTAAATTTTCCTTTCATTCCCTTAAAATCTTACATGAGTAAGAGATTTCTAAAAAGTCCCGAATATCAATGAGAGTTTGAGTATTCTGTGCATGAGAGGAAGCCACATTGCATGAAAGGATACAAGAACCCTATTGCTTATAATTCATTTGTATCAAAGCAAACAAATTGATAAACCTACCTTCATTATGTGTTGCTCTCCGTCGGTCATCCCGTGCAGATCTACCCCCTTCCAGTTTTGGTGAGAATGAAGTCCTTGGGGCAATCTGTCTCTGACCTTGTAAGACATCCTGTGGAGACATCATAACATAAAACTGCCCTGTTGTGAGATAAAAATTAAGAAATTAGACCAACAAATCAATCTGGAGTATACAAGAGCAACACAGTTATAGACTAGTGTCTCATAGCTTATTTTAAACATTCGTAACAAATTTAACAACCTTAACTACGCATGTGGTTGCGTCTGTGGGTCTCACCAATGGCCCACTAGACAAACCACCCATGCAACAGAAAACATTAGTGGATGGCATGCCGTTATATTGAGGTTATCTTCTTAGAGAAGATTCATGGCATGTCATCTATACAATTGTGCTTTTATTTTGTTGTTTAAATGTGTTTCATATTTACCTGAATGTATATGTATTCAGGTTGTACTCTGTGGTTGGGAGGGAGCCAGAGATGTACTGTGCAGCACTGGGGAGGAGGAAACTGACAGCACTGTTTTTTCCTATGGCGTAGACCCATCATAGAGGCACAGTGACTCAGGACGAAACAATCCTTTTGACTTTAATATTTGGTTGCATGCCTGGAGCCTTAGAGAAGTTCGGCATAACCAGTAGTCAATTGGTGGTGGGGAATGAGCACAGTGAATCCTATCTTGGCTACAGTGGCTAGGAGCAGTGCATAGATTGAAACCTACCTTCCTGGAGGTATGATAGTTATTATCTGGCTCTGTCCCAGGGTGGGCCGAAAATTCACAGACTTCCCAGCAATATAATGCCATTTAATGGCATTTGGTCAAAGGGCATGAGCCCATGGACAGCTGGATCAGCAACCAACCAACTAACAACCTTAACAAATCTAACAATAATTCACAACAAACTACAAGCCCTATTAGATAAAGTAGTGAAAGAAAGTGAAAACAAAGGTCTCAGTTTAAACAAGAAGAAAACAGAAATAATGGTTGTATCGAAGAGACATACACCACCAAGGTGCCACATAATAATTAACGACACAAAATTAGCACAAGTTGAAAAAGTGAAATATCTTGGCACCTTGTTAACATCAGAAGGTAGATGCTCAAGTGAGATAAAGAGCCGAACAGCACAAGCCAAATCAGCATGCCAAAAAATGAGAACCATTTTGTGCAATAGAAGGTTATCAATGCAGATCCGAATTCGAGTGCTGAGATGTTATATCAAACCAATTCTTTTTTATGGATGTGAAGCATGGACTTTAAACAAAAAATATTCAAAGCGAATTAGAGACTACAGAAATGTGGTTTCTGAAAAGAATGATGAAAATACCATGGACAGCCAAGAAAACTAATTCAGAGGTTCTCATTGATGCTGGCGTAAGAAGATCAAACATATCAAACATTAGGGGCAGACAGTCAAGGTTTCTAGGGCATGTGCTGAGAAGAATACAGCTTGAACACTTAATAACCACTTGGAAATATCAAGGGGAGAAGAGATAGGGGACGACAGAGAGAAAAGTTACTAGATGTACTTGTATTGTGGCACGGTAGAAGCTCACCAACTGAACTTATTGACAACACAAGAGACAAAGAGTCGTGGAGAAACATGATCACCTACGTCATTCGGCATGGCACTTGATTGATTGATTGAACAAATTTACAAGATGTCTATAAATTCATAATGAATGTATTGGGTGTCTATAAATTCATGTTGCATTAATTTACATTACTTGTGACCTTACATCACATGAATTGTGGGTATTTAATGTGGATCTGTGTGATGTCATTGAAGCAACACGATTTATGAAAAATATTACTGTTCATGTCAATTACATATTGGGTAAAGTGGCTCAAAGCACATCAATGTTATTTCTTGGTCAGCAAATAAACCTTAACTGCAGCTAACAGCAACCCGCTGAGACATCCTGTACACTGTTTGGTTGGTTGTCAAAACTATAGAATTACGAGCGATTAGCTCTTGCTACCTATGTGCAATGGGGAGGTTTCTCCAAGCTTTCTTTCATACCCAGGAGACTTCAGCTTTCGGCTTGGTGCAATTGACAATGAAATACAAAACTTTCAATGACATCATATTGAGCACATATATTGGACAAGATTAGGTTTATCCACACTTAAACAAAGTACTGAAAATAGAGAAGCATGGGGTGCTAAAGTACTGCCCAAGGATTAACAGATCCTGATCCTTAAAGTACCTCCTCGTGGTCCACACAAGAAATACAGCTGTTCGTGCTGTTTCTGGCCAACGCTTTAAGGGATCAAGTCTGTAAATGTAGAGGCTGCAGATGGAATGGGAATTGACTGCAAAAGACAAACAATATTTCTGAGACCTCTGCACCAAGGGGGTGGTAAGCAGATATCCACATCTCAAACGGCATTAATTTCATCTGTTTGTTTATTATCCATGTTTATGATCCATAGTTTTTTGGTTTTTTTTATCCCCACAAATTATTAACAATTTATTTTTTAATATCCTTTAGTGAAATGCATCATGTTTTCTCTAGAGCTTTATTTCACACCCAGAAGGCACCAACTCTCAGTGGTGTCCACCACAAGACTCCAACTCTCAGCAGTGTGCAATGTCTTTGAGAAGATGCCTCCTACTCAGAGGTGGTAAGACATAATTGTACAGATGAAAGTGATGTGAGAAGGACTTCCACATAAGAAAGTCTCAATATATAGTTATACCATCTACTACGGTTTCATTGTTGCATGATGGGTGATCTGATGAACCACTGCCAAGACCACATTAATGTAGATTACATATCATCATATGACTTTCGGACATAATGGCATAGAACAGTTGTGTTTTTTTTCAGCTTGCCAAAAAAGCTAAGTTTCAGAGAAGATTTGAGTGCCACCTAGAAAAAATTCTGCCCATGGAAATTCTACAACGAAGTATCAGCACAAATGAGTAATGCTTTTAATTGTTATCTATAATATAATAGCCATGTTATGTTCTTCTTCTTATTCTCCGTTCGCTCTCATATAACCAAAACGAATATATCGTGTGATTTCTGCAGGGGTGCGTGAAGTACGTTGTGCTGCAAATTCCACAGTAGAACTGTGTTATTTACACCTCGGTTGGCCACTTGTGGTCTGGACGTCCGAGGTCCAGCACATCCGTTTTCATCAAGCCTTTAATTCGTGTAGGCTTCCCTAGTCCATGACAGCCTATCTATCTGTCACCGGGCACGCTGGTGTGTAGTGCCTCTTTGCCAAGACGCTTGTTGAGCACGTCTATCTGGTGTTCCACCGTCTATGAACTTACCTCATGCAAATGGATGTACTCTGCCTGTATCCATTGGGTACTAAACCGTTTCTCATCCACAAGCCTGGTTTCATATGAGGAAGAACTCACCAGAAGAGTTGGACCCTCACTCTTTTGCCTTCTTACCTGAGGTGTCGTTCACAGACATTGTGAAACCCTCGCCCAAGTTCAAGTTTCACACCACGCGTTTGAGAGCAAGGCGTTCTCGAGCTGAGCGACTTTGCCCTAATAGCACCTGAGCCCATCACGCATGAAATTAACATTGATAAAAGCAAGATATCGGTAACTATACCAGGTAAGATTCCATGAATTTCTGGTTAAACGGTTACAAAGAACTTGATGAAGTTTCCATCTTCACATTTCTCGGGTCTCAAACGTGTGATGATGGCAACTCAGGAAATGAGACTAAGCTAAGACTCGAGATGGTGATGGCTGCTATGGCAAGGTTTAATACGATTTGGAAAAGCAAAATCAGTATTACATTATCGATCTAGAATTAGAAACGATAACATCAGACAGATAACCAAAACAATACCAGTATTGGAACACATCAAAAGACAGCAGATCAAGTGGTTTTCACACGCTTCCAGACTACCGACATATAGCATGCCACAGATGGCCATGACACATAGACATAACGGTTATAAAGCCAGAGGCAGACCATGTAAAAGATGGATCACAGAAATCAAAGAAGCCACAGGAACAAGCTTACAAACAGCGCACAAGAAGGCCATCTCCAGAGAACTCTTCCACCCCTGACGCTGCAAGGCAAACAAGGGACACAACGTATAGATAGAGATACATTATGGATCTATCTAATCAGATAGCTGTTAAGTGGGAACGCTCCACGTGCTGTGAAGCTAGCTTCTAATCAAGAATCAGATAGCTAGTGTTAAGTATACTTTTATACTATTTTACAAGGATGTAAAAGTTGGACATTGAATGCAAACACAAAAAGGATTCAGGCTTTTAAAAATAAGTGCTACAGATGTTAGTTAAGAATTAGATGGCAAGAATACAAGACAGATATATTTGTCCGGCAGCAAATATACAAACTTGCAAGTTATCAAGAACAACTTTTGGAAGTGGTGAAACAGCATAAACTTTTTTTGTTTGGACATGTAACAAGACAAGACTCAAGGGTATCAGGGTATAACTAACTCGGAGACACATAATAGTACAAGTGGGCCTATGATTCCATGAACAGACTGTGGAAGATTCTTTGAGTCTTAGATTGATCTTGGGAATCACATACAGCAACTCCATGGATTGCAGATTATATTTCTTATAGCATAGCAAATAATAATATCATCTGGAAGGATGGAAAGGTGTCTACTACTATAACAACACTTTAGAATTTTCATTTATGGAAACTTTAGAATTTTCATTTATGGAACAACACTTTAGAATTCTCATTTATGGAACAACACTTTAGAATTCTCATTTATGGTTGCTTTAGATTTGGATGTTAGCCATTTCCCCTCATCTTATTTCACATTTTCATTATTCATATTCTCTGTTTAACCTTTCCATCACCCATAGCAGCACATCAAACTGAAAAAAAAAATATGCATCTTACCTGTTGGACTTCCACCATTGCTAAATGGGTTTTGAATAACTGCCTGGGGGGATAAAATGTAATTATTATTTCTTCTTCCATTCACTTTAAATGTGTCTATATATCTTCATCAGCATTCATTCTCAAACACACACTGGATCTCTCTTGCAGCAGGACAATGGTCCTATATTTCCAGCAGGATGTAGTCCAGAGAATTGAAATGATGATGTGTCACCGTTTTATTTGCACCAATGTCCTGACACATCCGTCTGCAGCGGGTGTCTATGTCTAATTTTGTCTCTTCAATAAACTTACTGTCTCTTATATCTCATACAGGTAAAGGTTGGTTCCATGGCAGCAACCTGCCATCTGCAATGAAGTTACTCATTTACTAAGCCACTGCAACTTTTAGCAACTAATACGGATATTAAATATTATATGTTTGTTGTTATTGAGGATATTTCAATACCTGTACGGGATGTTTGTTGTTGTTGTAATAGTCCTTGTCTCGATTGGTCCGTTCGGGTGAATTTGAGTGCATGCTTTGAAAGTCTTGATGAAATCGCATATTATTTTGGAGATGCAGTTAGTCAAGTACGGAAGAACGTGTGTGCAATAGTTGCTAGGCGATTTGGTGCCGTTTAACGGACTGGTTCAATTCCTGTTAGTCTCAAGAATTTTTACAAATTGTCCTCTGGCTTCCTACTTAAATTTACTTGTATAGGCAACTTTTACGTAGGTTGGCCAGTTCTCTTAATTGCTGTATTTACCTTCCCCAACTCATGCTTCATATACCCAATTACAGCTGGATCGACTGGAGGAGGGGTCATGTCAGATGAGAAATCACAACCCAGATTTTGTCTGGACATGGTTTCGGACCTGGCATGCCGTAACCCAATGATAGTAAACATACTCACTATCAACTAAGCTACTACATTCCTCCATTTATATCTGATTCAGAGGCCAAATTATTATTATAAACAACAGTCAATGCTCAAGATAAATTTGTAAGATACACACACCTGCTATCATATTTTCTGTTTAAAACTCTATCACAATATTATTATTATTATTTTTGTGGCATAGTTATTTAGTCATTGGTTCATCATCACTGAAAACTGGACACGTCCATAGTTGCTCCGATCTCTCCCTGAGTGTATCTGCCATTACTGACAGTACCATCCCTCTGCTGGCTGACTATAATTTGTCTGCATCCTCCAAAATGATCATTTTTAGCAACACCGCATTTCAAACCCTGATCTTTAATTCTAGACATTGAAAAAGAATAATCTACACTAGTCTCATTCTCACGTGCTATATCTCTTATGAAGTTCAAATCATCAGCTCGATCCATTGTCCCATCACCCTGTACCATAATCGCGCATGACTCCAGTTGATCTGCTCTTTCATTGCATTTTTTGTGGCTTTCACTAACTAACTCTCACTGAATCTCTTTAATAGCAGGACAATGGTACTACAAGATTTCAATCAGGATGTTGTGAGAACAGTAATGCATTGTGTCACTGTTTTTATTTGAACCAATGGCCAGATACATTAAACATCTACATTGGTAACTAGTACGTTGAGTGTTTTTACCACTTCCACCGAACGGGTACATCTATAACCATATTGCTAGTAGGCCATCCGTATGAGAGAACTGGCTCTCGTACGTACACGCTGGTCACCAAGCTCAAAACTAGCCACACATACTTGACCACATTTTTCTGCTATCTTGTATTGCTGTCTATGCCTTAAATATAAACACAAATGTCTGCAATAATTTTTTTTTAAATGTTCAAGGAAAGGAATAAACAGATAGCAGTAAAGACAGAGCTGAAGCAACTGGTATGACAGCAGTAGAACTATTTACCAATAAATATAAACGGAGAATACAGAGTCAAACTTTTTTCAATTCACCAAAACACTAAAGCAAACCAACAAAAATATAGTTCAATTTACAAAATTAATGTGTTCATCAAAAGGTCTTTATCAAGAATAACAGAACAATATTGAAAAATAAGCGATGGATCAGGCCTATGCAAAACAAGGGTGAATAGAAATAACTGGACATTACAAAATAAACATGCGTACCTGCTGGCCAGCGAATGTCGATGCGCCTCCCACCACCTGCGTACCTGTGTCAGCACCGTCATGAGACACCTGGACAACCCGGTAAGTAACCTGACCTATAAATGTAAAACAGTCACATGTCAGTTATTCCTAATCAATTAATCAAGCCCTTGGTCCTCTAGGCTATTTAACATCCATAGGTGCATAAGCCACAAACTACATTTTTCCATTGGTCTCTAATCTTGGAATAAAAAACACCGAGACCATAAGACCGATGTGTTTATGCATGATAGAATTAATGTATTAGTGGGTCAACAAGAACCATTGTTATCAGTTGTGAAACTTCACTAATTCTTTGCCAGAGAAGTCCAGAGAACAAAATGTGTTGTATCATGGTTTACACCAATGCTGTGATATCTGCGCCTTTCAGACTGGCACATCCGACTTTAGCATGGCTTTCGGTCATGTTAACCCTATATATATACCCTATATGAGTAATAATGCCTTAGCCACCACAGGAACAAGTTGTTCCTAATAATACCTTAGTGACCACATGAACAATTTGTTCCTAATAATGCACCATTCACCATGAACAAGTTGTTCCTTAGCGATCACATGGACGGTGTACTATTACTGGAGATGGATTAACAAATCTGTTGAAAAATAATGAACTAGATAACACACAAGTATATGTTACTCTTCCATCATGATCGAATGCCTCACTTCAGGGACAAAACATGCATCCACAATACAACCACAACTTAAGAGACAACAAAATTTATTGTCAGAAAGGATATCCTTCTTCTTCTGCTTTCGTTCACTTGAAACATGTCTATATCTGTAATTCTGTCTCCTTAATAAAACTCACTGTCTTTTGTAGTTCATACAGTGTCCCATAGAGTTTTGATTCCAGTGTTGTTTCCTCTGGCCAATATGTCTGCCTCAGCGTTTCATGCTCAGAACACTCTTGAAGTATATGTTTGGCACTCTGTGCTGCCTGTCCACATGTACACATGGCCGTGTTGCCAATCTTGAACTTTGTATACATGTGACTGCGGAGTCGGATGTGTCCTGTTCTGAGGCGTAGAATTATAACTTGTTCTGATCTGTTCATAATGTGATAGTCATCTTGTGTTGGTGTTTGTGGCTTTCTTATTGACTTGATCATCTGTTTTTTCTGATGGTAGGTGATTGGTATATAGGATATCTTTCAAAAAGGATATCTCAGATGATCAAGATACCATATTCAATCTCTGCTCCTGGCAGCTGTACATCTTGGTCATTCAGAAAGCAATGGTAACCAACTGAACACAATTATTGTCTAGAAAATCACTACAGCCAAAAATGCTAGGTTGCTTGATACATCCTGAATAGAACATGCTACAAAAAAGTAAGTTTCAAGATAATGAAGTTGTGCGAATCACTGGAAGCACAGTCAATACACACTCAACACACACAAATCAACATTTTGGGAATCACTAGAAGTACACAGTTAACAAATGCTAATCAACATATTGGGAATCACTGGATGCACACAGTTTAACACTAACACACACAAATCCACATTTTTGCATATTTTTTTCACTGAAACACTGATCTATGTATTTTCCTGTGGATTTCAATGATTTACAATCATCCTGGGTTTTTTACAATCATCCTGGGTTTTTTACAATCATCCTGGGTTTTTTACAATCATCCTGGGTTTTAAAGTAAGCTATGTTTATAATTATGTTATTTCTCTCCTGCAGCCGGATTATTTTTGAAAATTTGTGTTATTGTTGGCGACTGTTTTGAAAACACAATAATCAAAGTTAGAACAAACATGGAATATATATGTTAAAATTAACTTTTAGAGGAACACAAAATATATATTAATTAAATAAATATTAATTATACCTGAGCTGTTATCTGCCCTTATTTGGTACTGTAAATTTGGATCAAGAGTTATTGTTCCTTGGTGCTGTTGGACATTTGCTAGAGCTGCAGCTTGTTCATCTGTATGGTCTGAGGGACACAAACATTACAATGAAAGAGTATGAAAGTAACAGTGAAGAACAAGTTGGTTTAGTTGTTAGTGATTTTCTGAACACTCCAGGCATCTCCATTGGGGTTACATCTTTTTTTCAGTAGATGGTAAAGATTATGTAAGCTGTCAGTCTCCATAGCTAACTGAATCTTGAGTCTTAATCTCCGCCGAAGACGGATGTGTGGGACCATTGGCACAAATAAGACAGCGACACAACGCATTTCCATGGTCCAGCTACAAGAGAATTCAGCAGGAGTTTGAGAATGAATGATGAAGAAGAAGTTTCATCACTGTTTTATTTGCGCCAAAGGCCCCACACATCCATCTTTGGTGGAGGTTATGAACTGAAATCAGTGCGAACCCCTAGATATCTCCCAAAGCAAATATCAAAGTATATCTATAATGATGGTTCTTGTGGCTCGCTGGCTATGCACATTCCTCATTTTGACTCCCATTTGACTAGTTCTACTTGTATCGCACCTAATAATAAATTCTTCCAATGGCATACCAGATGCTTCATCTATGCCCATGCAGCAAGTCTGTCATTATCCTGAACTCTAGCACGATCAGGGCAAAATATCAACACGTCTATGTTGGCATCAATATACTTATCAACACACGTCTATGTTGACATCAATATACTTATCAACACACGTCTATGTTGACATCAATATACTTATCAACACAAGTCTATGTTGGAATCAATATACTTATCAGCACAAGTCTATGTTGGAATCAATATACTTATCAGCACAAGTCTATGTTGGAATCAATATACTTATCAGCACAAGTCTATGTTGGCATCAATATATTTATCAACACAAGTCTATGTTGGCATCAATATAGTTACTTCGACATGCCTGGAAAAAATACAGTGGCTATAATCTTTGCACTCTGAACGAGAAGTAAGGTTGCTACACAGGCACCCTATTATTTGCACACAGAACTAAAATTTAGGCCTTGGTTGCTATACAGATACTCAATGTTTTGCACCCTGAACTAGAAGTCCAGAACATAGTTGCCACACGAGCAGAAAGATATGGCTAAATAGTTATGTTTTTAACAAAACAGCATACCTAGATCAGCCTCAACCGTCCCAGACAACTCCATGCTAGAGTTTTCCAGCTGATTCAACTCTTCTTTTACCTTGCATACTGAAAGAATTATATGGATATTTTTAAGTCAATCTTCATTTGTTTTATTTCATGTGGTCTGAATGAATCAAAGAAATAACATATTTTCACATAGAAACCTAAGATGTTTCATCTTCAATGTTCTTTGGCAAGTCATCAAGTTATAGCACCAATAGCTTCAATAAACTGTGTGATTCATTTCTTAAGTAAATCATCAAATTACAGCACCAATAGCTTCAATAAACTGTGTGATTCATTTCTTAAGTAAATCATCAAGTTATAGCACCAATAGCTTCAATAAACTGTGTGATTCATTTCTTAAGTAAATCATCAAGTTATAGCACCAATAGCTTCAATAAACTGTGTGATTCATTTCTTAAGTAAATCATCAAGTTATAGCACCAATAGCTTCAATAAACTGTGTGATTCATTTCTTAAGTAAATCATCAAGTTATAGCACCAATAGCTTCAATAAACTGTGTGATTCATTTCTTAAGTAAATCATCAAGTTATAGCACCAATAGCAGTCAAGATAGGATATAAAGCTGACTTAATTAAAGCAGTCATAAATTAATTGGGGGAATGAAGATGTTGACAGTGAGATTAAAAACATACACATACAAAGAATGACAGAAATGGAAGTGATTAGAAAAGAGGGAAGAAAATGTACTATTTTTAGAAAGAACCAAAGATCACATAATCAACACCTGACTGGGACTTTGTGGCTGCATACATTTGAATGGCTGTTGGAACAAGAGTGGAGCACTTATGGGAATGCCCCGTGTGATATGATGCTAGCTTCTAATCAAGAAAGATAAGAGGAACAGGGATACTTGTGCATGGCAGCTACAGGGTTACGGGTAATTTTCAACATCAGATCTGTAAAGGAGTAAAAGTTGCGCTATTTAACTACTCTTTAAATATTTATATTGAGTTAAAGTAGAGTGGAAACAAGCAAGAGGTGGACAGAGACACAAGTGGGAGAGAAATATTATGAGATGAACAGGTTACAGTCTGACAAGAGTTCATAACCGAGACAGGATACAGAGGATGATGGAGGTCCGTTACAGTCAACCTTCGTTGTGGAGATGGCAATTAATGATGAAGATCTTATATCTTCTTCTTACGTTTACTTGACACATGTCTATATCTGTTTATTGGACATAGACATGTTCCCTTGTGTTTTCTAAATGACATCCTGATTAATTGTGCTCCTTTTTGATGGTTGCCTCCATCTTTAGCACCCTGCTTACTTGGGTCTTTCCCAAGTGTCCTGCCCAACCAGTCTTAGTTTCCAGCCACTGATGGCTGAACTAAGTCCCATCACCACTTCAAGATGTGGCCTTATTGGAGTTATATATTATATATCAAATACTTATGTCTCGCCCATGTGTTGCTGAGGCCTGAGAGGGGAGCAAAGAATAGCAACACTATTTACCGTCCATGCATGTTGTAATAGGTGACTGGGGAGGTTATGTGGTGGAGTTAGCTGTCCCATCCCATACAGGGTCAAAATGACTCAAAGCCATGCTGAGTTCGGATGTGTCAGGCCGAAAGGTGCATATATCGCAGAAATGCTGTGAAAAATGACAATGTACATTCCACTCTCATGGCTACATCCTGCTAATCTGCAGGAATTTGAGAATGAATGTAGAAGAAGAAGGAATACTTATATCTTATATATCAAATACTTACATCTTATATATATCAAATATTTATATCTTATATAGGGTATATCCAATACTTATATCTTATATAGGGTATATCCAATACTTATATCTTATATATCAAATACTTATATATTATATATCAAACATTTATATCTTATATATCAAATATGTAGATACTGTGGATCTCCCTGGCATAGCAGTTAAGCCGTTCACATTGTGTTCAAGAGGTCATGGGTTTGAATCCCGCTATTGACTTCTTGCTTATAAAGATGATTTTTTTCATAGATCCCTGGGGATTATCGCTTGCACCTACAAAGTTATGTTCTATGAGTGGCAGTCTCTATTATGAGGTACACCACTTCGTTGAGAGGAACAGAGTGCATATACTGCAAACCGAGTACAATGAAGTCAATCCTCTACACCTTTTGACTTTTTTATTTGATTTGTTATTCTTGATTAGGAACAAGCATCATAGTACTGGGGACATTTCCATATATGCTCTGCTTGCCGTTCCATCAGCCATCTAAAAATGTATAAGTCAGTTGTTGATTATGCGTTCTGATCTTTCCGAAGAGGGTGCTCTTTCTCCCGCCGCCTCTAGTCCCTCCCATTTCTATCACTCTTTGAATATGTACATTATCTTGTTCAACCTCATCTTTTCGTAGGGTATCCATGATTGCACTAATTAATTCAGCCTTGTCTTTTCTTATCTCAGTGCTATTCACCAAGGCTTTACCAGCCAACACATCGGCTCTTTCGTTACCCCTGACCTCAGCACAATCTGGACAGTAGATCCATGTAATCCTCTGCGCATTACTAGGAAGAGTGACCCACTCAGTTCTGATAATACAAATTTTATCTTGCACAACATACTTTGAGAGTCCGATAGAATTACTGAGTTTGTTGGTGGTTGTGTCGCCAGCAACGTCAGAGCTACTGTCAATGTCTCTATTTCAAATCTTATACTCAATATTGTATGAGGGTACACAACTGACTTCTCAGCTGTTTTCTATTTCTATTTGACTACTTCTTCTTCTGTGTTCATTCTCAAACTCCTGCAGATTAGCAGGATGTAGTCCGGAGAACGGAATGCGTTGTCATAGTTTACAACATTGATGCGATATCTGCGCCTTTCGGCCTGACACATCCGACTTCAGCATGGCTTTGGGTCACTGACCCTATATGGGATGGGACAGCCAACTCCATCCCATAACCTCCTTAGTCGCCTTTTACGACATGCGCGGAAGGTAAACAGTGTAGCTATTCTTTGCTCCCCTTTCGGGCTCCGGCAAAACACGGCCGATTTGACTACTAAAATCAATTACAAGAACATGGTTTCCACTGCAAGAATAAAAAAATAGACAGACAGAGAGAACAAATCATACCTAGATCTGTGTCAACTGTGGCTGAGAGGTGCATATCATCTGCGTCTGCGGAATCATCACTTTTATCTTGGCTGGGAAATGGAGAAATCTAATGCTCAGTAGAAAAATAAAAACATATGACAGCTGCACGTTATGTGCTTGTATGTACGGTTCAATCCCTGTATAACAAATTGGTCGGGACTGACAAAATATTTAATGAGACATATAACCCGTTAAGATCACAGCAGTGCTACACTTAGTTTGTTCCTTTCGTGCCGCAAGCAACACATAGGGCAGATTTTGTGGTTCTCCATATGATGTGGTCCGTTGCCTGCAGTTTTAGTTTTGGATGGTCTTACAGACTATTAATTCCCCTTCTTTAAGAATGGTGTTTTTAACGGTTGTTTTATGTCTTCCTCTTTTTCCCTCAGGTGACCACATAAGAGCTTGTTGGTTTATTCTGTTTACATCTAGACGTAAAACGGGACCAAGGTATTTCCATCTTCCTCAGTCATTTGAAGGAGTTTAGAAAAATCATGTCCAGACCATTCCTTGATGTTATCAATTCATGACTTTTTACCACCTCTTTTCCTTCAACCCTCAACTCTTCTATTTAAAATAATTTTTGAAAGTGAGTCATGTCTCATTACATGTCCAAACCACACAGGTTTACGCCATTTCACCACTGCCAAAAGTAGTTCTTGATATCCTGTAAGTTTGTTTATTTACTGCTCGATGAATATATTTGTTTTATGTTATATATAACTAATTCTCAAAAAACATCTTTAGCATTTGTATTCACAAGTCTGAGATCTTTCCATGTATGTATTTCGACCAGACACTCAGTCTTTTTCATATTGATATAAAATTAAAATATTTAACATTAGCAATCTGAGCAGATTGATCTTTACTGTTATATTGATCAATACTGTAATATTAATACTATAAATTCTCGTATGTCTGGCCTACTATAAATTCTCGTATGTCTGGCCTACTATAAATTCTCGTATGTCTGGCCTACTATAAATTCTCGTATGTCTGGCCTACTATAAATTCTCGTATGTCTGGCCTACTATAAATTCTCGTATGTCTGGCCTACTATAAATTCTCGTATGTCTGGCCTACTATAAATTCTCATATGTCTGGCCTACTATAAATTCTCGTATGTCTGGCATACTATAAATTCTCGTATGTCTGGCCTACTATAAATTCTCGTATGTCTGGCCTACTATAAATTCTCATATGTAATAATATAAATATGCATCATCAACTTTTCAGAAGATTTGGTCAAACATTGAATATATGTGTTGGCCACTGATGCAAGTAAAATGGCAACTTGTCTGTTTGCTAGAGTGTATCCTGTTGAAAATCTAGTGATCCATTGTCCGGATACGAGGGAGATATAGTGAAAGTTTGGGGATGAACAAAAGAAATGGCTGTTCAACATGGGAGATAATAACATACTTATCCTGTATGCATCTCTCTGGTGTGTGTGGTTTTGACTAAAAGAACAAATACTGGTATAGAATTCCCTTCCACATTTGGTAGGCCCCTATACCTTAGTCCGAATTGTATATATGTCTGTGATTATAATTTCAGAAAATATGTTTTCTCTGTGCCTGTGAGATTTGATGTTTCTCATCAATTTTTGGATATTCCTGTGCCACACAGGGCAATTATGAGCAATGATTTCCAGGAGGTGGTGTCCTTGTTGAATTTAGAAACAGTTTTAGAGTACTTGGGAGTTCCTCAATTAGGGCCAGTGGTAATGTAGACTCATTGGATTGGTGTCAATAGTGGTCAGAGGAATATTATTTTTGGAATTAGTAAATAATGATGGACTCAGTCCTCAAATATAATATAAATAGTCTATACATTTTTTGCCTTTGTGTTGCCAGGGCCCGAAAGGGGAGCAAAGAATAGCAACACTGTTTACCTTCCACGCATGTCGTAAAAGGCGACTAAGGATGTTATGGGACGGAGTTGGCTGTCCCATCCCATATATGGTCAGTGACCCAAAGCCATGCTGAAATTGTATGTGTCAGGCCGAAAGGCGCAGATATCGCAGCAATGCTGTAAACCATGACACAACGCATTCCGTTCTCCGGACTACATCCTGCTAATGTGCAGGAGTTTTGAGAACGAAAAGAGAAGAAAAAGAAGTCTATACATTTTTTAAACTTAATCCTATCACTGTTTGCGTAATGTAAAATTAAATTATAATTAAATTATTAATAATTTTTCCACTTTCACATTTTATGATCTGCTCGATAATCATACACTAGCTGGCAACATTTGTTGCATTACAATTATATAGTACGTGTAGTACCAGTACTGTAGGCATAATCAATAACCGATAAGGTATAGTCTTGTTA
Source organism: Meghimatium bilineatum (assembly GCA_034231615.1). Classification (NCBI taxonomy): domain Eukaryota; kingdom Metazoa; phylum Mollusca; class Gastropoda; order Stylommatophora; family Philomycidae; genus Meghimatium; species Meghimatium bilineatum. The sequence continues at coordinate 14,573,185 of CM067302.1, read as the reverse complement.
TGGAATCATCCTAGTATTTTGAATATTCATCAAATTTCAAGTTAAGTATGAGTGTCGATAGGCATATACCGGTAGAAAAATCTATACTTAGGCTCTATAATAGTAAGTAATAATACTATGAAATGAATAATTATAACTGAAAAGCAAAAGACATGGCGACCTACTTTTCCGGTAATAAATTGTTTTTGCATACTTGAGCGTTTGGCTCATGTATGATTGCAACGGTATGAAATGAAAAAAGTATGTCAACTGTCCACATTATGATATTAAAGCAAATGTATCCACCTGTACAATAACAATGATTCAATCACGCAAACGCAAGCTTGAAGTAGCAGACTTCAGACTATCTCTGTGATCTAGACGTAAATAAGTGAGAACACAGCAGACCTGTGATCTATGGTACAAAATCCAACTTTGAGTGTACACACTGTAAACTGGAACATTTAATGTACACTTTAATTCAACACATGTTTTATGCGTGATCGATTACCTTGAATCTAATGCATGGTCCAGCATATCCATGCTTCTTGACACCTGCGATGTGTTTGAATTTGCCTGGAAACAGCGATAGCTTGATCACGGGGCCAAACAAGAGGTCATGTGAGAAGGAAAAGTGAACATGTGACAAGTATGGCGTTGTCTGACCAGAAAGAACACGCGGATGAATATTTGAACGACAACAATGATATCTTCCCGTGCTGATAATTTACGTTCATGCTGCACTTAAAAACAAAAAATATTATAAAATAAAAAATACCGTGATAAATCCGGAAGTGATGTTTTATTATAAAATGTATTTAAAGTTTTGATTCATAGTAATTTTGTACTTGGAAATATATTTTGAAGTAGCATTGTTATAAGGATGTGAGTATCTTGTCGAGGGTTCACTCCCATTTCACACGTTTGCGTGCATGTGAGTGCATGTGAAAAAAACTCAATCATTTTCATACAAAATGTCTCAGAAAAGTTATGAACATCAGATGACAAGATTTCAGATACCACTGTCCTTGATAGAGCTGGTATCCCAAGCATTGCCACGATCCTGATGCAGACACAGATTCGTTGGTCATGTCATTTGGTGCGTATGCCAGACCATCGTCTGCCAAAGATACTTCTCTATGGTGAGCTAGAGAAGGGTATACGATCTCAAGGTGGCCAAAGGAAGCGCTACAAGGACTCGTTAAAGGACTCACTGAAAGCCTTTGAAATAGACCACGATACATGGGAAGAACTTGCACAAAATAGATCTACATGGCGTTCTAAAATAAAAAAAGAGCGCATCTTATGAAAAGAAGAGAAATGCAGCAGCTCAACAGCGGAGAGCAGCTAGAAAGTCACGGATAGACCAAGATCCGTCTACAGTCGTTATTCCATGTCCAAACTGTCCAAGGACATTTACAGCTCGAATAGGGCTAATTAGCCATCTACGAACTCATAATCAAGGACATAACTAAAATTGAATTTTCAAAAGTGGATGTAACAAATGGTCATCATCATCATGTGATGGACGAACACAAAATAAGGGGCAGTGACCCAAAGCCATGCTGAAGTCTGATGAGTCAGGCCAAAAGGCGCAGATATCGCAGCAATGCTGTAAACCATGACACAACGCATTCCGTTCTCCGGACTACATCCTGCTAACCTGCAGGAGTTTGAGAACGAACGCTGAAGAAGAAGAGGAACAGATAATTCTGCTAGGTTGTCAAGACTCTCTTGCTCTTCCACTACCTCTCTTGGACTTCAACTTGATTGTTGTTACAATGTGTTCTATCTTTCCTCTTCTCGTGATGTGTCCAAAATATGCAGACTGTCTCTTTCTGATGAGGGTAAGCAGCTCTCTTTTTTTTTATTAACTTCTTTCAAAACATCTTCATTACGATTTCTATCTGTCCATGGTGTTCTAAACATTCTTCTGTAAAACTACACCTCTGATGCCTCAATATTATCAATGTTGACTATCACACTTTAACTCAATTCATACGTAAGCCCGTTATAACGGACCAGAGACGGCACCCTTTCAGGACGTAATCCCGTTATAATGGGACTCCATATATACCCTCCAAATTGCCTTGTTTTGTTTGTAAATGACACGTACTATTGTTCTTATAATTCTTATATTGTTATATTGTATAAGAATTTCACATTCAATTATCTTTCTTTTGATACTTAAATGACTTTCCATAGCTAATACTTTGTCTTCAGGAAGCTAGCGCCTGAATCATGATGGGGTCTAAAAAATTAGCCTAAAATTAATTACGTCTAAACCCCGGGTATAATTACGTGTTGAAAGAGTTAAACATCGGTGGTTTTCAAATCCCTGAACTACGCATACGACACTGCGCTTCTTTCAAAAATATATAATGGAATTGGAACAACTAATCAATAACACAAAGAAATACAGCGAATCACAAAACGTATATTTAAACGCGCAAAAAAAAATAAAAAATCATGCAAACATATAACAACCAAATTAGACAATACCGAGATAGAATGTATGGACAAATTCGAATACTTAGGAGCAAACTTCAACGGTGCACGAGACTGCATGGCAGAGATTGGCAATGGCATATTGTAAAAATAAAACAGTTGAAAAACATATGGGAACACAACAAAATAGAAACGAAACTGCTAATGTTGCAATATATGGCCGTGAAACATGGATCCTAAATAAACAACGGCAAATAAGATCAACGCCTTTGAGATGAAATGCTACAGAAAGATACTTAGAATATCATGGAAGAAAAAAAAAAGAAACTCAGATATTGTAAACACATTGCAGATTCCAGATTGTTGGTTACTAAACACAATAGCAAAAAGAGAACTACACAATTGTTTAGAAAGACAAATAATGGAGGGCAGAGCACCTGGGCGGAGAAGGAAAGGCAGACCAAGAAGACGATGGACTGACGACATTAAAGATAACACGAATACGTCTTTGGAAAATTCAAGCCGCATCGCCCAAGACAGAGAGGGGTTCAGACAGATCATTGGGAAGACAACGTTCTGGAGAGAATACGTCACATGACACACATCAGAATTGGCTGTATTCAACCTCTAAGAACTCTCTTTCTCGCCTCAAGTGACAAAGATATAATACATAGGACGGACTTCATCTTGTGAAATGTGGCCTTTGCCTGGACAATTCTACATCTGACTTCTCTAATATATCTTCCATCTCAAGTTTATTAATGCACCCAAATATTTGAATATGTTGACGTGCTTCAGATTGATTCCAACTATTTTGATGTTGCATTCTGGAAAACGTTTATTCCTTGACATTACCGGTACTATACAAGTAGACGCAAATATATTTTTAACGAAACAAAGCATTCCCTTGATAACACTGATCCCTCTTTTAGCCTTCTGAATCATATTTGTGACGTGTTTGTTGAATGAGATACTTATATCAAAGATTATCCCAAAATATTTAAGGTCTGTTCTATTTCAATGAATAAGCCCATGCAACTGGCAGTGTGTCACGACCAGATTATTATTTAAGGAGTACCAGACGACCTTTGCTTTCGAGGGATTTATCACAGCTTTGTATGTTCTGCACCATATCGACAATTGATCTAGTACACTGTCAGCGATATATGTTCTGTTCCTGCCCATGTTGTATAGTAGGATATCGTCAGCGTATTAGAACTCTACAATTGCTTGAGGTTTGCAATTGAGCAATTCTCAATGTATACACATTAAACAGCACTGGGGACAGAGGATATCATTGTGGCAGACCATGGACATTTTGACCATTTGGGCTGACAAATGGTGTGTAAGTATCAATATATAGTCAGCCACAACGCTTTTTACACTTTCACCAAAACAAAGAGCAGGAAACATCTATGTAAATAAAACTGTCTTTAAAGGTAGATGACCAACCAACATATCTTGGTGTAGCATTTGATGCCAAAATGACATGGAAACGTCATATCAGCAAAGCAGAAACAAAGGCTAGAAGAAAGATAGCAATACCTGTCTCTTGTATTCTGAGTATATTATGGAATTTGTCACCTCTTTTATTTCAATGGTCCATCGTTTTCATGATCGGCTTTGACTGAATCTGTGTAGCATAACTTGCTGTGGTATGCTGTCTGATGGTAATCTGCTGATGTATGCAAACCATTTGATGTTGTCTCTTAATATATTTCAAGATTGTGGTGTTGCCTGTTTTTTGTCTAATGGCCTCATTTCTCACTCTGTCACTTAGCTATACTCCTAGGATTCTGCGTACGCATGTAATTTCAGCTGTTACAAGTTTATATTTAATAGCAAATTTCTGTTATTATCTAATATTTTGTCAATCCGAACCAAGTTTTTATAATGGGATTCCACTAAAAATATAAAGTTCATGAGTAATTTCTTACAGTGACATAAATGAATGCCTGTTATTGTCATAAAGGCACACCATCACAGACAAAAAACCCGAACCAAAAACACAGGGCATTCTTTATTCCGTCAGATAAACATCACAATTGTTGATAATATACAAACATAAACCGTGAATGTGAATATTCACCCAAAATAAATAACCTGAAATGTTCGAGCAGTGATCAGAAATCACTACATGTTGTTAATACTAAGTATTACTGGTAAAATAAATATTGATTATTATGTGGTGGTTAGATGGTTACCAAATGAATATGTTCAAGAGTGTCGGAATATAATATTAACAAATGGTTAGGCCCTATATAATATAGGTTGATAATACGAACAAATGGTTATAAAGTCTATATATGAACAGAAAGTCTTCATATGAACACAATTTTAGAGTCACTATAAATGAATGAATGAACACATTTTTAGTCACTATAAATGAATGAATGAACACATTTTTAGTCACTATAAATGAATGAATGAACACATTTTTAGTCACTATAAATGAATGAATGAACACATTTTTAGTCACTATAAATGAATGAATGAACACATTTTTAGTCACTATAAATGAATGAATGAACACATTTTTAGTCACTATAAATGAATGAATGAACACATTTTTAGTCACTATAAATGAATGAATTAACACATTTTTAGTCACTATAAATGAATGAATGAACACATTTTTAGTCACTATAAATGAATGAATGAACACATTTTTAGTCACTATAAATGAATGAATGAACACATTTTTAGTCACTATAAATGAATGAATGATCACATTTTTAGGCACTATGAATGAATGAACACATTTTTAGTCACAATGCAAGAATGAACACATTTTTAGTCACTATAAATGAATGAATGAACACATTTTAACGCACTATGAATGAATGAACACATTTTTAGTCACAATGCAAGAATGAACACACATTTAGTCACTATGAATGAACACATTTTTAGAGTCACTATGAATGAATAAATTGGTTACTATGAACGAGAGAAAAAAAGAATCAATTCGTGTATACCATCACAATTTAGTTAGATAATTAGATAACTTTATAAACAATAGGTAATTAGGTGACTAACATATAAACATAGAATTTAGGTGGACCATATATGACAGACACATTATGGACAGCATATAAACAGATGCTAAGATGGACAACATATAAACAGATGCTAAGATGGACACTATCTGAATAGATGTTAAGATGGGAAACATCATGTAAACAGATACTAAGATGGACAACATGTGAATTGATGCTTAGAAGGGCAACAGATGAACTTCATATGAGCTTACACTAAGATGGACAATAAATGAACAGATTCTAAGATGAACAACATGTGAACATATGCTAAGATGGACACCATGTGAACAGATTCTAAGATGGACAACATGTGAACATATGCTAAGATAGACAACATGTGAACATATGCTAAGATGGACAACATGTGAACATATGCTAAGATGGACAACATGTGAACATATGCTAAGATGGACAACATGTGAACATATGCTAAGATAGACAACATGTGAACATATGCTAAGATGGACAACATGTGAACATATGCTAAGATGGACAACATGTGAACATATGCTAAGATAGACAACATATGAACAGATGCTAAGATTAGCAAAAACATGAACAAGAGATAAAAAGGGACAACATATGAACAAGTGATAAATGGAAAACATGAACCGATACTAAGATGAGAAATATTGTGTGAACAGATGCTAAGATGAACACCATATGAACAGATGTTAAAATAAACAATATATAAACAGATGCTAAAATGGACAACATGTGAACATATGCTAAGATAGACAACATATGAACAGATGCTAAAATGGACAATATATGAATGGATGCTAAAATGGACAATATATAAACAGATGCTAAAATGGACAATATATGAATGGATGCTAAAATGGACAATATATAAACAGATGCTAAAATGGACAATATATGAATGGATGCTAAAATGGACAGCATATTTACAGATACCAAGATGGAAAACATATGAATGAATGCTAAAATGGGCAATTTATAAACAGATGCTAAAATGGGCAACAGATGATATATCATATAAACTTATGGGCAGATACTAGTATGGACAACATAAAAACAGATGCTCAGATAGACAACATATAAACAGATGCTCAGATAGAAAACATATGAACAGGTAGATGCTCAGATTGGAAATATATCAATGGATGCTAAGACGAGCAACAAGAAACAGATGGAGATAAGATGGACAACATATGAACATACGCTAGGACAGACAACATATGAACATACGCTAGGACAGACAACATATGAACATACGCTAGGACAGACAACATATGAACATACACTAGGACAGACAACATATGAACATACGCTAGGACAGACAACATATGAACATACGCTAGGACAGACAACATATGAACATACGCTAGGACAGACAACATATGAACATACGCTAGGACAGACAACATATGAACATACGCTAGGACAGACAACATATGAACATATGCTAGGACAGACAACATATGAACATACGCTAGGACAGACAACATATGAACATACGCTAGGACAGACAACATATGAACATACACTAGGACAGACAACATATGAACATACACTAGGACAGACAACATATGAACATACACTAGGACATACAACATATGATACACTGACATGATCACATAGCTACAATAGCTAACTCGGTTGGCCAGCAATCCTTACATCTAAATGACTAACAGAAAACAATTATACGACATACATAAACACATTCAAACAGAACTCTGTTATATCAATTTATGCCACCATTGTGGTGCATGGCAAGAGCTTAGAGCATTGGTCTCACACCTGTGAAGTCCAGAGTTCGATCTCAGGTAAGGGCTGGGTTTTATCTGTCGGAGTGTAAATTAAAAACTCACCCTGAACATAATGTGACAACAGGCCTTTATCACACAAGCCACTTGAATACTCCCTGTAACTCAATAACTTTATCACACAAGCCATTCAAATACTCCCTGTAACTACCTAATGGGAAAAATACAGTATGACAGTTTGCTTATTCATTTTTGTTTGCTTAACGGGGTAGAAAAGGCATAGAAGATTGATATTACTGTGTGTGAATTACCCCGTATGTATTCTGTTCTTCTTAACACAGCGACATACCTCCTGCCGAGAGTATCACTTGTAGCAAGTAACCTCACAGACAATATCACTTACAGCACGTTACCTCACAGACAATATCACTTATAGAAAGTAAATTCACAGACAATATCACTTATTCTTATAGCAAGTAACCTCACAAATATCACTTATAGCAAGTAACCTCACAGACAATATCATTATTAGCAAGTAACCTCACAAATATCACTTATAGCAAGTAACCTCACAGACAATATCACTTATAGCAAGTAACCTCACAGACAATATCACTTAAAGCACGTTACCTCACAGACAGTATCATTTATAGCAAGTAACCTCACAGACAATATCACTTATAGCAAGTAACCTCAGAGACAGTATCATTTATAGCAAGTAACCTCACAGACAATATCATTTAGAGCAAGTGACCTCACAGACAATATCACTTAAAGCACATTACCTCACAGACAGTATCATTTATAGCAAGTAACCTCACAGAAAATATCACTTATAGCAAGTAACCTCACAGACAATATCACTTACAGCAAGTAACATCACAGACAATATCACTTATAGCAAGTAACCTCACAGACAATATCACTTATAGCAAGTAGCCTCACAAATATCACTATAGCAAGTAACCTCACAGACAATATCACTTATAGCAAGTAACCTCACAGACAATATCACTTATAGCAAGTAACCTCACAGACAATATCACTTATAGCAAGTAACCTCACAGACAGTATCATTTAGAGCAAGTAACCTCACAGACAGTATCATTTAGAGCAAGTAACCTCACAGACAATATCATTTATAGCAAGTAACCTCACAGACAATATCATTTATAGCAAGCAACCTCACAGACAATATCACTTATAGCAAATAACCTCACAGACAATATCACTTATAGCACATAATCTGACAGCTGCAAGCAATAATTCCCAGGGATCTCCAAAAATAAATACATTGTAAAAAAAAAGACATCATGAATCAGATTTGAACCCGTAATCTCTTGAACACACAGTGAACATCTTAACCACTACACCAGGGAGATCCGTTAGGATGGACTTTTGTATTTTTACAGACAGTTTTAATCCTATAAGCTTGGTAACATATCCTATTGATGGTGTGCCCAGATGAAACATCGAGACTGAGATATGTGGACACCGCGTTCGATGAAACATCGAGACTCTGAGATATGAAGAATTCAGCAGTAAATATGGTCGTAGTAAAATATCCTAGTTGCCCATTTGTTGCCGACAAAAAGTATGGATACTATCAACCATCATTCACCTGGGGATAGACAACGTCTATGTACAGCTTAGCCCAGGTAGTTTTTAAGGACATCGGCTTTGCCTAGTTTTCACAGGCGATCTTTTGACCCTACTAATTTATTTACATTCCATCTTATGAGAATCTCCCCAGTATGCAGACCTGAGAAAAAAGACATAGCCTACCATCCCTCTATGATGATGACTTAACAATATGGCAGAGCCATGAGAATGTTGAAAGTGGTGCCTAAAGACTAAATGGAGATTTAAGAAGACTACACAAGTACAGTCAAATATGGAAGCTAAAAATAAACTGTGAGAAAACTGTCTATACCATCTTTACCAAGAGTCATAAGGTAGCCAAAGAAAATATCAGTCTATGGTTGGATACACAGAAAATGCCAAGAGAAGAACATCCCACATATCTTGGAATCATGCTTTATCGGCAGCTCACCCTCAAGAAGCATGTAGAAAATATCAAAAATTAAGCACTTAAACAGTTACAACTACTGAAAAGACTCACTGGCACATCTTGGGGATCAGACAAGGATATCCTTAGAGGACTATACCTTGGTTACATACGTTCTGCTTTAGAATACAACAGTGCACTCCTCACAACATGCCCCAGGACAAATGTAGAATTTCTAGACAGAGTGTACAACAATGCCCTACGTCTTATTGACCACCCCCTTTTTGAATGTCTGGATGGTGTCAGGAAAATGTTTCTCCCTCCAGGGCCAGATAAATGGAACACATTATATGGAACAAAACACCAGCTCACAAACACATGCATATATCACACAATGGCATTGGGTCAAATGGTATGAGCCCATGGACTGCTGGATCAGCAACCAACCAACCACCCCAATCACAACAGAAGAGACATTGTATGGCAAACTGACACAGACAGCAACTTATATCATATCATAGAAACTGGAGTCCCAACCTCAGTAATGATCACCAAAGAAGAATTTAAATTCCAAAGATGAAATATTTAGAGACAAATCTATGCACTCATGATTCTTATTTACCAAAAGTGTATTTTGCTTATTTATAACCAGAATGGAACACCATACATATTACACATGATGACTATATTAACAAAAATCAAATTAACAAAAAAAAAACTGTAATTAATATTGGTGGGATTGAAGTAAAATTATTTACCAATCGGCATTAATGTGATTAATTAATATAATAGCTGGTCAACAACAACCACTGTTAACAATTGTGGTACAGGGTGACACACAAAAAATGGTCATCAGCTAAACTTGAATAACTTTTGAAATAAATAATCAATTCCTTCTATATTTCAGATTTATCAAGAAAAATTGATGTTTTAAGAGTCTACCAAATTCAACCTTCGAGATGCCATGGACTACTGAGGAAAAGACATCTATAGTTGAGGCTTATTTTCAGTTGAAGTCTATCCACGCAGCTCAATTGTAATTCAAAGAACGGTTCAGATGTCGAGAATTTCCTGTACACTCAATGATCTACAGATGGGTCCACAAGTTCAGAACCCAAGATGGAAAACATATGAACGAATGCTAAAATGGGCAATTTATAAACAGATGCTAAAATGGACAACAGATGATATATCATGTGTGCATAACCTCAATTGTAAAGACACTAACAGACAATCACACTCTGGACAACCGAAATCATCAAGGACACTACACAACATTGCTGCAGTCAGAGACTCTGTTGTCCGCAGCCCAAGCAAGTCTGTGCGATGGTGAAGTCAGGAGCTTGGAATCAATTGGGAGTCTGTGCTGAGAATTTTGAACGCAGATCTCCACCTGTATCCTTACAGCACTGAGCAGCACTGAGGAGCTCATTTGGAGCACATTTTGGAGCGCCAGTGAAACAAAGAGTTTTTGTTGTAGAGACTTGAAACTTTGGAGATGTCTGCTACACAGGCTTGTCCTAATGTAGTTAAAGTTTTGTGTCAATCTAAATAAACATTTTAGAAGTTATTTGTTTTTTGGTGATAACCGTTTTTTGTGTGTCACCCTGTATTTCGTAAACTCCGGTGGTACAGGTATGTGATGAAACATTCCTCGAAGGCAAAAGATTCTCTTCAAGGTACGGTGGAGGGTGGAAGAGGATGGGGAGGCCAGAAGAAGGCATGGCTGGATAATTTCAAGGACTGGACAGGGTGTTAAGTTTAACAAAATCATCAGGATGGTAGAGGATAAAGTTACATGGAGATCTTTCTGCATCAAATGTCTCAAAGTGACACACCTACGATCCTAACTGTTTATGGGTTATATTATTATTAATTTTACTAAGCATTACATGCTATTACTAAGACTCAAGATGGTGATGGAAGACACCACCAATCTCTTGAATGGATACCTACAGGCAAAAGAGCAAGGGGTAGACCAAAAGAAACACTCAGAAGAAAAATACTTAGAGAAAGTAAAACAACCAATATTCATACTATTCACGAACTGCACAGAATAGCTTTGAACAGACAGAATTGGAGAGATCTGACCTCTGGCCTATGCGCTAACTTCAGCGCAAAAGGAAAATGAATGAATGAATGAAATGAAGATGGCTGCCAAGGCAAGGTTGAATGTGATTTGGCAAATTAAGATAAGTGTCACAGTAAAGATCAATCGGTTAGATCGCTAGTAATAAGTATACTTGTACATGGATGTGAAAGTTGGACACTCAACCCAAACTCAAACTGTCAATGTTTTCTTCATGATCCCTCAACTAAAACACTGTAATCCCCTGTGGGGGTCATATGGACCAAGTTGTGAACCATTGGAATATTGTATCAAAATATGAATACTGTTTGCTGGTAACTTTTGATTGTTTCATAATTTATCAAGGATCTCCGTCATGGTAGAGTGGTTAAGCCTCTTGCTTTGTATTTAAGTGTCTGTGGGTTCAATATCGGGCTGTGACGTCTTGCTTACAGATGATTTTTTCTGAGATTTCATGAGATTATCGCATATAGCTACAGAGTTATGTGCTTTGAGTGGTACTTTTAGAAAATGAAACTATGCTTTCTGGAGTGGTATTTTTAGAAGGTGAAACTATGCTCTCTGGAGTGGTACTTTTAGAAGGTGAAACTATGCCATCTGGAGTGGTACTTTTAGAAGGTGAAACTATGCTTTCGGGAGTGGTACTTTTAGAAGGTGAAACTATGCTTTCGGGAGTGGTACTTTTAGAAGGTGAAACTATGCCATCTGGAGTGGTACTTTTAGAAGGTGAAACTATGCTTTCGGGAGTGGTACTCTTAGAAGGTGAAACTATGCTCTCTGGAGTGGTACTTTTAGAAGGTGAAACTATGCCATCTGGAGTGGTACTTTTAGAAGGTGAAACTATGCTCTCTGGAGTGGTACTTTTAGAAGGTGAAACTATGCCATCTGGAGTGGTACTTTTAGAAGGTGAAACTATGCTTTCGGGAGTGGTACTCTTAGAAGGTGAAACTATGCCATCTGGAGTGGTACTTTTAGAAGGTGAAACTATGCTCTCTGGAGTGGTACTTTTAGAAGGTGAAACTATGCTTTCTGGAGTGGTACTTTTAGAAGGTGAAACTATGCCATCTGGAGTGGTACTTTTAGAAGGTGAAACTATGCTCTCTGGAGTGGTACTTTTAGAAGGTGAAACTATGCTTTCTGGAGTGGTACTTTTAGAAGGTTAAACTATGCTCTCTGGAGTGGTACTTTTAGAAGGTGAAACTATGCTTTCGGGAGTGGCACTTTTAGAAGGTGAAACTATGCTCTCTGGAGTGGTACTTTTAGAAGGTTAAACTATGCTCTCTGGCACAAACTATGCTCTCTGGAGGGGTACAGAGTACATATGGGGAAATCTGAGTAAGATTGTTCAATGCATTCTGAAACCCATTACGCTGAAGATGAATGTGTTGGGCCATTGGCTCAAATAAAACAATGACACAATGCCTTTCCATTCTCTGGACTACATCTTGCTGGAAATCTATTAGGACCATTGTCCTGCTACAAGAGAGAATCTGTGGGTATTTAAGAATGAACCATTTTTTCAGAAATTACTAAAATAAAACACCTCAACTATGTGTTGCTGGAGCCCATAAAGAAATAAAAATAATATAACACTGTGTCCTACCATACATATCATAAAAGACAAACCAAGAAAGTTTGGCTACCTCAACTGTTAACCAGAGACAAAACTCGATTTTGAACCCATAATCTTCTTCATAAAAGGCAAATGACTCGTCCACTTAGAGATCCACTCTGACTGCAAATTAAATCTGGACATATAAACAATGTATAACATCTTATTAACAAATCAACATGTTAGATTCAATGTTTAGGAACTTTGGATATTCTCCTGCAGAAGACAGATATGTCAGGCCATTGGCGCAAATAAAACAGCGATATGACACATTTCCATTCTCTGGACTACATCCTGCTGGAAATCTAGAATGGATCATTGTCCTGCTACAAGAGAGATTCAGCAGGAGTTTGAGAATGAATGCTGAAGATGAAGAAGGATGTTCTAATAAATCCTCTGGCCCAATCAACTGGCTAAAAGTGTTATCTTTAGAGCAGGGGCCGGGAACCTTTTTGTCTGAGCCATGGACACCACATATTTTGTCTGAGAGAGCCATGGACATCACGTATTTTGAAAAGTAATTCTGTGAGAGCCATACATTATGTTTAAAACTAAACATTCAAGTAAATGTGTGCATTTTGTGTAATTTCAACACTAAAAGTACAATAATTATGTCTGTGAATTCTTTTTAATAACATTGTTATGCTGCTGCTAATAAATAATGAGTATTTCTTACCATTAATGTGACTTCTGATGCTGAGTTGCAGTAGACTTTAGCTCATTTGTAGAATGAAATATTGATATACAATATGCCCGTGTATTGCAAGGCCCGAAAGGGGAGTAAGAATAGCAACACTGTTTACCTTCCATGCATGTCGTAAAAGGCAACTAAGGAGGTTATGGGATGGAGTTGGCTGTCCCATCCCATATAGGGTCAGTGACCCAAAGCCGTGCTGAAGTCGGATGTGTCAGGCCGAAAGGCACAGATATCGCAGCAATGCTGTAAACCATGACACAACGCATTCCGTTCTCCGGACTACATCCTGCTAATCTGCATGAGTTTGAGAACGAACGCAGAAGAAGAAGATATGCAATAAATATGTACATCAAAGGAGCCTGAAGAAAATTTTTTTTTTTAAATCGAACATTTGTCTGCGAGCCAGATGCAGCCATCAATAGAGCCACATCTGGCTCGCGAGCCATGGGTTCCCAACCCCTGCTTTAGAGCATCACATGTAGTGAAAATATCTAAAACAATAGTACTGAGATATTAATACTGGCAAACTGAGTGCATACACAGATTCAAGGAACTTTAAATGCAGTGTATAAATTATAGTTCACAAGTTAAAAATGAGAATTATAAAATGCTATATCTATTCTATATTAATATATAGCTCAGAAACATGGACACTAAATATACAATTAGAAGACAGAATTGATGCCTTTGAGATGTGGGTATATAGAAGAATAGGGAGAACATCATGGAAAGAGAAGAAAACAAATAAAGAGGTGCTAAAAACACTTAATATGAAGAAAGAACTACTGAGAGAAATAAAGATCAGGCAAATGAAATATTTTGGACACATTAAAAGACATGACACATTATTGAATACCTTACTTGAGGGTAAAGTCAAAGGGAGGCGAGCAAGAGGTAGGCAGAGATACAAGTGGGAGAATAACATCACACGATGGACAGGTTGCGGTCTAGCAGAGTGCACCACCAAAACAAGAGACAGGGATGTTGGAGATCCATGTAGCCAACCTTCGTTGCGGAGACGGCACCTGATGATGATACATTATTGCTAATGATTTCCATTTCCACATTCAGAAACAAAGCTGCTGTATCATGTTGGGGTTTGAAAGGGGAGTAAAGAACAGCAGACTGTGACCTCCCATGAATGTCATAAGAGGTGACTAAGAAGGTTTTGGGAGTGGAGCTGACTGTCCCATCCTATAGAGTCTATGTAACTGAAAATCCATGTTAATGTCAGATGTGTCTGGCCGAAATGCACAGCTATTGAAGCTATGCTGTAAACTATAACACAACACATCTCGTTCTCTGGATAGATCTCATTCTCTGGACTACATCCTACTAGCTACCAGGAATTAAAGAATGCATACAGAAAAAGAAGAATTTGCTATGTCATAACCTTTCCCTCTGCACACCCATAACTAACTTACAATACAAAAACTCAGTAGTAGGAAACTTTCCGTCTTTCCAGATGATGCTATTACTGTTGTCCTATAAGAAATATAATCCTGTAGTCGTAACCTTCGATAACAGTTACCATGTTGTTCCGACGGGCTGATGTTGTGCTTGAACTAGTTACGGGCACGTCATGGGTGGGCGGAACAACAAAGAAACCTGTCGCAAGGGCCAGAGTTATGCCCTGATGTCGACGTGTTTCGGCTGCATTGGACTAGAAACACTATCGAGTCGAATGACTGCTGGAACAGAGGGCGGAGCACTTATGGGAATGTCCCATGTGCTGTGAGGCCAGTTTTCTAATCAAGAATCAAGAAATATAATCTACAATCTACAGCGATGCATCCGGACTGTTCAGAAAGCAATGGCAAGCTACTGTACATATTTATATTGCCTATAAAATCACTATGGCCACCTGAACATGATGCACTACCAATTTTAAAAAAAAATAAATAAATAAATATAACTTCATATGCAAAATTGGCATTAATATGTTAGACAGTGGATCTGATAATTACAATTGTTTGAGTGCCGAGCTAGTGAAAAATGCTATACGCTAAAGTTTCATGTACACATTTAATCAACTCACATATAAAAATTAAACGAGGAATGGGTGTCTTGCAAAAGCAAATGTTTTGAAGATTATGTTAATGAAAGAAAAAAAATGCAACATTATATCTCAACATTAAAAATGCAACATTACAAAATGCAACATTACAAAATGCAACATTACAAAATGCAACATTACAAAATGCAACACTGCAAAGTGCAAAATTGTTAAATGCAACATTATAAAATGTGACATTACAACAGATAAAAAATATCAAAAGTAAAACAGAACAGGAATGCTCAACATAAAAGTTCAATACTAGACAACTTACTCATAAGAAATCAATTAATTATTATCATAAAAAAACAACAAACAATCAATCATCTAAGGCAGGCATTAGCTATAATCAAAAGGGAGACATAAGTCATATTAAGTAGAACAGCAATTCAGTTATCATAAAAAAAAATTTTGTTCAAGAATTATATAATTTGAGCTCGTTCATGAACATTGTAAGAAGCAAAGTATTTGTGCTATAAACAACTGTGCATTAGGATGGGAAAAAAAGTCAAGGGTACTTCTGATGTTAAGTTACAAGGACTGATATTGTCTGTGGCAATGTAATGTATTGGTTTTGAAAGATATAATATTGATTTTGGTTTCCGTCAAAGATGCTTTGATCCGTTTATATTCTGTGGTTCGCTAATACAGGTTTTTATGTTAATTCAATTCTTTACTGCTATACAATCTTCATTTTTTGGCCACTTCATGAGACAGGCAGGTTTGGAGAACATAGTCACAACAGGCAAGATTGAAGACAACCGAGACAGAAGTGCAGTGTGAGAAAATATTAGTTTAACAACCTGGCATGGCAGGAAAACAACAGCGAGCTTGGTACATAATATTGGAGACAGAGAGCTGTGGAGAGCCATGATCGCCTACACCAGTCGGCATGGCACCTGATGATGAAGATAATCTGCACATATTTTTAAAGCCTAACCTACAGATATAAATAACCAAACTGTCGGAGGATATCCGACTAGGTGGAGGGTGCCGCAGTAACATATTGTTCAAAGGGTTCAAAAGTCATAGAGGATTGACTTCACTGTACTCGGTTTCCCATATGTACTATCCTAGTTATAGCTAAACACCATCGTGCAGTGACGATGCAATTAATTCAGAAGGTAGAATACCTAGTTCATTTCAAACTAGTAGATCCAGGAAAAGGGTAACAAAGTTTTGCTAACACTAGATAACACACACAATGACGCACACAAATCGACGTTTCAACCAAAAGGTCTTTATCAAGACAGACAATTGAAAGAAAATTAAAACATATAGAAAGCGAACAGTAATAACATCGACGTTCATTTCAAACTAAAGGAAGTGTTAACTCTGTAAGAAAACAACTTTATGAAATATGACACAAAAAAGATCAGTAGCCTGCCGAAGACGGATGTATCGGGCCATTGGCGCAAATAAAACGGCGACACAACACATTTCCATTCTCTGGACTACATCCTGCTGGAAATCTAGTAGGACCATGGTCATGCTACAAGGGAGATCCAGCAGGAGTTTGAGAATGAACGCTGAAGAAGAAGAAGATCAGTAGTAGTAAACAAACAGCCTACAAACAATGTAGTTGTGGCAATGTAGATTTTATATTTTTTTGCTTGAGACATCATTGAGAAAAATGTACATAACATCAACATTTTCAGATGTAATCGAATAGATTGTGTATTGACTATCAGAAATAAATAGGTAAAGGTAGTTCCCATGGCAGCAACTTGCTGTCGGGGCTGAAGAAGACTCTTCATGTACTAAGTCGCAACAACTATTAGGTGGGGTGGCCAGTTTCCTTCCTTGTTGTCTTCGCCTCCCCTAACTCATGCACCAGGTAGTCATTTACAGCTGAGTCAACTGGAGTGGTCATGTCAAGCGAGAAATCACAACCCAGATTTTTTGTGTCCGGATGTGGTTTCGAACCTGGCACAATGTAACCTGGTGATAGCAAGCAAGCTCACTATCAACTAGGCTACTACGCTCCTCATCATAAATGCCCTATCATAAAATACCAGAAAACTGGATTGCAACACCTCAAACAAATGAAAAATTAGACTGACATGTACTCACCGCAGTAAAACTGAAATCCACAGCTGAACTTGGAACAGAGTAATGAAGTTCTGCTAATCACTGGAAACACACATAATCACACACACACACACACACCAACAGATCGTTCGTGAATGTGGTCTTGCTTATTCATTCTATTATGTTGTCTCAATGTGTTCTTGATAAAGGCTTCTTTGATAAAACATTTATTTGTGTGTGTTATTATGTGTGTTTCCAGTGACAAGTAAAATTTCATTACCCTGTTTCAAGTTTCACTAATTGAAAAATTAGATGAGCTGAAATATTATTATATAAAAAATTAGAAGCTTCTAATACTGTTTTTGTTTAACAAGTTATAATTATTTTTCCAATAACAAATTTTATATAATTTACTTATATGTTCATTTTCTGTAACCACTTTCCACTCCACTAATATGCAATACATACTCCATTTATCACCATTAAATTCTTTTTATGTTTTTTTATAGTGAATCTTATTCAGGACGTAGCCATCAACCCAGCATTTTTTGGCTGTAGTGATATTCTAGGCAATATAAATACATTCAGTAGTTTGTCATTGCTTTCTAAACTGACTATTATATTATGAAATGATATAATGAAAAAGATGTTAAGAAAGTTTTCTAGAACTGAAAATTAATTTTGTTTAAACCTACAAAAATAAGTATAATTCCAAAAAAGTTAAAAGTAACCATGATACAAACTTATGAAAATCATCTGAACAGAAAAGATCTCTTGGTATACTGACTACACTGCAACGATCTAGTAAGCCCTGTTGTATAGCTGTCAACTTATTTTCCCATAAATCTATATTTTTAACAATTTATTTCCATATTTCAATAAAAAGATCCATATTTAGCACCCAAAAATACCACACAAAATTAATTTATTTTTATTTTGGGGGAACCAATCAATATATTCAATACATGAAAAACGTCCGCATTAGTAGTAATTACTGAAGATATAACACCAAATTACCTTTCAAAAAAAAAAATATTTTAATTTTGTGGGGTTTTATGGATTTTTAAATATTATTTTTGGGTGCTAAATACGGACGTTTTTTTTAATTGACATGCAAAATAAATTGTTAAAAAGACAGGTTTATGAAAAAAGCAAGTTGACGCCTATCGTATATGCTTGTGTCACACTTCTCTAGAATACATCAAGATCTATGACGTCCTGGCATGAATATGAACGTAATATTTTTGGTTGCAGATTGCAAATACAACTTCATCTATTGATGACAAACAACTACCACCTCAACTAGGTAGAGCATGTTCATTGAGACACTTAGTATGCATGTGTGAGAATAACTCGTCAACCAACCATAGTAGTGACTTAATCACGTTTGTCTTCATCATAAAACTGATCATTGCGAAAGCACTGCCGCTGGATTCCAAATGGTTTTTTTCCACTGGACTGTAGAGGAAAAGTCCAAGCACAGCGTTGATGACAAATGGCTGACCAATCAGTGTAGATAATCACATCATTATCTGTATTATTATCAACGAGCATTCTCGATTTCCGCATCCAACACCCCCTAATTTTTTTCTCGGAAACTATTTCAGGCAGTTGTGACTACGTAACAAATACTACATAATGCAGACAGAGATTATCCACTCCTCTCCAGGATCAATGAAGGTAGGTTCACATACTCTACAAGATCAATGAAGGTAGGTTCACATACTCTACAAGATCAATGAAGGTAGGTTCACATACTCTACAAGATCAATGAAGGTAGGTTCACATACTCTACAAGATCAATGAAGGTAGGTTCACATACTCTACAAGATCAATGAAGGTAGGTTCACATACTCTACAAGATCAATGAAGGTAGGTTCACATCTTTTCTGAGAATATATTATGCTTGTTTCAACCACAAACTTATCCTTGTGAGATATGGAATAATAAGGCAGGCCCATTGGTCCAGAAAAACAACCCATCCCTCTATAATGAAATATGGAGGAAAACACACCAGCCCAGAAAAACAACACACCCCTCTATAATAAAATACGGGGGTAAACAAAATGAACCAGAGAAACAACACATCCCTCTATAATGAAATACTGGGGTAAACAAAATGAACCAGAGAAACAACACATCCCTCTATAATGAAATACTGAGGCCAAGACACTAGCACAAAGAAATACACACTCCTCTATATGAGATACAAAATACAGCATATGTACAGATGCGTTACTTCAGTTGCCCTGTACAAATAAATTTGTGTTACTTTAGTTTCCACGTACATATAGAATTGTGTTACTTCAGTTGCCCTGTACAAATAAATTTGTGTTACTTTAGTTTCCACGTACATATAGAATTGTGTTACTTCAGTTGCCCTGTACAAATAAATTTGTGTTACTTTAGTTTCCACGTACATATAGAATTGTGTTACTTCAGTTGCCCTGTACAAATAAATTTGTGTTACTTTAGTTTCCACGTACATATAGAATTGTGTTACATCAGTTGTGCTGTACACATAAATTTGTGCTACATTAAATGCCCTGTACACATATACTTGTGTTAATTTAGCTGCCCTGTACACATAAATTTGTGTTAATTTAGTTTTGCTCTGCATATAGACATGTGTTACTTCAGTTGCCCTGTACAAATAAACTTCTATTTATTTAGTCGCCAGTAACACATAACTTTGTGTTAATTTAATTGCCCTGCACACACAAACTTGTGTTAATTTAATTACCATGTACACACAAACTTGTGCTAATTTAATTACCCTGCACACACAAACATGTGTAAATTTAATTACCCTGCACACACAAACTTGTGCTAATTTAAGTGTGTTAAGTTAAATTAAAAGTTAATTAAATCAATTAATTCTAAAGACTCAATTAGATCCAGTAACATGAAAAATATATAAGCTTATAAAACAGAATGAAACAATGTTTTGATCAAAAAAGACTATATAAACACAACAAAGTTAAACAGAGGATAAATGATAACATTAATAATGAAAACAGATGTAATAAGAAGCGATGACATATTAAGGTATAAACTACTAGGGGTATGTTAAAAAACTGACAGGATGAGAATGAAACAAAAGCAACTGGGATCAGAAACAAACAGATATGACAAAACAGCATATATAGATGTAAGAATAAACTGTACTAATAATATAAGGCTTAATTAAGGGTGTAATACTGTAATAAATTAATGATTGTCAGGGGCATACTAAGCCCTGTCATTAGTTGAGCTAGATTTTAAAGCAATTGGATGTAATGAACAATGATGGACTGATCTATTGAAATACATATCTATTGTCATGTAGGTCCCACACCCACACATAATCTACTACTTTAGTTTTCATGTACACATAATCTTCTACTACTTTAGTTTTCATGTACACATAATCTTCTACTACTTTAGTTTTCATGTACACATAATTTGTACTACTTTAGTTGTAATGCATACATAATAATCTTCTACTACTTTAGTTATCATGTACACATAATCTTCTACTACTTTAGTTGTCATGTACACATAATAATCTTCTACTACTTTAGTTTTCATGTACACATAATAATCTTCTACTACTTTAGTTGTTTAATACACATAATCTTCTACTACTTTAATTGTCACGTACACAATTTTCTACTACTGTAGTTGTTTAATACAAAATAAACATCTGTTACATTAGTTGTTTTTTAAAGTCTAGACTAGTGCTACTTTTATTGCACTGTACATAAAATCATGGGGGAAAAAATATTTGTGCTACTTTAGCTGTCATGTAAACATAAACTTCTTCAACTCTTGGTTCGATAAAGGTTGGGGAACCACAGGGCTGAGAAACCTTCAGGATTCCTTTGTCCCACATTTGTCCAACAAGATATTTCATTTGGTCTGCCAAATCAAGGCTGCACTAAACATTCAATAAATCCAGGATCTTGTTTCATAGCAAGATCAATGTATAACATCTTATTTTTCTCGTTTGCAGTTTAACATGTCTACGCAAAAAGTTCCAATTTTCTTGATAAATGCTGCTTTATTTGAAAGCTCCTCAGTGTTCCCATACAGCTTTCTGTGGATATCCGTCTCTGTGGGGTCAGTGTTACTCCATTATCTGGTTTAGTGTAATGCAGTCTTGTAGGATATGTTCTGTGGTTTGTGCTGCCTGCCCACATGGATACAGAGGTAATGGAACCAGTCTGAATCTATTTATATGACTGTTTTCACCGGTGTGTTGCCGGGACACAAAAAATAGCTACACTGTTTACCTTCCATGCATGTTGTAAAAGGCGACTAAGGAGGTTATGGGATGGAGTTGGCTGTCCCATCCCATATAGGGTCAGTGACCCAAAGCCATGCTGAAGTCGGATGTGTCAGGCCGAAAGGCGCAGATATCGCAGCAATGCTGTAAACCATGACATAACGCATTCCGTTCTCCGGACAACATCCTGCTAATCTGCAGGAGTTTGAGAATGAACGCAGAAGAAGAAGAAGAATATGACTGTTTAGTCTGTTGTGTCCTGTCCTGATGTGGAAGATGATAACTTGCTCAGCTCTGTCAAAATAGAATAGGTGGACAACTTTCCTAATAACTTCAATGAGGTGCTCTTTTCATGGTAGGTGATTTCTTGGTCTTTTTGTTCCTGCATTGCTCCAATATTTGCCAGCATATCTGACTTTTCTTTTCCTGGTATGAAAGTGGGATGGTTTTCACTGTAGTACTACCCTTCTTTGGATGTTCACTTCTTGCATGGCTTCCTTCAGGTCTGACAGTTTATCGCTATTAAGAGCTTGTAGGGCAGACATTACATCAGTAAGAAACACCACCTGTTGACATTTTCTTGCTGTGTTTTTACTTATTTCTGCAGCAATGCTTAAAGTCTGTACTTCTGCAGAGTAGTAGGAGCAGACGATTCCAGTTGGTGAACACGAGGAATCATTTTCTTTTTTCTTGATATTTTATGTACACTCCAGCACCTCCATTCTTCATTTCTTTGGCTGCTGAATCATCAGTATATACTTGGGAGCTGCATTAGCGCACTGGCTTCGTATATGAGTGGCCCTGGGTTCATTCCCCAGTTGAGTCAGAAATGTTTTTCAGATCGCAACGGCTCCCGGGTCGACCCAGCCGTAAATGGGTACCAAATTAATCAGGGAAGTAAAGACTGCGAGGGAAAGGAGATGGCTACCGTCCTCATTTGCAGAGCCTCTGAAATGTGAGATCGCAAACATCTCGCACCACTACGGCATTAATAAATGCTATGGGTTACTTTACTTTTTTGTTTAACTTGTATCCACACTTCTCTGGAGTACAATACTGAAGACATATCTTTTTTGTGATGTGTTCTGGTGCTGGTCACTCAATCTGGCTGAGTACATCAATGATAGCTCTAACACACATAAATATACACACACACAAAATATTTCTGTTGCAATGACAATTACATAAATATTCATAGTAATTTCATGTATATATATATATAACAAATGATATGTCCTTGTTAGGTTCATACTGAGGTAAGTTGAGGACCCTTTTAGTGACTACAGAACACAGGCTTAGACTAGACAAGGTGATATTCAATATGAAACACAAAGTCAGCCAAATTATGAAGTATTTTGTCTTAGCCAAAAAGTCAGCCAAATTATAAAGTATTTTGTCTTAGCCAAAAAATCAGCCAAATTATTAAATATTTTGTCTTAGCAAAAAAGTCAGTCAAATTACCTACAGAACACAGGCTTAGACTAGACAAGGTGATATTCAATATGAAACACAAAGTCAGCCAAATTATGAAGTATTTTGTCTTAGTCATAAATTCAGCCACATTATAAAGTATTTTGTCTTAGCCAAAAAATCAGCCAATTTATGAAGTATTTTGTCTTAGCCAAAATGTCAGCCAAATTATGAAGTATTTTGTCTTAGCCAAAAGTCAGCCAAATTATGAAGTATTTTGTCTTAGCCAAAATGTCAGCCAAATTATGAAGTATTTTGTCTTAGCCAAAAAATCAGCCAAATTATGAAGTATTTTGTCTTAGCCAAAAAATCAGCCAAATTATGAAGTATTTTGTCCTAGCTCTCATAATGATAATATTAATTAAATGATTACTTCTTCATCAGCGTTATTTCTCAAACTCCCGCTGGATCTCCCTTGTAGAGGACCATTGTCCTACTAGATTTCCAGCAGGATGTAGTCCAGAGAATCGAAATGCATTGTGTCGACATTTTATTTGCGCCAATGGCCCAACATATCCATCTTCAGTGGGACACAGAATAAGGGAAATGATTTAACATAACACATAAAGCTTTTCATCATATCTCTTGAAAAAAATATAGGGAGAAGTGATACTGCAGTGTTAAGTCACCCGTCTGCTGGCCATGGTTTTGAGTTCACCCGTTATTCATAGTTTGAAATAAAATATTATTCCCCCTGATTCACCCAGCCATTAGGAAGTAATGCACCAAAGCTCACGCTCTGGGATAGTTGAGGTTTGGTGCTATCGCTACTGAACAGGTTTGGTATACGACGCTATTCAGGTGGTTTCTCCAGAACTACTGGCTAGGCAGCTGAGCACTTATGGGAAACCATATGCTGTGACACTGATTCATAACTTAGCTTACCTTTACATGAAAGATATGGACACCCCTCATTGTGACACCCCTATGACTTAGCTTACCTTTACATGAAAGATATTGACACCCCTCATTGTGACACCCCTACGACCCTGACGGGTTATGAATTTTAATTATTATTATTAGTATTACTGTATGAAGTACAATAATATTATAGTATGTGTACATGTGTACATACCATATCCTATTTCAGACATAGCGTTGAACTCACCATTTTTGTGTGATTTTCTAGGAAATATTTTACATTGAAATGGTTGCCATTACTTCTCAATGGTTTGGTCACACAATTGCCTGAGGAGGAAATTGAACCTATTACCTTGGTCATCCAAGACTTAACCACTACGATACGGACATCACCATTAAATATTCTATTGTATAGAAGATCAATGTTGCCAAGAAATGTCATGATGAAATTGGAAGTGCCCAACTGAATGGTAGCATATATCATTGCCACGCTGCAGAATGTGACACAAAGCATTCTGTTTTATAAATTTGAAGTGTCCAACAGAATAGTGGCATATATCATTGTCACACTGCAGAATGTGACACAAAGCATTCTGTTTTCTAAATTGGAAGTGCCCAACTGAATGGTGGCAGATATCATTGTCACACTGCAGAATGTGACACAAAACATTCTGTTTTCTAAATTGGAATTGCCCAACTGAATGGTGGCAGATATCATTGTCACACTGCAGAATGTGACACAAAACATTCTGTTTTCTAAATTGGAAGTGCCCAACTGAATGGTGGCAGATATCATTGTCATACTGCAGAATGTGACACAAAACATTATGTTTTCTAAATTGGAATTGCCCAACTGAATGGTGGCAGATATCATTGTCACACTGCAGAATGTGACACAAAACATTCTGTTTTCTAAATTGGAATTGCCCAACTGAATGGTGGCAGATATCATTGTCACACTGCAGAATGTGACACAAAACATTCTGTTTTCTAAATTGGAATTGCCCAACTGAATGGTGGCAGATATCATTGTCACACTGCAGAATGTTACACAAAACATTCTGTTTTCTAAATTGGAAGTGCCCAACTGAATGGTGGCAGATATCATTGTCATACTGCAGAATGTGACACAAAACATTATGTTTTCTAAATTGGAATTGCCCAACTGAATGGTGGCAGATATCATTGTCACACTGCAGAATGTGACACAAAACATTCTGTTTTCTAAATTGGAATTGCCCAACTGAATGGTGGCAGATATCATTGTCACACTGCAGAATGTGACACAAAGTATTTATTGTTCTGGACTACATCCTGCAAAATGACAGTAGAAGTTAATGAGAATAAAAGCAATAGGAGAGGAAGAGTCAAAAATTGTTTCCTGATTTCCCCAAAATAATGACACTCTACAGACAAGTATCACAGAGCACACTGCTTTGTTAGCTTCCTGGTCTGGGATATAGTTATAATTTCGTTTACATAATCATCATCAGGTACCATATCCTAGACAGGATGTAGCAGTCACCACAGCATTTCAAAACTCCTGCAGATTTTCGGCTAGTCCTCCCACTTCTGTGTCATGTTGACTGTAGTTAGTTTGGGTTGGGGGTCCAGTTTGGGTTGGGGGTCAAGTGTACAGTACGGGGACCGATTCTCGCATGCAGCTGTCTAACATATCAGGTACCATATCCTAGACAGGATGTAGCAGTCACCGCAGCATTTCATAACTCCTGCAGATTTTCGGCTAGTTTTTCCACTTCAGTGTCATGTTGACTGTAGTTAGTTTAGGCTGGTGTCCAGTGTAAAGTACTGGGACCGATTCTCTCATGCAGCTGTGTAACACTGAAAGTATTAGTTACCACACTGAAGTCAGATGTGTACAGTACGGGGACCGATTCTCTCATGCATCTGTGTAACACTGAAAGTATTAGTTACCACACTGAAGTCGGATGTGTCAAGCAATTGGTACAAATAAAACAGCAACACAACCTAATTCGATTCCTATTTTCTAGACTACAAAACATCCTCCTGAAAATCTTGTAGGACAATTGTCCCGCTACAAGAGCGATCCAGTGGGAGTTTTGAGAACTAACATCAACAAAAAAGAAGAATGTTTTCAAAACTATTACACAAAAAATCTGTGGTAGGGAGTTAAAGAGAGAATGGAAGCAGATAGAATATCCTCAAAAACTATTACATAACAATTCTGTGATGGGTCTAATGGTTTTTATCCGCCTTATCAATCAATATATCACAATGACAGAAATGGAATAATGGAATGATTGTCTACAGTCAAAACAAAAAATACATCAATAAATCATTCAAGATATATTTGTGTCTGACATTCTGTTGCGATTATGTTATCTCTGTCAGGAGCCTTCTTCAGTATGTGATGCTCTTAGCGATTTCTGAAGACCAAATAAGGATGTCTTCATCTGTTAGAAAAATATTTTGGCATTGATAAGCAAGTTGTGATGGAAATCTGGTAGTACAATAATACAAAACATCAGAATGTGGAAATACAGTAATACAAAAGCATAATAAATAATTATACTGAACACAAAGACAAACGCTAACCTAGATCTAACTTTATTAAAACAATTAGTATCTGAAACTTTTCATACTGATTACATGCAATCCTTCTGAACTAGAAACACATATAGTATAGGAGATATATATATATACTATATATACTATATATACTATATATACTATATATACTATATATACTATATATATACAGTATATATTGTATAGTATAGGTTCAGTATAGAAGATCTTGAGAAACGGTGACGGGGGCATCTATATAGAATGGTCCAATGGAATAATAACAATAATAGGACCCATAACCAATCATAGGGGTGTCACATTGGAGACATCAACACAAAAAGCGCTACAAACATCTCTATCCTCAGTCATTTAGAGGAGTGTAGGGGAAAGTCACTCCCAGACCATTCTTTGATATTATCAATCCAGGATTTTCTCTGGCCTTCCATTATGAGCCAAAAATGACACATAATACAGTAGGCATATTTCTTTCCATGTTAGGCACTTCGTTGCAAGTTGCTGTAGTTCTTATGTATAACTAAGATAATTAAGGCCTAATATTGAGCCTTTCCTGTTTATTGTTCTTCTTCTTCTTCTTCTTCAGTGTTCATTCTCAAGATTCCGCTGGATCTCCCTTGTAGCAGGACCATGATCCTACTAGATTTCCAGCAGGAGAGAGTCTAGAGATTGGAAATATGTTGTGTCTCCGTTTTATTTGCGCCAATGGCCCGATACATCCATCTTCGGCAGGGTTTATTGCTCTACTAGTTTCTTTTGGAAAAC
Organism: Meghimatium bilineatum; assembly: GCA_034231615.1. Taxonomy (NCBI): domain Eukaryota; kingdom Metazoa; phylum Mollusca; class Gastropoda; order Stylommatophora; family Philomycidae; genus Meghimatium; species Meghimatium bilineatum. The sequence goes on along the minus strand of CM067302.1, from coordinate 14,545,566 downwards.
CTACTTTTCATTTGTTCTCTATCTTCCACAAGTAGGGGGAAAATATTAAGAATGCACCACCAAGGCAAAAATCAGAAGGCGTTGGAGATTTATTGCAGCTAACCTTCATCGCAGAGAAGACACACGACCTGATCTGACCAGTATATCTCGTAGATAAATTCCATCTCTGCTCTCTGGACTACACCTTGTTTGGACAAGTTGTAGGATCATTGTACTTCCAAAAGAGACATCCCAGAAGTATGAGAATGAGTGCTGTTACTGATCTGTGCAGGAAATTCTTCACAACTGTTGATCATACATTACATAGGTTTGAAGCTTTCACCGGTGGTCCACCAAACAAGTCACCATGCAATCGTGGTCCACTGACCAGTGATCGTACAACAGTGGTCCACCGACCAGTGACCGCGCAACAGTGGTCCACCGACCAGTGACCGTGCAACAGTGATCCACCGACCAGTGACCGTGCAACAGTGGTCCACCGACCATTAATCATGCAACAGTGGTCCACCAGACCAGCCACTATGCAACAATGGTCCACCAGACCAACCACCATGTAAAAGTGGTCCACCAGACCAACCACCATGCAAAAGTGGTCCACCAGACCAACCACCATGCAACAGTAAGTAGTAGATGACATGCCTGTATTCTGAGGCTTTCCTCTAGTCAAATCTTCAAAGTAGTTCTTGTGCACAATTGCCTTCTCACCCATCTCTGAGTAGCAGAATTCTTCTCTAGCATCGCATACCACTGAGAGTTGTTGTCTTCTGGGTACGAAATAAAGCTTTAGAGAAACACCCCGTTACACATAGAAAGTAAGAGCTAATTGCTCATAATTCTTGGGGACTGAAAAAACAACCACCCCCTCTTGTTGCAGATTTCTTCTCAATTCATTCACCTCTGAGAGTTGTTGTCTTCTGGGCATGAGATAGAGCTCTAAAAATATTTTTTCCCAATTGAGCTTAAGGATACATGAGCTGTATTGCATGTAATTTCTGGGACTCAAAACAAATATACCTGATCAACAATGTGCACAGATGCTGACAAGACCTCCTCCCATTTTTTTATTTCATTTGTATGCAGTTCTTTCTGTTGTTGTAACAACTGGTTCCATTCTTCTTGACTCCGAGGATATTTACTGTTCGATAGATAAATCAGAATGTGCAAATAACAATACATAACTGTTACCTTTGCAGAAATATTTAACAAATGTTTCAAAGAATATTTAACAAATGTCTGCAACAATATTTAACAGCTGTCTCAAAGAATATTTAATAAATGTATTAAAAAACATTTGACAGCTGTCTCAAAGAATATTTAACTAAAATGTTTAATTACAATTTTCTCCAGATATAATCATGAAAAGATTAGAACAACATATGATAAGAGATTAATCCATTGGACATTAATTCATTGGAAATCACAGATAATGGAAAAACAACAAAATAGAAATGAAAGTGCTAATGTTACGAACTTTTATTTTTCCGGTTGCAACATACGGCTGTGAAACATGGATTCTAAGTAAAACAGTGGCAAAAAAAATCAATGCCTTCGAGCTGAAATGCTACAGAAGGATACTTAGAATATCATGGAAGGAAAAAATCAGAAACTCAGATATTATAAAAACATTGAAGATGCCAGAGTGTTGGTTACTAAACACAATAACAAAAAGAAAACTACGCCAGTTTGGTCATATAAAGAGACAACTGTTTAGAAAGACAAATAATGGAGGGAAGAGTACATGGGTAGAGGAGAACGGGCAGACCAAGAAGACGATGGACTGACGTCATTAAAGATAACATTAATACGTCATTGGAAAATGCAAGCTGCATTGCCCAAGACAGAGAAGGATTCAGAGTTCATTGGGAAGACAACGTTCTGGAAGGAATACGTCACATGACAACATGAACAGAGAAATCAATATAGTTCAGGCAGGGTTTAGACAAAACAGAGGTAGTAGGGATCAAATCTTCTACATGAGAAATATAATAGAGAAATGCAGAGTTCATTACAGACATGTACAACTGTTTCATAGGCTACTCAAAGGCATTTAAATACATAACACATCAGAAATTATGAAACATAACGGAAAGCATGGGCTTCCCACACCATCCTATATTGCTCATTAAAATGATTTATCAGGAACAACAGGCTTCTGTCTGCCTCAAGGATGAAACATCTAACTGGTTTGAAGTTCAAAAAGGAGTCAGTAAGGGATGAACCCTCTCAATACATCTGTTCAACATATACGTAGAAAACATCATGCAAAGTTTACGAGAAGACCAACATTATCAACAGTTTCAACCTCTTAATATCGAAGAACATGAGATTCCAGAAATCAGGTATATAGATAACATCATCCCAATATCAAAAAGCCTGACAGGTTTAGAATACATGATTATGTCAGTCAAACATCTTAGCGAGGCACAAAATCTTTTCCTCAATGTAAAAAAAAAGACAAAAATAATGCATATCAAGAGAAATAAACTCACACCTACAATAGTCATTGAGAAAGAACATCTATAAAATGTCAGAAACTTTGAATATCTCACGTCAACCATCAACACTACCGGAAGTTTTTCCAAACGAAAGAGATCATAAAGAAAAATGCAATGGCCATACAAAAAATATCACAGATGAAAAATCTATGGCACGGCACAAACAAAAAAGTTACAACTATTAAGAAACCATATTTTTCCAGTAGGAATATATGGTTGTTAGATGTGGACAATGACACATGCAATGGAAAAGAAATGTTCATATTTTATGTATCCGATTATGTAACTTCTGTTTCACATATGTGATTATGTAACTTCTGTTTTACATCTACCATCATATGTGATCATGTAACTTCTGTTTCACATATGTGATTATGTAACTTTGTTTCACATATGTGATTATTTAACCTTTAGGGCCCTGAATTAAAATTAAGAAACATTCCCTTGGGCCTGAATTCTTTTTTGGAAAATTTGCGTTATTGATGGTGGGTGTTTTGAAAACGTGATAACTTTTTTGTTTTAAAAGATATCAAAATAATTTTGCATATCTAAATAAAGGAGTGAATAGTGAATATAGTCATGTTTTTTTTGTTGTTGTATGTATGATATGACAGTTGTGAGCAAGTTTTGAAGTTGAAAATTCAGGAAAAAAATAGCAAAAGCCATTTTCAAATCGCACATATAATTTCTTGATGACCCTAATACTTCAGCAATGCGTAGAATTATTGATAAAATCCTCATAAATACCTATACTTATTGTATATATATTGTTTTATATCAAAACTAATATAATACGAACTAAAAGAACGTGAATAAATCGCATATAACATCTGTCCGGTAAACACTAGGTCTAGCCCGACACGCAGCGTAGTTATTGTCTATGCACACACGTGGCACCCCTGATACATATTATTTTTGTGTTTTTGAACGACTACACAAACATTCTTATCGAATAACAACATATTAAACATAAACAATAACAATTAAAACATGTATTCACGATCACTTAGCCATGCCACGCGGTACTCAATTTGATAGTAAAATATGGCTAAAAAATGGCCAACGTCGTTCCAGAAATTCGTTGACAAAACCAGCTGGTTTTCTCTCTTCTTGCAGTCGTAATAAGTAAAGGAATTTGACCTTTAAACTGCGACGTATTCCTAGCTTCGTTTGGCGTGTTTTATACGTCACGGGATCATTACTTTGTGAAGTTCCGTACTCGGGCGATATCCTATGTAGCGGGATTGCGTCTGCAGGCACAATGGAGCTTTGCTCATAGGCGCATTATTGCGACCGCAGAGTCGTAAAGGTTAACTTCTGTTTCACATCTACCATCATATGTGATTATGTAACTTCTGTTTCACATATGTGATTATGTGTCTGAAATATTGAGTTCATGTTATATCATAATCATTAACAAATGTCTCAATAAATCTAGAGGGGGAAAAAATATAATGTATGTTCTATATTATTATTTATTCTATATATTATATTTTATTATTATAAAATTATTGATGTATTCAGATTAACAAGAATACTCACGCCAAATTTTCTATTGACTGTTGTGAAGGAGTTCCCAGAAGTGATCCTGCATAACCTTCTAGGGTCCACAGTTTGTAAAAAAGCATGGCATTGAAGAACAGAAGGAGTACAAGTCTGTGGAGAAACACACAAAATGATAACAATGGACATAATGCATATCACCAGAAATGAACTCCAACCTACAATAGTCATTAAGAAAGAGCAACCAGAAAATATCTCGGCAGTTTTGAATATCTCGGGTCGACCATCAACAACATCGCAAGAGATTACTCAGCACAGATCAGAAAAAGATTAACAATGACCCTACAAAAACATCGCAGATGAAAAAGTATCTGGCAAAGTGAATTTAAAACATGGCTGACGAACTTCAATGATTGAATAAACAAACCACTAGAAGAAAGAATGAACGCCTTTGATATGTGGAAAGATAAAAGAATAAGGAGAAATTTATGGAAAGATAAGATTCTAACAGAGATTCGGACAACACAGCATATGAAAACAAAATAATTAAAGGAAATTAAAATCAAACACATAAAGTATTTTGAAAATATTAAGATATGATGTCTTGTTGAAAATGTTACTAGAAGGTAGAGTTGATGGGAAGTGACTCAGAGGTTAACAGAGATACAAGTGGAAGGGAAATATCCTCTAGATATTTCTCCGGCTTTCTTTTTTGGTGGGAAGTTTTCCAGAGCTTGAGCAAGTCCCAGCTAACGTACTCAGTTGTAGAATGTACTGCTATTAGTTGGACAGCCTTCTACCCAGGAGAGAACTTTGCTGTGACCTCCTTGCACTGTCATAAGTTGAACAGTTTCATTCCCAAGAGAGAATGTTGCAGTGATCTCCTTGCAATCTTAAGACATGCTGCAGATAAAGTCTTGATCCCCCCCCCCTCAAGCAGTCCTGGCACGGGCCTTCAGCAGACTTCATTATATCAGAGATCATCTACTCCTGCTTCAACACTCTTAGTCATCTCTTATGACATGCATGACAGGTCATAGTGTCTCTTCTTCATCTTCTACTATGTTTGTTCACAAACACTTGCAGATTAACAGGATTTAGTCCGAAGAATGGAATACATAATATCATGGTTTATAACTTACAAGGTCTGACTGTGGTGGTGTGGTAAAGTACACGCCTGTAATGGTCAAGGTACAAGGTTCAAATCCTGCCACAGACAATTGTGCATCTGGACCATTCAGAAAGCAATGGCAAACTACAGCCGATACAGAGAAACATAATAGATATACTATAACCATGTTAGAGAATTTGAAGATCGACAGGAAATCAATTTAGTCCCTTTCAACAAATAAAACAAGGAGCTAGACAGGGATGTGTACTTTCACCAGACCTCTTCTCTTTATACAGTGAAAACATAATGCGTGCAATAGTTGATATTCCAAGATGATCGGTGGGAGGAAATAAAATGAATAATTTAAGATATGCTGATGACTGTTCTGGTTGCTAAAAGTGAGGAAGACCTTCAAGAATGAATGTAATAGTGATAGAAAGTAAAGAGAAAGGCCTCTCCTTAAATATCAAGAAAGCAGAAGTAATGGTTATTTCAAAGAAACAAAATATCACAGCTTGCAAGATCAAAGTGAATGATATAATATTAAAACAGGTACATCAATTCAAATATTTAGGTACAACGATTACAGCAGATGGAGGAAGTTCAACAGAAATAAGAAGCAGAATAAGGGAGGCACAAATCAGCATTCAGAGTTAATCCATATAAGTAGTGGAAATAACAATGTAGAACTATACATCTTGTAAACTATCATTATCAACTAATCATTCATTATCAACTAATCATTCATTATCAACTAATCATTCATATATATATATATGAATATATATAAAGACAATAGACAATATATATGAATGATAATAATAATTATCATATAGTATAATAATAATTATATATATTATATATATATATATATATATAATATATATAATTATTATTATACTATATGATAATTATTATTATCATTCATATATATTATCTATTGTCTTTCCCCAGGTGGTTTGTGATCCACTCTTGCCGTTAAGCGTAGGGGTGAATGGAGCTCGAGCTTGCGTTCTATTGCCAGATGTGTGGCCTCGGCTGTGCTATGACCGTGTCTGTACAATGAATTGCACAATGAAAAGCCAACTGGTTTGCTCCATGAAATATTTTTGCGCACAATACTTCTATCGGCTCACAAAGCCAGTCACAGAAGCTAGCTTGAGCAGGACCTGAATGTTTACACATCCATGTCCGCCATGTTGGCCATATTTTAAATCATTCATTCATATATATATATATATATATATATATTACACACTGAAGCCATCAAAATCTTCATCTGAAATCAGCATCCGTGAGAAATTAACTAAACAATGGAGTCAGTGAAGTTAGGTCTGTACAGTCATCATCCTTAGTGTCATGCCGGATGGCGTATGCGATCATGGCTCTCCACAACTCTCTATCTCCAGTATTATGTATCAAGATCGTTATTGTTTCCCTGCCGTGTCAGGTTGTCATAATTGTCTAATATTTTCACATGTTGTCGCCCTCTGTCTATGTTGCCTTCAATCTTGCCTTTTGTGACTATGTTGTGCAAACCTCCTTGTCTCATGTAGTGGCTAAAAAATGAAGGTTGCTTTTTTCTTCACCAGGTGGTAGATGTATGTCCTATTCAGCTGCATTGTGCCTGTATAAAAGGTGTTGATGATGGAGGGATTTGGTGGTAACAGTTGTTTTCATAGGTCATGATAGACAAAAGAAGAAGAATTATGAAGGCAAAGCTGATAACAATGAAGAATAATTATGATGGCAAAGCTGATAACAATGAATAATAATTATGAAGGCAAAGCTGATAACAATGAAGAATAATTATGAAGGCAAAGCTGATAACAATGAAGAATAATTATGAAGGCAAAGCTGATAACAATGAACTGAAAACTTACACAACAATGATGATCCTGACAAGAGTGTGTGCATTCATCTCAACCAGCTTATCCTCTCTGTATAACCCTGCCAAGAAATAACCAGTTTTCAGACAATGTGTATTATATTGTTTACCACAAACAAAATACTTTCTCTATTAGAAAGGATGATCGCCCGTGTGTTGCCAGAGCCTGAAAGGGGAGCAAGAAATAGAAACACTGTTTACCTTCCACGCATGTCGTAAAAGGCGACTTAGGAGGTTAGGGGACGGAGTTGGCTGTCCCATCACATATAGGGTCAATGACCCAAAGCCATGCGGAAGTCGGATGTGTCAGGCCAGAGGGCGCAGATATCGCAGAAATGCTGTAAACCATGACACAACGCATTCTGTTCTTCGGTCCGTCATGTGACGTATTCCTTCAAGAACGTTGTCTTCCCAATGAACTCTCTGAACCTCTCTCTGTCTTGGGCGATGTGGCTTGCATTTTCTAGCGATGTATTCATGTTATCTTTAATGTCGTCAGTCCATCGTCTTCTTGGTCTGCCCCTTCTCCTCTTCCCAGGTACTCTTCCCTCCATTATTTGTCTTTCTAAACAGTTATGTCTCTTTATATGACCAAACAGGCGTAGTTTTCTTTTTGTTATTGTGTTTAGTAACCAACATTTGGGAAAATTCAGTGTGTTTATAATATCTGAGTTTCTGATTTTATCATTCCATGATATTCTAAGTATAATGATATTATGATATTCTTCGGACTACATCCTGCTAATCTACAGGAGTTTGAGAACGAACGCACAAGAAGAAGACAGGATGATGAGCATTTGTTTCGTAAACTTATTGAAATTCATTAAGAGTTATTGTCCTTTTTGTCTATAGCTTTGTCACAAGTGTGGCATATCAGGGATAGGACTTCTAGTTCAGGGTGCAAAGAATAGGGTCACTGTCTTCTTTCCATGCATGTCATAGAAGGCGACTAAGGAAAGGTGGGGGATACGCTGACAACCTGTGAAAAAAATAATCGCTAATGCACATCTTGTCTCAATTTCTTACTTTTGTTTTCCATCAACTGATCCCAATTAATGGCGAAGAGATGCAGGCCAATGGACATTGCACCTTTGTTCTTTTTGTGGTAGACTCCTAGATGTCGGGGAATGATGGATTTACCATGATTGCACTTGTACCATTATTGCATGTACCATCACTGCATGTACCATTATTGCACTTGTACCATCATTGCATGTACCATCATTGCACTTGTACCATCACTGCATGTACCATTATTGCACTTGTACCATCACTGCATGTACCATCATTGCACTTGTACCATCATTGCACTTGTACCATCACTGCATGTACATCATTGCACTTGTACCATTATTGCATGTACCATCATTGCATGTACCATTATTGCATGTGGGTCAACATTCTAACAGTAGAATATAGTTTTTTATCTGCCCATGCCCCTATAATAAATCTCCACTGTCAAGTTGCTATCTAGCAAGTATCTGCAGCCAAGTTGCTATCTAACAAATCTGCACTGTCAAGCTGCTATCTAACAAATCTGCACTGTCAAGTTGCTATCTAACAAGTCTCTACTGTCAAGTTGCTATCTAACAAGTATCCGCTGCAAAGTTGCTATCTAACAAATCTGCACTGTCAAGTTGCTATCTAACAAGTCTCTACTGTCAAGTTTTGCTATCTAACAAGTCTCCACTGTCAAGTTGCTATCTAACAAGTCTGCACTGTCAAGTTGCTATCTAACAAGTCTCCACTGTCAAGTTGCAGAATTTCTCCTTTAGAATATTGTGCCTTTTTTAAAATTGTAGAACTAGTTAGATCTGTTTCATGCAGCATCTTCCTATGTCTCATGGGTTATGCCATATCTACCTATCTATATATTGTATCCCTTGTTTGCCTTGTGGCGTCAGGAGTAGAAGAGTTTTCTGGATGGCCTTCCTGTGTGCTGTTTGTAAGCTTGTTCCTGTGGCTAGTGCCATATATTAATATAAAATTACAGCTTATGCAATGTAAAATTGTTTCCACCACGGGATTAAGCAACAAATGGGCAGACAATATTGCTGAAGTAGAAAAGTAGACGATCTGGTTTTAGAGAATGAGAAGGACCAAGAAACAGATGGATAGACAACTTTGCTGAAGTCATACACAAGTAGATAATCTGGTTTTAGAGAAAGACCAACAGACAGATGGACAACAAAAATCATACAGCAACATGGGCTGGCAACTACCAATTTTCTAACCACGCCTCACATCTGAACCCGAATGCAAAAGTGACATAAGCTGTGACATAAATCAACTTGACTTACCCTTTGAGGGTGACGGTGGCGTAGATGTCTGCCGCTCCATATAAGGCTGCCGTGTTACTATACCACCTTCAGACACAATGGCATGAGATTTGGCTCGACGTCTGCGCACTCTTTTTTTGGTGACAGTCATTTGATGGCCAACAATAATGGCCTCCAGCCTCTGAGCTTCATTTCTGAGATGCACAGCTAAAAAAAAAGCAAACACGATCATGTGACTTGGAAAATCATGTGACTTCAAGAATGGCAATGCACATTCTCAACTTTATTTTCTACATTCGTTCTCAAGCTCCTGCTGGCTAGCAGAATGTGCTCTGGAAAACAGAAGGCATTGTGTCATGGTTTACAGCTTGTCTGTATCTGTAAATTTTGGCAAATTACATTCAACTTCATTCCACTTTCTTTCTTGTTCTTTGTTTGTTCTCAAACTCCTGCTGGTTAACAGGGTATAGTCTGAAGAATTGAATGTTTTCTGTCATGGTTTACAGCTTGTCTGTGATATCTGCATCTTTTGGCTGGACACATCCTGCTTCAGCATGACTTTTGAGATGGTATGGGAACTTTATTCTATGGGACAGGCAGTCAAATCCAACCCTTAAACTTCCTTAGTCTTATCCGGATCTTCATTGCAGCTCATTTTTGATATTCCTTGTTCTACATTTGGGCCAACAACACACAAGTCCTTTAACAAACCATTTTGACAATACATTTTGAGGAAATAATCACAATCATCATCTTCAGACATAACACATGATGATGATTCATAGCTACATAAAACTACCAGATGTGAACAAAACATGTGCATAAAACTAAAGCTATAGGAAAAATCAGCATGTCTATCCATCACCACCTGCTTGAATAGACTGTGCACCTATAGGCCAAACAAATGTAATGCCTATTCAGTTCTATTCACCAGTAACAACTGCTACTGACAGTATTAAAAGCCATGTAATCATTATGGACTGTGTTGTCAAAAATGACAAAAATGACGCCATGACACGGTTGCAGTCTTCCGTGTGATTGGATGTCTGCATACAAAATGGTGGAACATACCATCTGCATACACTCAAAGACACCCCACTAAGTATGGGGCTTCTTCAAAAAGCATTGTATACAGCTGTGAGATATAGCCTTCAAAAAGCATTGTTTTCAGCTGTGAGATATAGCCTTCAAAAAGCATTGTTTTCAGCTGTGAGTTATAGCCTTCAAAAAGGATTGTATACAGCTGTGAGTTATAGCCTTCAAAAAGCATTGAATACAGCTGTGAATTATAGCCTTCATAAAGCATTGTATACAGCTGTGAAATATAGCCTTCAAAAAGCATTGTATACAGCTGTGAGTTATAGCCTTCAAAAAGCATTGTATACAGCTGTGATTTATAGCCTTCAAAAAGCATTGTATACAGCTGTGAGTTATAGTTTTCTGGATATGAAAAAATAATAATACTGAACCATAACTTATGGCTCAGAAGAACATTTATGAATTAATTACAATCAACAGGCATAAATGCACAAGACCTGCAATCCCTAGCAACTGACCGACAGGCATGGAGAACTATGACATCCGCCCTATGTGCCAAACTTGGCAGAAGAGGAACTGACTGACTGATAACTTATGAGAAAATAACAAGACAGAAAGCGTACTATTCGTGATATGAGATGTCTAAGAAAAGCAGCAAACAGAACAAGAAGAGATCATATGAAGAATGAAGCAATTGCAAGAACTGTTGGGACAACATCTGTGGTCAAATATATTGAAATAAACAGGGACTGGATTGGTGAGAATGAATTCTTATTAGCCAGGGACAAATACATACAATATTAAAATAGCAGGATAAAGAGAAAGACCAAGAAGAAGGTGGAGTGAAGGAGTTACAAACATGCTGAGACGTCACACTATTACTGCACATCAAGTGACAAAACGTGCCATAACCCGAAAACTGATCATCATTCATTCCTGCGACTCCTAAATCAGAGAAAAGACGATAGATAGATAGATAGATAACATATAAGGATTATAGAGATGCTACAATGAAGACATCAGCACAAAAGCCCTCCATATACCTCTGACATTAGACATTCGGAGGAGTTTCGAAAAATTATGGAAGAATCATACCTTTATGTTATCAATTCAAGAATGTCTTTGTTTCTTCTCTTTCCACCCTCGACTGTTCCTTGCAATATAGTTTTAGAAAGTGAACCATGTTTCGTTACATGTCCAAACCAAATAACTTTACGCTGTTTCACCACAGCTGAAAGTGGTTCTTGTCTATTGTATCTATTGTCTATCACAGGTGGTGGAGTTGTCATAGCTTTCACACTTGCTGTTGAGCGTAGGAGTTTGTGAAGATGTAGTCTGTGTTCCAGAGCCAGGTGTGTTGTTCTGGTTGAGATGTAATGTTTATTCAGGATGGTTTTGATGTTGTCTATCCATCTTTTCCTAAGTCTGCCCTTAGCTCTGTATCCTGATTCCATCTTGTTATAAGCTCTTATGGGAAGTTGATCATTCATCCTCATAAGATGCCCAAACCATTTTATCTGCTGTTTCTCTATATATTCGATGCATGATGTGATACCTATTATCTTTCTGATGTTCTCACTGCGCATTTTGTCGAGTCTGGTGACTCTAATAGCCTTCCTTAGACATTTCATTTGGCAAGTTTTGATCTTTCTCTTATGTCAGTTGCCAAGTCTGACATTGGTAGCATAGTGCTGGTATAAAGATGCTCTTAATTATTTGTTTCTTTACTTCCATGTTGATTTTTGGGTGCAATATCATGTATTGAGCATATCGAAAGACAGCAAGTAAAATGGTTCGGTCACCTTATGAGAATGAAGCCAAACAAAATACCAGAGAATGAAGCATATAACAAAAGAATATCCGGACATAAGGCCAAAGGTTGACCAAGAAAACGGTGGATAGAAAACACTGGATACCCTTGAACAAACATGGACAATGCAACTAAGGTGACTCATCTGGCTTTGGAACGACAGCTGAAGCTCCCACCCCTACGCTTAGAAACAAGTGTGGATACCATCAAACTGACAACAGACAATAGTTCTTGTCAACTTTCAATATCGTCTATTTGCTCCAAAATGAAAGAAATCTCTGAAGTCATTCTTCATCTATCTATTTATCTATCTATACACTGTGGCCCTTGTTTGCCTTGTGACATCCCTGGAGATGGCCTTCTTGTGTGCTGTTTGTAAGCTTGTTCCTGTGCCTTCTTTGATTTCTGTGATCCATCTTTTACATGGTCTGCCTTGACTTTATAACCATTATGTCTATGTGACATGGCCATTTGTTGTATGCTGTCTGTCGGTAGTCTGGAAGCGTGTGAAAGCCACTTGATCTGTTGTCTTTTGATGTGTTCCAATACTGGTATTGTTTTGTTGATTCTCCATCACACATAAGACACACAAGTCAGAGTCAAAACAAACCAAAAAATATGTACTGAAACATTCTTGCAAAGTGTGTACTTACATAACTGCCTGCAGTAATCTGTGAGTCCATTAATAGCACTCTTCTCAATCATACCTGGTAAAGGTATACAAAGGAGATTTAGATTAGAATATCATACCTGGTAAAAGTATACAAAGGAGATTTAGATTAGAATATCATATCTGGTAAAGGTATACAAAGGAGATGTTAGAATAGAATATCATAAATGGTAAAGGTATACAAAGAAGGTGTTAGAATAGAATATCATATCTGGTAAAGGTATACAAAGAAGGTGTTAGAATAGAATATCATACCTGGTAAAGGTATACAAAGAAGGTGTTAGAATAGAATATCATACCTGGTAAAGGTATACAAAGGAGATGTTAGAATAGAATATCATAAATGGTAAAGGTATACAAAGAAGGTGTTAGAATAGAATATCATATCTGGTAAAGGTATACAAATGAGGTGTTAGAATATAATATCATGCCTGGTAAAGGTATACAAAGGAGATGTTAGAATAGAATATCATACCTGGTAAAGGTATACAAAGGAGGTGTTAGAATAGAATATCATACCTGGTAAAGGTATACAAAGGAGATGTTAGAATAGAATATCATACCTGGTAAAGGTATACAAAGGAGGCGTTAGAATAGAATATCATACATGGTAAAGGTATACAAAGAAGATATTAGAATAGAATACAGGAAAAACAGTTCCCAAATTTTGCATTATCTAACTAAAAACACTGCTGTTGTTGTTCGTACATCACATGATGATGATAACCATTTGTTACATCCCTTTTTGAAATTTACTTAGAGTTATGTACTTGATTATGAGTTCGTAGATGGGCTAATAAGCCGTAATGTGGTCGCAAATGTCCTTCAACAGTGCAGGCATGGGATGACCATTCTAGATGGTTTTTGGTCTACCTGTGACTTTCTAGCTACTCTCTGCTGCCCAGCTGCCTGCACTCCTCTTTTCACAAAATGTTGTGCCTTTTTTTGACTAAAAAGTTATGAACTGATTAAACGTATGTATAGGAGTACATTAATGTATAACCCAACCAATAATGAATATTACTTACTAGCAAACACAGGGACAGACTTTTGTATTACAAAAATCTTTCATCAAGATGAAAAGTAATGGACAAACAACAAGTCTACAAAGGATAAATAGAATTTGATGGAGGAGAAAGAAACTAGCAAAGTAAGAACTTAGATAGAACATGCAGGGATAATGATTACTTAACAGGTGACAGCCTATCCCAAAACTTTGATAATATAACAAGTGAATATAACAAGTGACATGTTGTCAGCAGATCCCCCAACTTTGATAATGTAACAGGTGACAGGTTGTCAGCACACCCCCAACTTTGATAATGTAACAGGTGACAGGTTGTCAGCACACCCCCAACTTTGATAATGTAACAGGTGACAGGTTTTATTCCTCCCTCATTGATTACTTACCTTTGAACATTCCCATAACTGGCTTCTTGTACCTGAGTTCACCTGTTACAACAACACGGCACTTAGTGGGTGAAACCCTCGTCAGGCAGTACCTCAATAGGACATAAAAGGAATCTGCGTAGGGGATTCCTCCATTACAACATTCACAGTCAACATGGTAGATACGACTGGGTCTGCTCATTTTATAGCAGATCTGAAAGGTATTTCACAAAGAAAATGAAAACATCAGCAATTAAAATGTAATGCAATCATCATTATAATCATTACGATCATCATTATTAACATCATTAATATCATTTTTAACATCATAGGAATCACCATTACTATCATCATTAACATGTTTAGCATTACTATCATCATTTTTAACATCATAGGCATCATCATTACTATCATCATTAGCATTTCTATCACCATTATTAACATTATTATTAATACCATCATTATTAGTATCATCATTACTATCATCATTATTAATTTCATAGGCATCACCATTACTACTATCATAATTAACATCATTAGCATTACTATCATCAGTATTAACATCATCATTATTAAAACCATCATCATTAACATCATCATTATTAATATCATCACCATTACTATCATCATTATTAACATCATTAGCATTACTATCATCATTATTAACATCATTATCATTACAATCATCAGTACTAACATTATCACCATCATTATCATTACAATCATCATTATTGACATCATTAATATCATAAGCATCATGATTACTATCATTTTTAACATCATGGCATCATCATTACTATCATCATTAGCATTACTATCATCATTATTAAAATCATTATTAACACCATCATTTTTAGTATCATCATTACTATCATCATTATTAAAATCATTATTAACACCATCATTTTAGTATCATCATTATTAATATCATTAGCATTAATATCATCATTATTAATATCATCATCATTACTATCATCATCATTAACTACGTCATTATTAATATCACCATCAATACTATCATCATTATTAACATCATAGGCATCACCATTACTACTATCATAATTAACATCATTAGCATTACTATCATCATTATTAACATCATCATTATTAACATCATTATCATTACAATCATCATTGCTAACATTATCAATATAATCATCATTATTAACATCATCATTATTAATATCATCATCAATACTATTATCATTATTAACATCAATAATGTCATAGGCATCACCATTATTATCATCATCAATAATATCATCATTAATATCATAGACATCACCGTCATTACTATCATCATTATTAACATCATTAGCATTACTACTATCATTACTAACATCATTATCATTACTAACATTATTGCCATAAATATCATTACAATCATCATTACTACCATCATCATTATTAATATCATCATCAATACTATCATCATTAATATCATAGGCATCACCATTACTATCATCATTATTACTATCATCATAATATCATCATTAGCATTACTATTATCATTACTAACATCATTAATATCATTTTTAACATCATAGGCATCATCATTACTATCATCATTAGCACTACTATCATCATTATTAACATCATTATTAGTATCATCATCATTATTAACATCATTAGCATTACTATCATCATTATTAATATCACCATCAATACTATCATCATTATTAACATCAGTAATATCATAGGCATCACCATTACTACTAACATAATTAACATCATTAGCATTACTATCATCAGTATTAACATCATCATTATTAATACCATAATCATTAACATCATCATTATTAATATCATCAATACTATCATCATTAATATCATAGGCATCACCATTACTATCATCATTATTAACATCATTAGCATTACTATCATCATTATTAACATCATTATCACTACAATCATCAGTACTAACATTATCGCCATCATTATCATTACAATCATCATTATTAATATCATCATCACTACTATCATCATTATTAACATCATTAATATCATAGGCATCATGATTACTATCATCATTAATATCATTTTTAACATCATAGGCATCATCATTACTATCATCATTAGCATTACTATTATCATTATTAAAATCATTATTATCACCATCATTTTTATTATCATCATTACTAATATCATCATTATTAACATCATCATTATTAATATCATCATCATTACTATCATCATTATTAACTACATCATTATTAATATCACCATCAATACCATCATCATTAACATCATTAGCATTACTATCATCAGTATTAACATCATTATTAATACCATCATCATTAACATCATTATTAATATCATCATCAATACTATGATCATTATTAACATCATTAATATCATAGGCATCACCATTACTATCATCATTATTAATATCATTAGCATTACTATCATCATTATTAACATCATTAGCATTACTATCATCATTACTAACATCATCATTATTAATATCATCATCAATACTATCATCATTATTAACATCATTTATATCATAGGCATCATGATTACTATCATCATTAATATCATTTTTAACATCATAGGCATCACCATTACTATCATCATTAACATGTTTAGCATTACTATCATCATTTTTAACATCATAGGCATCATCATTACTATCATCATTAGCATTTCTATCACCATTATTAACATCATCATTATTAGTATCATCAATACTATCATCATTATTAACATCATTAATATCATAGGCATCTCCATTACTATCATCATTATTAACATCATTAGCAATAATATCATCATTATTACTATCCTAATCATTACTATCATCATTATTAACTACATCATTAATATCATAGGCATCACCATTAATATCATAATTATTAACATCATTAGCATTACTAACATAATTATCATTAGTAACATAATTATCATTACTAACATAATTATCATTACTAACATAATTATCATTACTAATATTATTGTCATAATTATCATTACAATCATCATTACTAACATAATTAATATCATTTTTAACATCATAGGCATCATTATTAGTATAATCATCATTACTATCATCATTATTAATTTCAAAGGCATCACCATTACTACTATCATAATTAACATCATTAGCATTACTATCATCACTATTAACATCATTATTATTAATACCATCATAAATACTATCATCATTATTAACATCATTAATATCATAGGCATCAACCATTACTATCATCATTATTAACATCATTAGCATTACTATCATCATTATTAACATCATTATCATTACAGTCATCAGTACTAACATTATCGCCATCATTATCATTACAATCATCATTACTAACATTATCGTCATCATTATAATTACAATCATCATTATTAACATCATAATTATTAATATCATCAACAATACTATCATCATTATTAACATCATTAATATTATAGGCATCATGATTACTATCATTTTTAACATCATAGGCATCATCATTACTATCATCATTAGCATTTCTATCACCATTATTAACATTATTATTAACACCATCATTATTAGTATCATCATTATTAATTTCATAGGCATCACCATTACTACTATCATAATTAACATCATTAGCATTACTATCATCAGTATTAACATCATCATTATCAATACCATCATCATTAACATCATCATTATTAATATCACCATCAATAATATCTGTATTAACATCATTAATATCATAGGCATCACCATTACTACTATCATAATTAACATCATTAGCATTACTATCATCATTATTAATACCATCATCATTAACATCATCACCATTACTATCATCATTATTAACATCATTAGCATTACTATCATCATTATCAACATCATTATCATTACAATCATCATTATTGACATCATTAATATCATACGCATCATGATTACTATCATTTTTAACATCATGGCATCATCATTACTATCATCATTATTAACACCATCATTTTTAGTATCATCATTACTATCATCATTAGCATTACTATCATCATTATTAAAATCATTTTTAGTATCATCATTATTAATATCATCATTATTAATATCATCATCATTACTATCATCATTATTAACATCATCATTATTAACATCATTATCATTACAATCATCATTGCTAACATTATCAATATAATCATTATTAACATCATCATTATTAATATCATCATCAATACTATTATCATTATTAACATCAATAATGTCATAGGCATCACCATTATTATCATAATCAATAATATCATCATTAATATCATAGACATCACCATTACTATCATCATTATTAACATCATTAGCATTACTATTATCATTACCAACATCATTATCATTACTAACATTATTGCCATAAATATCATTACAATCATCATTATTAATACTATCATCATTATTAGCATAATTAATATCATAGGCATCACCATTACTATCATCATTATTACTATCATCATTACTATCATCATAATATCATCATTAGCATTACTATTATCATTACTAACATCATTAATATCATTTTTAACATCATAGGCATCATCATTACTATCATCATTAGCACTACTATCATCATTATTAGTATCATCATCATTATTAACATCATTAGCATTACTATCATCATTATTAATATCACCATCAATACTATCATCATTATTAACATCATTAATATCATAGGCATCACCATTACTACTAACATAATTAACATCATTAGCATTACTATCATCAGTATTAACAGCATCATTATTAATACCATAATCATTAACATCATCATTATTAATATCATCAATACTATCATCATTAATATCATAGGCATCACCATTACTATCATCATTATTAACATCATTAGCATTACTATCATCATTATTAACATCATTATCATTACAATCATCAGTACTAACATTATTGCCATCAGTATCAATACAATTATCATTATTAACATCATCATTATTAATATCATCATCACTACTATCATCATTATTAACATCATTAATATCATTTTTAACATCATAGGCATCATCATCACTATCATCATTCGCATTACTATCATCATTATTAAAATCATTATTATCACCATCATTTTTATTATCATCATTACTAATATCATTAGCATTAATATCATCATTATTAACATCATCATTATTAATATCATCATCATTATTAATATCACCATCAATATCATTAGCATTACTATCATCATTATTAACATCATTAGCATTACTATCATCATTATTAACATCATTATCATTACAATCATCATTACAAACATTATAATTATCATTACAATCATCATTATTAACATCATCATTATTAATATCATCATCAATACTATCATCATTATTAACATCTTTTATATCATAGGCATCATGATTACTATCATCATTAATATCATTTTAACATAATAGGCATCACCATTACTATCATCATTAACATGTTTAGCATTACTATCATCATTTTTAACATCATATGCATCATCATTACTATCATCATTAGAATTTCTATCACCATTAATAACATCACCATTATTAGTATCATCAATACTATCATCATTATTAACATCATTAATATCATAGGCATCTCCATTACTATCATCATTATTAACATCATTAGCATTAATATCATCATTATTACTATCATCATCATTACTATCATCATTATTAATTACATCATTAATATCATAGGCATCACCATTAATATCATAATTATTAACATCATTAGCATTACTATTATCATTACTAATATAATTATCATTACTAACATAATTATCATTACTAATATTATTGTCATAATTATCATTACAATCATCATTATTAACATAATTAATATCATTTTTATCATCATTAGCATTACTATCATCATTATTAACAACATTATTAACACCATCATTATTAGTATAATTATCATTACTATTATCATTATTAATTTCAAAAGCATCACCATTACTACTATCATAATTAACATCATTAGCATTACTATCATCACTATTAACATCATTATTATTAATACCATCATCAATACTATCATCATTATTAACATCATTAATATCATAGGCATCACCATTACTATCATCATTAACGTCATTAACATTACTATCATCATTATTAACATCATTATCATTAGTCATCAGTACTAACATTATCGCCATCATTATCATTACAATCATCATTATTAACATCATCATTATTAATATCATCATCAATACTATCATAATTATTAACATCATTAATATCATAGGCATCATCATTACTATCATCATTAGCATTACTATCATCATTATTAAAATCACTATTAACACCATCATTTTTAGTATCATCATTACTATCATCATTATTAATATCATTATCATTAATATCATCATTATTAACATCATCATTATTAATATCAGCATCATTACTATCATCATCATTAACTACATCATTATTAATATCACCATCAATACTGTCATCATTATTAACATCATAGGCATCACCATTACTACTATCATAATAAACATCATTAGCATTACTATCATCATTATTAACATCATCATTATTAACATCATTATCATTACAATCATCATTACTAACATTGTCAATATAATCATCATTATTAACATTATCAATACTATTATCATTATTAACATCACTAATGTCATAGGCATCACCATTACTATCATCATTATTAACATCATCATTACTATCATCATAATATCATCATAATATCATCATTAGCATTACTATTATCATTACTAACATCATTATCATTACTAACATTATTGCCATAATTATCATTACAATCATCATTACTAACATCATTAATATCATTTTTAACATCATATGCATAATCATTACTATCATCATTAGCACTACTATCTTCATTATTAACATCATTATTAGTATCATCATCATTACTATCATCATTATTAACATCATTAGCATTACTATCATCATTATTAACTACATCAATATTAATATCACCATCAATACTATCATCATTATTAACATCATTAATATCATAGGCATCACCATTACTACTATCATAATTAACATCATTAGCATTACTATCATCACTATTAACATCATTATTATTAATACCATCATCAATACTATCATCATTATTAACATCATTAATATCATAGGCATCAACCATTACTATCATCATTATTAACATCATTAGCATTACTATCATCATTATTAACATCATTATCATTACAGTCATCAGTACTAACATTATCGCCATCATTATCCTTACAATCATCATTACTAACATTATCGTCATCATTATCATTACAATCATCATTATTAACATCATCATTATTAATATCATCAACAATACTATCATCATTATTAACATCATTAATATCATAGGCATCATGATTACTATCATTTTTAACATCACATGCATCATCATTACTATCATCATTAGCATTTCTATCACCATTATTAACATTATTATTAACACCATCATTATTAGTATCATCATTACTATCATCATTAGTAATTTCATAGGCATCACCATTACTACTATCATAATTAACATCATTAGCATTACTATCATCATTATTAACATCATCACTATTAACATCATTATCATTACAATCATCATTGCTAACATTATCAATATAATCATCATTATTAACATCATCATTATTAATATCATCATCAATATTATTATCATTATTAACATCATCAATGTCATAGGCATCACCATTACTATCATCATTATTAACATCATTATCATTACTATTATCATTACTAACATTATTGTCATAATTACAATTACAATCATCATTACTAACATCATTAATATCATTTTTAACATCATAGGCATCATCATTACTATCATCATTAGCACTACTTTCATCATTATTAACACCATCATTATTAGTACCATCATCATTACTATCATCATTATTAATTTCATAGGCATCACCATTACTGTCATCATTATTAACATCATTAGCATTACTATCATCATTATTAACATCATTATCATTACAATCATCAGTACTAACATTATCGCCATCATTATCATTACAATCATCATTATTAACATCATCATTATTAATATCATCATCACTACTATCATCATTATTAACATCATTAATATCATAGGCATCATGATTACTATCATCATTAATATCATTTTTAACATCATAGGCATCATCATTACTATCATCATTATTAAAATCATTAGCATTAATATCATCATTATTAACATCATCATTATTAATATCATCATCATTACTATCATCCTTATTAATATCACCATCAATACTATCATCATTAACATCATTAGCATCACTATCATCAGTATTAACATCATTATTAATACCATCATCATTAACATCATTATTATTAATATCTTCATCAATACTATCATCATTAATATCATAGGCATCACCATTACTATCATCATTATTAACATCATTAGCATTACTATCATCATTATTAACATCATTAGCATTACTATCATCATTACTAACATTATCACCATCATTATCATTACAATCATCATTATTAACATCATCATTATTATTAATATCATCATCAATACTATCATCATTATTAACATCATTTATATCATAGGCATCATGATTACTATCATCATTAATATCATTTTTAACATCATGGGCATCATCATTACTATCATCATTAGCATTACTGTCATCATTATTAATATCATCATCATTACTATTATCATTATTAACTACATCATTATTAATATCACCATCAATACTATCATCATTATTAACATCATAGGCATCACCATTACTACTATCATAATTATTCATCATTAGCATTACTATCATCAGTATTAACATCATCATTATTAATACCATCATCATTATTAATATCATCATTATTAACATCATTATCATTATTAACATCTTTAGCATTACTATCATCATTATTAACATCCTTATCATTACAATCATCATTAATAACATTATCTCCATTATCATTACAATCATCATTATTAATATCATCATCCATACTATCATCATTAATATCATTTTAACATCATAGGCATCATCATTACTATCATCATTAGCATTACTATCATCATTAACACCATCATTTTTAGTATCATCATTATTAACACGATCATTTTTAGTATCATCATTATTAATATCATTATCATTAATATCATCATTATTAACATCATTAGCATTACTATTATCATTACTAACATCATCATTATTAACATCATTATCATTACAATCATCAAACTAACATTATCACCATCATTATCATTAGAATCATAATTATTAACATCATAGGCATCATCATTACTAACATCAGTAATATCATTTTTTAACATCATAGGAATCATCATTACTATCATCATTAGCATTACTATCATCATTATTAACAACATTATTAACATCATCATTATTAGTATCATCAATACTATCATCATTATTAACATAATTAATATCATAGGCATCTCCATTACTATCATCATTATTAACATCATTAGCATTACTATTATCATTACTAATATTATTGTCATAATTAGCATTACAAAAATCATTACTAACATAATTAATATCATTTTTAACATCATAGGCATCATTACTATCATCATTAGCATTACTATCATCATTATTAACATCATCATTATTAATATCATCATCATTACTATCATCATCATTAACTACATCATTATTAATATCACCATCAATACTATAATAATTATTAACATCATAGGCATCACCATTACTACTATCATAATAAACATCATTAGCATTACTATCATCATTATTAACATCATCATTATTAATATCATCATCAATATTATTATCATTATTAACATCATCAATGTCATAGGCATCACCATTACTATCATCATTATTAACATCATTATCATTACTATTATCATTACTAACATTATTGTCATAATTACCATTACAATCATCATTAATATCATTTTTAACATCATAGGCGTCATCATTACTATCATCATTAGCACTAGTTTCATCATTATTAACACCATCATTATTAGTATCATCATCATTACTATCATCATTATTAATTTCATAGGCATCTCCATTACTATCATCATTAGCATTACTATCATAATCATTAACATCATCATTATTAATATCATCATCAATACTATCATCATTATTAGCATCATTAATATCATAGGCATCACCATTACTGTCATCATTATTAACATCATTAGCATTACTATCATCATTATTAACATCATTATCATTACAATCATCAGTACTAACATTATCGCCATCATTATCATTACAATCATCATTATTAACATCATCATTATTAATATAATCATCACTACTATCATCATTATTAACATCATTAATATCATAGGCATCATGATTACTATCATCATTAATATCATTTTTAACATCATAGGCATCATCATTAATATCATCATTATTAACTTCATCATTATTAATATCATCATCATTACTATCATCATTATTAATATCACCATCAATACTATCATCATTAACATCATTAGCATCACTATCATCAGTATTAACATCATTATTAATACCATCATCATTAACATCATTATTATTAATATCTTCATCAATACTATCATCATTAATATCATAGGCATCACCATTACTATCATCATTATTAACATCATTAGCATTACTATCATCATTATTAACATCATTAGCATTACTATCATCATTACTAACATTATCACCATCATTATCATTACAATCATCATTATTAACATCATCATTATTATTAATATCATCATCAATACTATCATCATTATTAACATCATTTATATCATAGGCATCATGATTACTATCATCATTAATATCATTTTTAACATCATGGGCATCATCATTACTATCATCATTAGCATTACTGTCATCATTATTAATATCATCATCATTACTATCATCATTATTAACTACATCATTATTAATATCACCATCAATACTATCATCATTATTAACATCATAGGCATCACCATTACTACTATCATAATTATTCATCATTAGCATTACTATCATCAGTATTAACATCATCATTATTAATACCATCATCATTATTAATATCATCATTATTAACATCATTATCATTATTAACATCTTTAGCATTACTATCATCATTATTAACATCATTATCATTACAATCATCATTAATAACATTATCTTCATTATTATCATTACAATCATCATTATTAATATCATCATCCATACTATCATCATTAATATCATTTTAACATCATAGGCATCATCATTACTATCATCATTAGCATTACTATCATCATTATTAACACCATCATTTTTAGTATCATCATTATTAACACGATCATTTTTAGTATCATCATTATTAATATCATTATCATTAATATCATCATTATTAACATCATTAGCATTACTATTATCATTACTAACATCATCATTATTAATATCATTATCATTAATATCATCATTATTAACATCATTAGCATTACTATTATCATTACTAACATCATCATTATTAACATCATTATCATTACAATCATCATTACTAACATTATCACCATCATTATCATTAGAATCATAATTATTAACATCATAGGCATCATCATTACTAACATCAGTAATATCATTTTTTAACATCATAGGAATCATCATTACTATCATCATTAGCATTACTATCATCATTATTAACAACATTATTAACATCATCATTATTAGTATCATCAATACTATCATCATTATTAACATAATTAATATCATAGGCATCTCCATTACTATCATCATTATTAACATCATTAGCATTACTATTATCATTACTAACATAATTATCATTACTAATATTATTGTCATAATTAGCATTACAATCATCATTACTAACATAATTAATATCATTTTTAACATCATAGGCATCATTACTATCATCATTAGCATTACTATCATCATTATTAACAACATTATTAACACCATCATTATTAGTATAATCATCATTACTATCATCATTATTAATTTCATAGGCATCACCATTACTACTATCATAATAAACATCATTATCATTACTATCATCATTATTAACATCATCATTATTAACATCATTATCATTACAATCATCATTGCTAACATTATCAATATAATCATCATTATTAACATCATCATTATTAATATCATCATCAATATTATTATCATTATTAACATCATCAATGTCATAGGCATCACCATTACTATCATCATTATCATTACTATTATCATTACTAACATTATTGTCATAATTACCATTACAATCATCATTACTAACATCATTAATATCATTTTTAACATCATAGGCATCATCATTACTATCATCATTAGCACTAATTTCATCATTATTAACACCATCATTATTAGTATCATCATCATTACTATCATCATTATTAATTTCATAGGCATTTCCATTAATATCATCATTAGCATTACTATCATAATCATTAATATCATCATCAATACTATCATCATTATTAGCATCATTAATATCATAGGCATCACCATTACTGTCATCATTATTAACATCATTAGCATTACTATCATCATTATTAACATCATTATCATTACAATCATCAGTACTAACATTATCGCCATCATTATCATTACAATCATCATTATTAACATCATCATTATTAATATCATCATCACTACTATCATCATTATTAACATCATTAATATCATAGGCATCATGATTACTATCATCGTTAATATCATTTTTAACATCATAGGCATCATCATTACTATCATCATTAATATCATTTTTAACATCATAGGCATCATCATTACTATCATCATTATTAAAATCATTAGCATTAATATCATCATTATTAACATCATCATTATTAATATCATCATCCATACTATCATCATTACTATCATCATTAGCATTACTGTCATCATTATTAATATCATCATCATTACTATTATCATTATTAACTACATCATTATTAATATCACCATCAATAATATCATCATTATTAACATCATAGGCATCACCATTACTACTATCATAATTATTCATCATTAGCATTACTATCATCAGTATTAACATCATTATTATTAATACCATCATCATTATTAATATCATCATTATTAACATCATTATCATTATTAACATCTTTAGCATTACTATCATCATTATTAACATCATTATCATTACAATCATCATTAATAACATTATCTCCATTATTATCATTACAATCATCATTATTAATATCATCATCCATACTATCATCATTAATATCATTTTAACATAATAGGCATCATCATTACTATCATCATTAGCATTACTATCATCATTATTAACACCATCATTTTTAGTATCATCATTATTAACACGATCATTTTTAGTATCATCATTATTAATATCATTATCATTAATATCATCATTATTAACATCATTAGCATTACTATTATCATTACTAACATCATCATTATTAACATCATTATCATTACAATCATCATTACTAACATTATCACCATCATTATCATTAGAATCATAATTATTAACATCATAGGCATCATCATTACTAACATCAGTAATATCATTTTTTAACATCATAGGAATCATCATTACTATCATCATTAGCATTACTATCATCATTATTAACAACATTATTAACATCATCATTATTAGTATCATCAATACTATCATCATTATTAACATAATTAATATCATAGGCATCTCCATTACTATCATCATTATTAACATCATTAGCATTACTATTATCATTACTAACATAATTATCATTACTAATATTATTGTCATAATTAGCATTACAATCATCATTACTAACATAATTAATATCATTTTTAACATCATAGGCATCATTACTATCATCATTAGCATTACTATCATCATTATTAACATCATCATTATTAATATCATCATCATTACTATCATCATCATTAACTACATCATTATTAATATCACCATCAATACTATAATAATTATTAACATCATAGGCATCACCATTACTACTATCATAATTAACATCATTAGCATTACTATCATCATTATTAACATCATCATTATTAACATCATTATCATTACAATCATCATTGCTAACATTATCAATATAATCATCATTATTAACATCATCATTATTAATATCATCATCAATATTATTATCATTATTAACATCATCAATGTCATAGGCATCACCATTACTATCATCATTATTAACATCATTATCATTACTAACATTATTGTCATAATTACCATTACTAACATCAGTAATATCATTTTTTAACATCATAGGAATCATCATTACTATCATCATTAGCATTACTATCATCATTATTAACAACATTATTAACATCATCATTATTAGTATCATCAATACTATCATCATTATTAACATAATTAACATCATAGGCATCATCATTACTATCATCATTAGCACTACTTTCATCATTATTAACACCATCATTATTAGTATCATCATCATTACTATCATCATTATTAATTTCATAGGCATCTCCATTACTATCATCATTAGCATTACTATCATAATCATTAACATCATCATTATTAATATCATCATCAATACTATCATCATTATTAGCATCATTAATATCATAGGCATCACCATTACTGTCATCATTATTAACATCATTAGCATTACTATCATCATTATTAACATCATTATCATTACAATCATCAGTACTAACACTATCGCCATCATTATCATTACAATCATCATTATTAACATCATCATTATTAATATCATCATCAATACTATCATCATTATTATCACGGAAACAAGAAATAGTACTTCTAAATATATTTACATTATAATGTAATATATATATTTCGAAACAAAAATGGACATTGAATGTGATTATCACAAGATCATTTTGAAAAAAAAATGTGGTTAATATATACAAATTATTTTAGACAGAAAAGAAAATATGTAAATTACACATAAATATTATTTTAGATATGATATTTGACCTTACCACATTTTTGAATCAATAAATTCCACTTAAACTGTATCATTTCTGTTAGATAATCCAATTACGAACACAATAATGTATAATATATATGCATAGTGCGTCAAAAATTTATTATTTAGAAAGAATTTCGACATCTATCAAAAACAGTAGACTTAACTTTACACGAAACTCAAATGAAAATATGGCTAATTTTTCTTACAAAATGGCGTAAATTTGCAAACACGATGCTAGAAGCATTCGTCAGGTTGGATTTCATAATAAATGAGACCAAAGTAAATAAAATAGTTATTATTTTACGAAAATAAGTAAATTGGAAAAAATATATAAAACATATACGGAAAAATGACGTCACATACCCCCATTATCAAAACTTATCAATAACTTAACAAAATTGATATCAATACACATAAAAATCATGCAAGAAGTAATGTGGATATATTACACTTTCGATTGGAAGCATTCTTATGTTGATATAAGTACCGAAAAAATCAACATGAATGTCATTGGAGTATGACTTATAGGAGTCTTTTCGGCCAGAAGACATAAGGTTTACTGACTTGTATAAGTCTCCGCGGCTGGAATGAGTTAACATCATTAGTATTACTATTATCATTATTAGCATCATCATTATTAATATCATCATTATTAACATCATTAGCATTACTATCATCATTATTAATATCAGCATTATTAACAACATTATCATTACAATCATCATTACTAACATTATCGCCATCATTATCTTTACTATCATCAGTATTAACATCATTATTAATACCATCATCATTAAAATCATCATTATTAATATCATCATCAATACTATCATCATTATCATCATTAATATCATTGGCATCACCATTATTATCATCATTATTAACATCATAATTATTAATATCATTATCATTAACATCATCATTATTAATATCATCATCAATACTATCATCATTATTAACATCATTAGCATTACTATCATCATTATTAACATCATTATCATTACAATCATCATTATTAACATTATCGCCATCATTATCATTACAATCATCATTACTACTATCATTATTATTAACATCATCATTATTAATATCATCATCAATACTATCATCATTATTAATATCATCATCAATACTATCATCATTATTAACATCATCATCATAGTCCTTATTATTATCAAGTGCCAGATCCGTGAAGAAGGATTGTTGCAACAGACCTCCAACATCTTCCATCTTGTCTTACTGATGCACTCTGACAAACTGTATCCTGTTCATCTCATGATATTTTACTCCAAGTTTTACCTCTGTCTACTTCTTGATCGCCGCATCTCGACTCTACCTTAAAGTAAGATCTTCAACAAGACCTCATATCTTCTAATATGTCCAAAATATTTGACTTGGTTATTAATTTTTAATAGTTTTATTTTCATACGCAGCGTTTGTCAGAACCGATTTGTTTATTGTCTTCTCTTCCTATGTTGTTCTCCCTACTCTCTCTATATCTCAACATGAAATATAAATGTTCTATTAAAAATATTTTGAGATGTCAGAAATATCCAACATAGAAGTTCGCCGAGAACTAAACATAGAAAACGATAGGTTTATGTTGGTAGCATATTCTATTTAGGTTTTAGGTTTCGGTAGGTAAATTATTACAACAGGCAAAATTGAAGGCAACAGGGACAGAGGGCGACAACGTGAGAAAATATTAGACAGTTTGACAGCCTAGCATGGCAAGGAAACAACAACGACCTTGATACATAATACTGTGGACAGAGAGCTGTGGAGAGCCATGACCGCCTTCGCCGGCCGGCATGGCACCTGATGATGATATTTATCTCATGAACTGGCATGATCATAAGTGCTAAGTTCTCAGATTATTCTTTCATGAAAAAACTAATATATGCAAATTCACAACACATGACCAACAAAATTTCCCATAAATGGTTAGGTTAGGTATGTTGTTTATTCTCTTCGCACACTGGACATGTCCATAAGTGCTCAGATCTCTGCTTCAGTAAATCTCTCGGGGTATACCTGACATTTTCAGTGCTGTGTTGGTTCAGTGCTCTTTGCGAAATTTTTGTTCGGTGCTCTCTACGGGCACTCCTATCCTCAAACCCAAATCACACATTCTCGAACTTATTCATGCTCATTAATATCAAAATCTTCTGATCGTGCGGACTCACAAAGGGAAATGAGTATGTCTGCTCGGTCCATAGGCTGACCATCTGTTATGGCGGCAAGGCTAGCTAATTAGTCAACTTGTTTGTTTCTCTCTACACGTGCGTATCCGGGAACATAGATAAGTGTGATTTTCCACAGTGAGACCTGAATGTTAGTTCTCTCTAATCACTCCACCCATTGCCTATGAATGGGTGAAGTCACCTGTTTTAACTTTGAGAATCATATTGATAGTCTTGGCATTTCATCTTAACCGATTCCCCCTTAGAGCGCCCACGCAGCACTTTTTTTTTTACTTATGTCGCATATAAAAGTAAAATATTAAAATATTAAAATATTTTTATTTACTTTCGATCAATATTACATTTTTAGTTTGCGCTGGGTCTATTAGAAACCATGACCAAGGTGTAGATCCATGGTTTAGCTTCCTGTTTTAAGTTTTAATCAAAACAATCGGACATAAGACTGATTTATTACGATATTTGTAATTAGCGGAGTTTTAACCGATTTTCAAGTCACTGCCGTTCAATTTTTGTTACTTATTTCGTTGCGATCGATATTACATTTTTAGTTTGAGCCGGGACTATTAAAAACCATTATCATTGCATAGATCCGTGGTTTAGCTTCCTGTTTTATGTTTAATCGAAGCGATCAGAAATAAGACGGATTTATTACGATTTTTAAAAAATTAGTGAATTATTAGACCTAGTTTTGGAAATGGAAGATATTATTCATATGTACACTGATGATGACAGCCGTAGTTACGATGGAAATATGCAAGATGTAGGTAATTTGCGTATCAAATATAACGTGGAAAGTGACAGTGAAGTTCTTGTTAGATAGGCCTAATGTTTCAAAGAGATTTACAAGCGTGGCACTAATTGTGATATCGCAAATTTCGCTGTAGTGATGTAGTTTTTCGAGTACAAGTTGAGAGTTTTGTACAAAATGTTGGGTCTGTACATAATCTTGATGAGATTGCCACACGTTATGAATACTTTAGCATCATTGTCAACGATGAGTTTATCAATTTGCAGCCGATCTGACAAATTTGTATGTAATATAGCGCAAAGAACAAACAAGGAAAGAAGACACGTGCTGAACATCTGCAACCGCCATTGAAATAAAACGTCATTTTTTAAATTTATATTATGATGGACCTGTGTATTCTGTTTGAGTATGGCATGTACAGATGACAGGTTCAACGTTTTGGGCATCTCACCCTGGATGGGAAAAAGGGGATTTGAGAATATATCTCAATATTTTCGTTTCAATATGACTCCTCTACTCAACACCCCAAAAGTAAATAAAATATTTTTCCCCACATTATGTCGAGTTTGACAGTTTATTATTTAAAACACATATGTATTCAATTATCTTTGATATAGGTTTATGAAAGACTATTCATTTTTCTGTTGATCTGTCAAGTCTGAGTGTGATATGATGAATAGTTTGAAAGAAAATGCAATTTTATTATCATCATATCCATAATTTAGAGGAGTTGTGCCCCTTGCCTTAGGGATCAGGGATTGACAATTGGGAAATCTCATAGGGGTGAAAGGGTTAAAGTAATGGTAGATCCCATAGCACGGGTTGGGAACCCATGGCTCGCGAGCCAGATGTGGCTCTATTGATGGCTGTACCTGGCTCGCAGACAAATGTTCGATTATTAAAAAAATGTTTATTTAGACTTCTTTGATCTACATATTAATTGCATATCAATATTTCATTCTACAAATGAGCTAAAGTCTACTGCAGCTCAGGAGCTAAAGTCTACTGCAGCTCAGGAGCTAAAGTCTACTGCAGCTCAGCATCAGAAGCGGTAAAGGAGATACACTCCGCTGACCTAAAAGACAGAAAAATAGCAACCATGCATTCATTGTAATTACACAAAATGCACACATTTACTTGAATTTTTTAACATAATGTATGGATCTCACAGAATTACTTTTCAAAATATGTGGTGTCCATGGCTCTCTCTGGCAAAAAGGTTCCCGATCCCTGCCATAGCAGCAACCTGCCATCAGGAATGAAGATACTCTTCATGTAATAAGCCGCAGCAACTATTAGTTGGGGGTCGTCAGTTCCCTTCCTTTCTATGCTTACCTATCCCAATTCATGTATCACATACACATTTACAGCTGGGTGGACTGGAGGAATGATTGTGTTAGGCGAGAAATTATGACTGTTGTTTTTGTCCGGACGTGGTTTCGAACCGGGCACACTGAAATATCACCGGGCATGGTGATAGTAAATTAACTCACTATCAACTAGGCTACAACGGTCCTTCAGCAAGACTGCACCTACAGCAAGATAAAATATAACAGAAACACTAATCTGCAGCTGAAAGTAAAACCTAGCAGAAGAAACAAAAGTGGTAAACTCACATCCGCTGGGGGTTCTATCATCACCATCATCATCAGACACCCCATCAAATCCAACTCTTTGAAATGGAGATGAGGGCTTTGTCTAGCCAACTGAGGCTGGAAACTAATAATGGTCAAAGCCATTCTTGACATTGAGAAGGACCACACAGTCCTGCCTAAGCAATTGCTTGTGCTGAAGTCAGAGATACCAGGCTGAGAGGTGCCAGAGCAACCATGCAACATGACTAGATAACATGTCTTCACAATAAAATTCAACTTGTGTAGATAAACTTCAAATTAAAAGAAGAAGACCATCCGACACACACCATTGTCTGACATAACAGGAAAAGGTCCCACAAATTTAATAAACTAAAATCACCACAAACACTACCAATGAACCAAAGTGAAATCAACATGACAAATCCATGAAACAAAGTGAAGCCAACATGACAAATCTATGAACCAAAGTGAAGCCAACATGACAAATCAATGAACCAAAGTGAAGCCAACATGACAAATCAATGAACCAAAGTGAAACCAACATGATAAATCCATGAACCAAAGTGAAGCCAATATGACAAATCCATGAACCAAAGTGAAGCCAATATGACAAATCCATGAACTAAATACAGTACATCTTAACATCATTTTCATTTTCTCTATTGAAGAAATATGTTGTACACAAAGACAAACCTGCTTTTCGGTTGATGGGGATGTCTTGGGCCCAATGGAATGGTTGAGTGTCAGAGTATAGGAGATGTTTCGAACTTTGTTTCCGTTTTCATCCAGGTCCTCTTCCCAATTTGGTAAATTCAGGTCTGGAATACAAGGTAACCATTGGTTACTGTGTCATCACATACCAAAATAAGATAATACTGTGTGAAACGTAACAACAATAGTACTTACGTAGAACACAGGTTTATTAAAGTTTCACTTGAACAAGACTAAGGGGTTATGATGTGTAAACACAAAAACATACAAATGACAATACACAAGGCATTTTCGATGTTTTGAACCATTAGTTCTTTCTCAAGAATATACAAAACTAACAGTGAAAAACAATCACATACCAGGACAACAATTTCTAGTAGCCAATTCACTTCCTGTGTTTACCTTCCCCAGACTCATGCGCTGGTTATTAATTTACAGCTGAGTTGACTGGAGTTCTGTCAGGCCTGAAATCATGACCCATATTTTTTCTCTCTGGACGTGGTTTTGAATCTGGCACGTTGTAACAAGGTGATAATAAACATTCTCACTATCAACTAGGCTTCTGGGGTACAAGATAACCATGGCTACTGTGCAAGTACATACCAGAACTACAAATTCAAATCTGGAATACAATGTAAAGGTAGGCCCCAAAGCAGCAACCTGCCACGGGGGATGAAGATAACTCTTCATGTACTAAACCGCAGCAACTATTAGGTGGGATGGAAAGTTCCCTTCCTCTAACTTATGTGTCATGTACTCATTTACAACTGAGTTTAATGAAGGAGTGGTCATGTCAAGCGATAAATCACAACCCAAATTGTGTGTGTGTCTGGACGTGGTTTCGAATATAGCACGCTATAACCCAGTGATAGCAAGCAAGCTACCACACTCCTCTAATACAAGGTAAGCATTAGTTATGTTTACTGAAATTTTTTTCAAACTCCTGCAGGTTGGCAGAATGTTGCCTGCAGAACATGTGTTGTGTCATGGTTTACAGATTCAATGTGATAAGTGTTGTCTTTCAGTTTGATGACACAATGGACTTCCGTATGACTTATTGGTTACTTTGACACATTAGATGGAACAGCCAACCCCTCCCACAAACCTCCATAGTTACCTCATGGTCAGTTGACAATATTGCTATTCTTTGCTCTCTATTTAGGACCTGGCAACACATTGTTAGGTTACAATATGAACACACAAAAATATTGAGCAGTCTCAGAGTGTGAAAACTAACACACATTTATAAAGACATTCCTTTATAACATATTTCCCTATATAACAACACTTTTCAAAATCCCTGATTATGTTTATTCTATACTTTTCAAAAACAGAAACGCAACATTATTGTACTGTTAATTGACACCAAATTTCAAACATGTACTAAAATTTTATTTTACAGAATTAATATGGAATACAAGGTAACTAAAAAAAAGGATTCTCAAAAGGTATAGAGGATTGACTTTAAAATGCTCTGGTTTTCCCATTTGTACTCTCCTATCAACGAAGCAGCGCATCACCTGCCAAAACACTACTCACAGCTTTGAGCAATAATCCAACCCCATTGAGGTCAACTCCTTGAAGTGGAGATAGGGCGTAGTCCAGCCAACAGAGTCTGGTAACTAAAATTGGTCCGGCCAATTCTGACATAGAGTAAGACCACAATCCTACCCAAGCAAGCACTGGCACTGAAGTCGGAGATACCAGACCGAGAGGCGCACCAGCAACCATGGTATCACTAGATAACATATCTTCACAACATTTGCTGTGCAGACATGTTAAAATGCAAACAAGAAGAAGAAGCGATAACCCATACAGATCAACAGAACGCACTTGCAAACAATACATCACAGCCCAGGATTGAATATGCGACATCTTGAGTACACTGCAAATGACTTAACCCTAGTGCCATAGAGATCCTCACAAGATTGTTATAATGTGAACACAAACTTGGTAGATAGTTAAGTAGGTAGGTGGGCTGATTGATAGGTAAACTGGCGTAGGTTGATACAGATAAACGGGCAGAATGGTAGATATGTAGGAAGACATGTAGGTAAGTAGACAGGTAAACTGGCAGAAGGGTGGCTATGTAGGTACATTTCAGCAGTAAACTCATGTGTTGGGAAACTGTGCTCTAGGAGAAAGAAGGGACAGACAACCACACATTCAGAAAACCTCCTTAGTCATCTCTAATGACATGCATGACAACTAAAATGTATCAATGCTTGCTCTGATTACACTGTTGTCTATTTATACTTATGTGGTGTTCTTGGTTCGCATCTTCTCACTTTAGTTCTGATAATCTCATAGGCGGTTGTGGCAACAGGACTACCCGAACCACAACTTCCATTATTTTTGTATTTTTTTTCAAGCTGATATAACCAAACTGGACTAACGTCCATGGTTGAACGGAGCATACTTCACCATAAGAGAAACATTTTAATTAACCTAACCAAATTTATTCCTGATTTCTGATGTCTCATTTTTTTCATTCACAATTGATAAATAGGATCGGTACCTACCAAATGTTTTCCTGGATCCAACAAAGTTACGAAAGAAGGATGAGTCCGTAAACAGACACTCAAAAACGGTGTCAACGTTGCTGTTAAACACTTCATCCAGATACATCTTTTCTAGATGATCATGACCATCACAAAAATATTCACCTGCAGAAATACAACAAACTGTCATTTATATATAAGTCAACATTCACCTGCAGAAATACAACAAACTATCATTTATAATAAGTCAACATTCACCCGCAGAAACAGAACAAAATTTCATTTAAATATAAGCCAGAGTTCTGCCTGCAGAAATACAACAAAATGTTATTTAAATGTCAACATTTACCTACAAAATACAACAAACTATCATTTAAATTAAGCCAGAGTTCACATGCAGAAATACAACAAAAAAACATTTAAACATAAGTCAGAGTTCACTTGCAAAAATTTAAGAAATCGAAAGTGAAGTACCGGGGTATGTGCCTCAAACACAGATGGCCCAGTTAGCACCCTTGCCAGCAATGAAAGATAAGACATTTTCGAACTCAGTCAGGGATTTCTACTTATAATCCATGCAGTATAGTATTAATTATCATATGCCTGTCCACAGCTTTCTGTCTTGTGTCTGGTCAATCATTTCCAATGCTTATGTTCTTCAACTTGTCTGTTGTCACAATGTGCTTCATCTTTCCTCGTCTCAGGATGTGTCTAAAGAATAGGTACTATCCTCTTCTAATACAAATTAACAGCTCTCTTTTTGAAATATCTTTCAAAATAGCTTCAGTAAACTTTTTAAACTGTCTATTCGCTAAACCCTTTGCCTTTCAGCGTAGAAGAATTTTGTGGAGATGGCCCTCTTGTGTGCTGAGTATATTGTGGAGTTTGCCGTCTCTTTTATTTTGATGGTCCATCGTTTTCGTGGTCGGCCTCTAGGTCTGCCAGCATTTTATGTGTGTAGCATAGCTTGATGTGGTATGCTGTCTGATGATATGTGCAAACCATTTTATCTGTTGTCTCTTAATATATTTCCAAGATTGGAGTAGTACCGGTTTTTGTCGAATGTCTTCATTTCTCACTCATCTTTTAGCGATATTCCTAGGATTCTGCACAAGCATGCCATTTCAGCTGTCACAAGTTTACATTTATCTTGTGCTGTCGTTGTCCATGTTTGGCTTTGGTAACATAGCGTTGGTATAATAATTGTTTTAAATAGTGTTATTTTAGTGTTTAAATCTACATTTTTGTTTCTGAAGATTGGTGTCATTTGTCCTAGGGCTTGGTATGCTTTACTACATCTATTGTGTATTTCTATGCTGCTCTTGCCGTCTATTGTTATATTGCTTCCTGGGTATGTGAATTCTGTCACTTGTTTAAGTCTGTTGTTTCCAATATATATATATATATAATGTTGGTGTTTCTTTCTGTTCTTCCTATCTTCATTACTTCGGTCTTCTCTATATTTATCTTCATGTTAAAGGTTTGGCATGTTTGATGTAATCTATCTATTTGTCTTTGTAGTTGTTATTCTGATGCATGATTCGCATGGAATATGTGGTTTCCCTTAGCATGTGACAGCCTCTATATCTGTCTCCAGGCACGCGTAGTGGAGACTCTTCGCCCAGACGATTTTTGCTCTTGTCTGACTCGAACGAGGTGTTCCACTGTCTATGAACTTGCCTCATGTAATTGGACGTGCTGTGCCTGTGCCCATTGGGTACTGAACCGTTTCTCATCCGTGAGCCTGGTTCCTTAAGGGGAAGAACTCAACAGAGGAGTTGGACCCTGGCTCTTTCGCCCTCTTAGCCGAGGTGTCTTTTACTGACATCATGTACCCCTTGTCCAAGTTCGAGTCTCACACCACGCGTTCTCGAGCTGAGCGTCCTTGTCCCAATAGCGCCTGAGTCCATCAGGTACTGAACCCTTTCTCTCTTCAAGTGTATTTCCGGTATAGAAAAACCTGACAGTAGAGTTGGGCCAGGGCTAAATCGTTGTCCCTTTTGTGCCTGAGCGCATCGAGTACGGAACCCTTTCTCTTCGCGAGCATATTTCCGGTTTAGGAAGGCTCGACATTAGAGTTTGATTAGGTCTTCTTGCTTTACCAAACGCCAATGGATGGGTCTGGGTCTCTGCCTGTAAGGAACACAGGTAACTAGAAGCTCGTCTCGAGCTGACGGAGCTTGTAGTTCCCCTTTCCTAGGAACTTTTCATTTTCTATTTGCAGTTCGCGCTGCCCTCTAGCGCTGTTCTGCCCTTTCATTGTTTCATTGTACTCGGTATGAAATCTATTTGTCTCTCGCCATGCATCTACCTTTACGTGCATTTTACATTGGCCGCCCCTCCAATGTTCGGACTGGACTGACTAGCTTCACTGTATGTCGACAGTGTCGCTATATGTGGTTCTGCTGGTGGTGTCGGAGATATTGTCTGTCTCTTGTGCAGTCAAATCTCTTTCCATCTGCTACCTCCACATTCTCGGACACGATCCCCAAATGATTTGGCCAGAATCAGCACGAGCTGCTGTATTTCTGTTTCCAGGGTGCACCGCGTGGAGGTACATTTGGGATCTTGGTTATCTGCTAACCCTGGGTCCGCCTAGAGCAATGCGTTCCCTTTGCACCCCATTCTGGAGATGACTTTTAAACTGTGGCACGGTGCAAACACAGGAACTAAAGTATGTTTGTTATATACATGTGTGTTCCCAGTGGCGACCTGCAGCTGTGAAACCTGAAAATTAAATAAAACTACAGCCAAGAGAATAAGGGCTTTTGAAATGAGCTATAGAAGAGTCCTAAGAATATCATGGACAGTAAGGAAGACCAAACAAGATGTGCTAGGAATAATCAACGTCTAAGAGTATGACTTTTAAACAACATAAGGAAGTTGGATTCTTTCGGCCATATTAAGAAACATGACGGCATGAAAAGAGTACTGTTGGAAGGGGCGATAGAAGGAAGAAGAGGCAAAGGCCGACCAAGACGTCACTGGACAAGAGATATTCAGGAATGTATGCACATGTCGCTAGAGGAGGCATGACAACTTGCCAGATATTGCGCAGGTTTCAGAAGATTCATAAGACAGACACATTTTATCTGTCCATGGTGTTCTAGATGTTCTTATATAAAACCACAGCCCATGTGACATCCTGGGCCTGAACTTCAAGTTAAAGGTGCAAAGAAAAGAGCCACTGTCCTCTTTCTAAGCAAGTCGTAGGAGGTGACTCAGAAAAGTTAAGGGTTTATGGATGCATGTTTAGTTACTGAAGGGAGGCGTTCTGGTGCAGCAACATCGCAGAATCATCACGTCCTGCCAAGGAGTGCAACATATATTTCTGGGTCAACCATTTCATCATTCATGTCAGACCTGTTGGCCTACCAGAAGTGAATCTTGAATCTTTTGAATCTTGGATAGAAACTGGCCTCACAGCATGTGGGGCATCCCCATAAATGCTCCACCCTTTGTTCCAGCAGCCATCCGACTCAATGGCATTTTGAGTCAAATGCCGCCGAAACAGATGTCGACATCAGGGCACACCTCTGGCCCTAGCGACAGGTTTCTTTGTTGTTCCGTCCACCCACGCCGTGCCCGTAACTAGCTCAAGCGCAACTTTGGCCTGCCGGAACAACATGGTAACTGTTATTGAAGGTTACGACTACGTGATTATATAGATGACGTGCCATGAAGCTTATATAAGAAGATAACCTCAATATAAAGGCATGTCATCTACTAAGGTTGTGATCTACCAGCAGTGATAGCACACCTAGCATTCCCTACCACCTAGAATTTGGCCATGAAAGGACAAAGGTGTAATCACTGTTGACCTGCATCTGTTCATCATTCATGGAACCATTTCACAGAAGATAAAAGTAAGAAATCAAATCAAGACATGCAACAATAAATTTCTTTACAGGTGACAGGTTATCAGCCTACTCCTTAACGTTCCTCCCATGACATATCTGGTAAGAAGACAGTGGTCCTGTTCTTTTCACCCTGAACTAGAAGTTCTCCGCCGAAGACGGATGTGTCGAGCCATTGGCGCAAATAAAACGGCGACACCGCGCATTTCCATTCTCTGGACTACATCCTGCTGGAAATCTAGTAGGACCATGGTCCTGTTACAAAGAAAATCCAGTGGGAGTTTGAGTATGAACGCTGAAGAAGAAGATGAAGAAGAACTAGAAGAGCAACCCCTAGATGGTACTTGCAATGTAGCCTATTTAGGAAGCAACAGGAAACACCAAATAGCATACCCCTCTCTACCTTCTGGAAGAGACTGTGTGCCTATGGGATCTGCAGTGCAGTAAGATTTATTAACTAATATCACACAAGCTTTCTCTCACCTTCGCTATCATCACTAGAATCAAGAAAGTTTGGTGGAATCACAGTCAGATTTGGCTTGACTTCCGGAAGAGGAAGTGGAGCATCGCCAGCAGACATATTGAAGACTTCATCTGAGACAAAGGCATCAGTGTCCTCCGTGCTTATGGCTTGGTTATTCTCAGCAGTTGTAGTGGCTGCCTCAGAGTCTGTTGTCTGCTCCTGGAACAACAAAAAAATCCAATAAGAAGACTCATTATGATTGATATCCATGAAGATTGAGTTGCAGCCGTATGCTTCACAAGGAACATGGACTAAACAAACACTTTTTCTGGATTCTAGATCTCCTGTCTCTGAATTCTTCTGTGTCCATTCTCAAATTCCTGCAGGTTAGCAGGATGTAGTCCAAAGTGTAGAATGCATTGTGTCATGGTTTACAGCTTGACTGTGACATCTGCATCTTTCAGCCTAATACATCCAACTTCAGCACAGCTTCTGGGTCACTGACCTTCTATGGGATGGGCCAGCGAACTTCACCCCAAATCCCCTTAGTCGCTTCTTACAACTTCCTGGCAGAACACAGGCGAAATGAATATAGACATATGAGGCACGCCAATATGTCTGGGCCTGGAAGGGGAGCAAAGAATAGCAACATTGTTACCTGTAAGTCACGTCATTAGGGCGACTATGGGGATTTGGAGGTGGCTGTCCCATTCCATAGAAGGTCAAAGTCACCCATAGGTCATGTAGAATTTGGATACATCATGACGAAAGATGCAGATATCACAGCCAAACTATACACCATGACACAACTCCTTCCGTTATCAATACTACATTCTGCAAGTCTGCAGGAATTTGAGAATAAACGCAGAAGTATATTCATTTCTTTGTTATATTTTCTGTTCAGATCATTTTTTTTGCATCTTGAAGTTTATTCTTTAGTGTGATTCTTTGTGACCAGAGTCGGCGCCAGTATTTGATAGAGTGGATAGAGAGATAGATTATTATTTACACCTTTCAGCCTGACACATCCTACTTCATTAAGGTTTTTGGGTCATTTTGACATCTGGAGTAGGACAGTCAAACTCCAACCTAACCATACTTAATTGCATCTTACAATACTCATGATAGGTTACAGTGTTGCTATTCTTTGCTCTTCTTTTATGCCCCATAAATACTTGGGCACTAATGAGACATAATTTCTTCCTTCCGCTTTTCCAACAACAACTGTCAAAAGAACATTTAACACACCTTATCTCTCACAAAACTTGTGTCAACAGAACACCTAAAACACACCTTCTTTCACAGCACCTGTGTCAACGAGACACCTATACTCTCACCTTAACAGACATAATCTCTTCCTTCAGCTTCTCCGACAACTCCTCCAATGCTTGTGGAGCAACATAATCTTCATCATCAGACGTCAGCCCCAAGTCCTCTCCGTAACTGTAGTGCACCCAGGTCCACAGTTCTTTAGCTGACATCGGCTGATATGATAACAGTATAGGAATTAAGAAAAGACAGACTTTGGAAATAATACTTAATCTCCCCACTTGTTTGTTAACATGATAAAAGGCAGTAACTACGAAAAATGTTCAAAAGGCAATTACTACGAAAATTGTTCAAAAGGTAATATCTATGAAGTATGCAAAAGGTAGTCGCTACGAAACATAAGAGGTAGTCACAACAAGACAAATAAAGGGTAGTCACTATAAGAAATACAAATGGCAATAACTACAATAACAAAGGGCAATATCTACGAGCATTAACAGAAAAGTAAGTGTGAAAGTTGCTTCTGGAGATTGTGACGACTCAATTACCAGAACCGTGACCTCGACTATTTTTTTATGGTCGTAAGGCTCTAATATTCCCAAATTTGACTAATATATGCGGTGGTAAACTCACTACATATCTACCTACCTACACATTGGCAGCGAAATAGTTAAACCTGAGCTTCAAACTTATGCTCTTTATTATATGTAAATACTGTTCTATTTATGTTGTTTATGCGGTTGCTACTGTTGTGTTAGCGAAGATGATTAATTCCGAATGTATCACTCTTTTTTACTATGCCAGGCTTTGGAATATTATTTTCAGCTCGAAATTAGTACTTCTCTTGAATGTTATTTGGGGAGATGTTCCAGAGCATTTATAAATTCTAGATTGTTATCTTAATCAATGTGGGCTATTACATGTGAAGCCAAGAGCTGGAAAGTCCTACACGAGGGGAGTTTAACTGTCTTGTAATTTTGCAGCATGCTGCAGATATAAGGGTTTGATTCTCTCCCTCCTAGGAATCTAGTTTCACCAAAATTTGTATCATCATTGCACGTCTTGTCTCGATTTCTTATTTTTGTCTTCTGTGGTTCTCACGGGCAATGATTCTACAATGCTGCCATTCTGGTAGTGACAGGAATGAACTGGTTGGCCCAGAAGTATATGCTTTGCCTCTGGCAGAATGTAATGATCCTGCAATGCTGCCACACTGGTGATGACAAGAATGATGTACTAGTTGGCACAGAGGTATATGCTGTGCCCCTGGTCCTGCAATTCTGACACACTGGAATGCCTTCCTTCAGGAAATAAACATGCATCCATAAATCCCCCAACTTTTCTTAGCGACCTGCTATGACTTGCTTAGAAAGAAGACATTACATTGGCTCTTTTCTTTTAACTCTTAACTCGATCAAAATCC
The DNA here is from genome assembly GCA_034231615.1 of Meghimatium bilineatum. Lineage (NCBI taxonomy): Eukaryota > Metazoa > Mollusca > Gastropoda > Stylommatophora > Philomycidae > Meghimatium > Meghimatium bilineatum. Next base: position 14,501,728 of record CM067302.1, on the reverse strand, counting down.
ATGCCCAGGGTATTACATGGGCCATGGTTTTATATAAGAATGTTTAGAATACCGTAGAGAGATAAAAAGTGTACAGAAGATATTTTGAAAGGTAATCCTTCTTTTACAGCATTCATTCTCAAACTCCCATTGGATCTCTCTTGTAACAGGACAATTGTCCTACAAGATTTCCAGTTGTATGTAGTCCAGAGAATGGAAATGCGATGTGTTGCCATTTTATGTGCACAAATGGCCCAACATATTCGTTCGGCGGTAGATGATAATTCAAAGAGAGATCTAATTTTACTACAGCCAAAATCATGAGGTGAGATTAGCCTACAAATGGTGTCAAGGTCTTATGTTCTTTGCTAACTTCTCAGGCTCCAGGAAACACATGGAACACACATTGTTTCGAATAATTACGCACAAAATAAAACTAAAGAAAATAAATGAGGAAAACAAGATAAGCAGGATTGGAAATATGTTATCTGATCTAATGAAAATAAATGAAGAACACAAGGAAAGCAGGATTGGAAATAAGTTACCTGATCTAACAAAGCATTCTGCCAGATTCTGAACAACATCATGTATGTCTTGTCCCTGGCACCGAATGATGTGAAGAAGAAACGATCTTTCTCCGTTGTGATCTGGATGGCATTTGGTATGACTCTAGCTGTTTTCTCTTTGGTGATAGCTATAATGTCTTTGCATGATGTCATCATCTGAAACCACACAACACTGCAACAGCTCAAACTAATTATAGGAGATGTGTGTGTGTGTGTGCTCAAACTAATTATAGGAGATATATGTGTGTGTGTTCGTCCATCACAAGTGATGATGACCATTTGTTACATCCACTTTTGAAAATTCAATTAGAGTTATGACCATGCCTAATAGTTCGTAGATGGCTAATGAGCCCTATTCGAGCTGTAAATGTCCTTGAACAATTCCGGCATGGAATGACCACTGTAGATTGATTTTGGTCTATCTGTGACTTTCTAACTACTCTCTGCTCTTGAGCTGCTGCACTTCTCCTCCACAAGATGATGCGCTCTTTTTGACTGTAGAGCTCCATGTAGATCTATTTTGTGTTAGGTGACATAAAAAACTACAGTTATGACTTCATAAAGTCTGAAAAATACCAGTATTTTATAACAGTAATAATTTATGGGGAATATAAATAGAAAATCAAACTGAAAGATGAAACAATCTCTGGTGGTCATGGGTAACTGGATTACCAGAACCACAACCTCCACGATTTTTTATGGTTAAAATCTCTGATATAATTAAACTGGACTAATCTGTGGTTGAAAAGAGCAGTACAGGTTAAGCACATGTAGCCTCTTTTTTAACAAAACAAAATCAAACATTATTTAACGAAACGAAATATTGATAAAGAAGCATCTCACAGAAGCTAAGTCTACTTGCGGATCCATTGATCTGCCCGCTACACACTGCCCCCCCCCCCAACCTGCATTTGGATGATCATAGGGGAGGGAAGCTCTCAGTGTGTACCGCACAGTTCAAAGCATAATTAGGAACTTTTTAATCCGAGATCAGCTAGGTCACAAAATCTGAATAAAACTACACGTAATACTACAAGGTTGGACTTATCACATGATGAAGTCACATCACAGCTGTCAACTTATTTTTCCATAAATCCGTATTTTTAACAATTTATTTCCACATTTCAATAAAAATGTCTGTATTTAGCTACCCAACTCCACAACAAAATTTTTATTTTTATTTTTGGCTCATCAATACATCCATATTAGTAGTAATTACTGAAGATGTAACACGAAATGACCTATTAAAAAAAAAATTAATAAAAACACATGTGAGGTGTTTTTTTTTGGTGGGTGGGTGTGTGTTTGGGCCCAAAATATGTATCAATACGGGCCCAGAGATGACATGCACACTAGAGTGCACCGGCTGGCGCTCCATAGCTGGTCGAGCATCAGGGTCAGTGAACCACAGCTGGCCAAGACCCTCAGTACACTTCCATGCAGCGGGCCTGGAAACAGGAGTGCAGCAACCCTGCTGTAGCCTGGCCAAGTACTAGGGATCGAAGATACGGGAATGTCAACCCAACCCAAAAAAATGCTGGCTGAAGACGGATGTATCAGGTTGAAAGGCACAGATAATGCAGCTTGCTGTAAAACAAGGCATAACGCAGATCACCCTCATACGTCCTTCTCAGGACGGTCAGCGGAATTCTTTCAGAGGGTCCGCCACAAGGCGTATGATGAAGAAAAAGTATCAATACGGAAAATCTGTACTAGTTGACATCTATGCCACATTTGCTTAACCTGTATCAAAAGAACATACCTCAGCATAAGTTGTACATTTTACTTACCCGAAGATAGAGAAGTTGTTATACAACAGATGAAACATGGTTGCTGTTACATTGTTACATTCTAAAAGAGCATAATAATATCTCTAAATAAGATATATTATCTATTCTTTGCTCCTCCTTTTGGGCCACAGCAACACAGACTTGGAATATAAAAGAGAGCACACTAGAACTGCGTACCATCTAGGAAATAAATACTTAAGAAATAGATTCAATATAGTTTGCCTACTGAACACGATTAAAACATTGATTTTCAACCCAAAAAGGGTTTTATCATCTATGTATAAACCCATAACCCATCAGGGCCATAAGGTTTCCTATGTAATTTCCCATAAGATTACCACATTGGATAAATCAACACACAAGAGTCCTCCAGAAATTTCTATCTTCAATGAAGTGGATAACAAAAATCTTGTTCTGCCCAATCATTGATGTTGTCGGTCTATGCTTTTCTTTTTCCCTCTTGTCTCTTCCACCTTCAACTGTTCCCTGTAGTTTGAATGAGTATCAACAGAAGGCAAAAGGTTTAACTGGTGACATCTATCTCCTCTCCAATTATTCTTACACGATTCTTTATCGTAACAGGAACAGATATCGAAAAATTTGGTGTGGTTGAGTTCAGAAAACATATTTGACTCAAATTGTAAGACGATGTCAGTTGAACGGAGTTGGTTCAAATCCTGCCTACTGTTTTCTTATAGAAAAAATGGAAGGTAATCTGGAATATAATTACATTGATGAGCAACTCAGTCAAGTACCATACTGATTGGCATAGGCGAAAATGTTGCTCCACAACTCTGTCTCTTGTGTTGCTAATATCAATACTGACATTCTCCCACTAAACACAATAACAAAAAGAAAACTACACCTGTTTGGTCATATAAAGAGACACAACTGTTTAGAAAGACAAATAATGGAGGGCAGAGTATCTGGGTAGAGGAGAAAGGCCAGACCAAGAAGATGATGGACTGACGACATTAAAGATAACATGAATACATCGCTAGAAAATGCAAGCCGCATCACCCAAGACAGAGAGGGGTTCAGAGAGTTCATTGGGAAGACAAAGTTCTGGAAGGAATATGTCACATGACACGACATTCTCCCATGCCATGATTACAAACCATCCAACATAGTCTCCCACACAGGTAAGCATAAATTAATTTCTAAAACAAAATGACAAGAGACCTGGTACAGTAAATAACAAGAACAATAACAAGTAGTGCCAGTTAGGCTTACCATAGTTTCCCAATTAAAAATTTTCGCATAAAAACAGATCCAGTTCTGTGAGATGTACATGCGACCTTGCACCAAGATATCTTTCTGAAGGGCACATGAGTAGTCTGTGGATATCCAGGACATGGATCAGCATTCGTTTGCATGGATACATGGATGAATATTAGAAAAATAAGCTTAGATATGGGGATATGTACCTACATTCCAACTTTTTATCAAATCTTGTTATCAACATGGTTAATTTAATCAGAGATTTAAAAGTCACTAGGACTGCTTCCGGTTGCGTCGATCTGAGCTGATGACTTTGGGGTCGGAGGGATCTCAGTGCACAGCTCGCAGATCGATGCATCCTGCAGCAATCAAGCCATCTAGCAACTGTAAAATGAATCTTTATCGATATTTCATTCCGTCAAATAATTAAATGATTTACTTCATTAAAATTTAGATACTTCTCTCCGTATTATATGAAAATTAATTTATGTATGGATATCACATGATTCAATATGACAGCTGAAAGAACCTTGGTAAAATCTAACCTGTTACCTACTTATTTTTTTCAATAATTCATTGATGATTATTCACAATATTATGTATGGATACACAGATGAAGATTTGAAAAGTGATTTATGCATGGATACACAGATGAAGATTTGAAAAGTGATTTATGTATGGATACACAGATGAAGATTTGAAAAGTGATTTATGTATGGATACACAGATGAAGATTTGAAAAGTGATTTATGTATGGATACACAGATGAAGATTTGAAAAGTGATTTATGTATGGATACACAGATGAAGATTTGAAAAGTGATTTATGTATGGATACACAGATGAAGATTTGAAAAGTGATTTATGCATGGATACACAGATGAAGATTTGAAAAGTGATTTATGCATGGATACACAGATGAAGATTTGAAAAGTGATTTATGCATGGATACACAGATGAAGATTTGAAAAGTGATTTATGTATGGATACACAAATGAAGATTTGAAAAGTGATTTATGCATGGATACACAGATGAAGATTTGAAAAGTGATTTATGCATGGATACACAGATGAAGATTTGAAAAGTGATTTATGCATGGATACACAGATGAAGATTTGAAAAGTGATTTATGCATGGATACACAGATGAAGATTTGAAAAGTGATTTATGTATGGATACACAGATGAAGATTTGAAAAGTGATTTATGTATGGATACACAGATGAAGATTTGAAAAGTGATTTATGTATGGATACACAGATGAAGATTTGAAAAGTGATTTATGTATGGATACACAGATGAAGATTTGAAAAGTGATTTATGTATGGATACACAGATGAAGATTTGAAAAGTGATTTATGTATGGATACACAGATGAAGATTTGAAAAGTGATTTATGTATGGATACACAGATGAAGATTTGAAAAGTGATTTATGTATGGATACACAGATGAAGATTTGAAAAGTTATTTATGCATGGATACACAGATGAAGATTTGAAAAGTGATTTATGTATGGATACACAGATGAAGATTTGAAAAGTTATTTATGCATGGATACACAGATGAAGATTTGAAAAGTTATTTATGCATGGATACACAGATGAAGATTTGAAAAGTGATTTATGTATGGATACACAGATGAAGATTTGAAAAGTTATTTATGCATGGATACACAGATGAAGATTTGAAAAGTGATTTATGTATGGATACACAGATGAAGATTTGAAAAGTGATTTATGTATGGATACACAGATGAAGATTTGAAAAGTGATTTATGTATGGATACACAGATGAAGATTTGAAAAGTTATTTATGCATGGATACACAGATGAAGATTTGAAAAGTGATTTATGCATGGATACACAGATGAAGATTTGAAAAGTGATTTATGCATGGATACACAGATGAAGATTTGAAAAGTGATTTATGCATGGATACATGCATGAATACCACATATTTTCAAATATAAGCTGATCATTGTATAAGCCAAGGATATAACTTAATGTCTGAAATGTGACCAAAGCCGGTAAACCATGTATCAATCAGACTATCAAGTGTTAATGCCGAGTAGCATAACCAAATCATGTTTCTTCACAACTCTCTACATCCAAGATAATATAGTGCGACCTTTCCCCGGAGGTGTAGCCAGCCTCATAAAACATGCGACCGCCAGGTATAATGTAAACATTTCCAGTATCAGGTTGTTTCCCCGACCCCAGTTAAGTCTCTTGACCACCAGCTACCAAAGTGTTCAAAGATATCGAATTAATTCATTCATTCAGTGCTATCTCGGCAACAAATGTTAGCATCAGCCATTATAGTAAATTCAAAGCCTAGTCAATGAATCCAATCTTTTTATGGAGATTCGGTTAGTCAAGTACATTAAAAACCTGTTTACTCAGATTGCAAGGTGATTCTGTGCTGTTAGAACAGACTGGTTTAATTCCCATTAGCCTCAAGAATTTGTAATTTATCCTCTTCTTTCCTACCTGAATTTACTTGTATAAGTCAATGAATGGATCAGGTTAACTTTTAGCTTGTCTTTTAGATTTGCCTTACATCACAAGGTGGAATGAAAAGGTGTGAAGATGGTTTTTGCAAAGATGACTGGATATGAGAAAACACATTCCATTTTTATTTCAGGTTGCATGGCAAATGGGGCACATTTAATAACACTAAAATAATAACAGTTCGTTGTTATTTTGAAAAAAAAGGGAAACCACAATACAATTACTGGCTCACCAACAATGAGTCGCTCATTTTTGGGAACATCCTTAAACATACGATGGAAATCTTCACTTCTGGATTTGTACGTGGCACTCATAATCTGAAATAACAGGATACATGAGTGATAACAATAATATGAGATATGTCTGGCCATTCATGCAAATAAAGCGGTCACACAACACATATGAGCTATCTGGACTACATCCCGCTGGAAATCTTGTAGGCTAATTTGTCCTGCTACATAAGAGTTCCACAACTACAGAACACAATATTGATTATGTCCTGTGTATTTTTGTCTATCTATCTATTCGCTGAAACCCTTTTTTGCCTTTCGGCGTCAGGGGTAGAAGAGTTGTCTGAAGACAGCCCTCTTGTGCGCTGAGTATATTTTGGAATTTGTCGCGTCTTTTATTTCAGCGGTCCATCATTTTCGTGGTTGGCATCTAGGTCTGCCTTCGCTGTATCTGTGTATCATAGCTTGCTGTGGTATGCTGTCTGATGGTAGTCTGCTGATGTGTGCAAACATTTGATCTGTTGTCTCTTGATGTATTCTAAGATTGGGCTGGTGCAGTAAGAATAAATGCAGGTGTGTCCAATAAGTTCCAAATTCAATCAGGAGTTCGCCAGGGGTGTGTCCTATCCCCTCTACTTTTTATAACATATATTTACCACATCTGTAAACTAACAAGTATCAAAGAAGAAGATAACATAAAAGACAAATTGAAAGAACTACTCTTTGCAGACGACCAAGTACTAATAGCGACATCAGAAGAACAATTGCAAGACCATATGAACAGACCACACAACATGTCAAAAATTCAACATGAAGATCAATATTGAAAAGACCGAAATAATGGCAATAGCAAAGAAAGAATGAAATATCACTATCTCCTTCGATGATAAACACCTTAAACAGGTAAATGAGTTCACTTACTTAGGAAGCACTATATCGAGTGAAGGGAAAACCAGTAAAGAGATACAAAATAGATGCAACAATACATACCAGATCCTAGGACAGATGACACGTATTTTCTAGAACAAAAATGTAAACATAGACACTAAAGTTGCATTATACAAGACTATTATTATTCCATCACTATGCTACCAGTGCCAAACCTGGACAATGACAGCTCAAGACGAAAGAAAAATAGTGACAACAGAAATGACATGTCTACGAAGAATACTCATTAAGAGATAGAATTATAAACGATAACATCAGACAGATAACCAAAACAATACCAGTATTGGAACACATCAAAAGACAGCAGATCAAGTGGTTTTCACATGCTTCCAGACTACCGACATATAGCATGCCACAAATGGCCATGACACATAGACATAACGGTTATAAAAAAAGAGGCTTTTCTGATGTAAAAGATGGATCACAGAAATCAAAGAAGCCACAGGAACAAGCTTACAAACAGCGCACAAGAAGGCCATCTCCAGAGATTTCTTCCACCCCTGATGCCGCAAGGCAAACAATGGACACAGCGTATAGATAGATAGGGGTGGTGCCGGTTGTTTGTTGGATTTCCTCATTCCTCACCCTGTCTCTTAGCGATATTCCTAGGATTCTGCGTAAGCATTCCATTTCAGCTGTCACAAGTTTACTTTTGTCTTGTGCCATCATTGTCCATGTTTGGCATTGGTATCACAGAGTTGGCATAATAATCATTTTGAATAGTGTTATTTTGGTGTTTAAATCTACATGTATTGCTGTGTGTATCATTATTTCACGTAAGCATCTGACAGTGATATTGTGGTAGTCGTCGTTCCGTAAGACTTGATTACCTGTTTCCTACGTAAGTATTATTTTCACAACGACAGACAAATGTCTTCCACAACTACAATCAATAAAAGATAATACTGCTGTGAAATGGAGCAACAATAGTACTTGTGTAGAACACAGGTTTGTGAAGTTTCACTTGAATACAACAGACAGACTATCGTTAAGTGGCTATGGGGTGTAAACATGAAAAAATACAAATGACAATACACAAGACATTTTCAACGTTTCGAACCATTAAGTCTTTGTCAAGAATATATAAAACAAAAATAACAATGTTACCGCCACAGAGGCACTAGCTACACTATTAATATGTAAACATTACAAAGTTCAAAGTGACAATGATGTATGTGGAAACACAGTGATGGAAGTAGATTTTGTTGAAAAAGTAACGTGATTTGAGCAGCTATTACAACTTATTACCCAATACAACATGGACAGCAATACAATAAGGACCACACCAACACAAATTAAAACGAATGTTCAGAGTTAAGTTTGAACTGTACTTCCACAACTACAGACAAAAAATCTTGTGTGGTAACTTACATTATACCATTTATTTTTCTTCTTCTCAGATTTCGATGCCTTGTATCCACTGCTTCCAGACTGCTGGTCTGGGGACTTGCCTCCATTCTGGGAAAATGAGTTCCATGAATCCACAGACAAGTTGAGATCCAGTGACTTCTCTGAGCATTTATCTGTCAATATAATATATATTATATTGCTCAAGACGAAAGAAAAATATCAGATATATATATTAAAGATATTAAAGATATATATATTAAATAATAATGGCTACTTTTAATTAAATTACGTCAATAATATGTAGTAGTCCGGCTCTGTGGTGGAGTGGTATAGCCCAAGGCCCATCTGTAATGGTCAAGGTACTGAGTTCGATCCCTGCCACAGGCAAATGTGCATCCGGACCATTCAGAAAGAGCACTGGCAAACTAATGAACGTATTTATATTGCCTAGAAAATCACTACAGCCAAAAAATGCTGGGTTGATAGCCACGTAATGAATAGGATATGCCACATATGTAGTAACAGCTGATTTATAAACAATTAGGTCTCTTATCATCATCAGGTGCCATGCCGGCTGGCGTAGGCGGTCATGGCTCTCCACAGCTCTCTGTCCACAGTATTATGTATCAAGATCGTTGTTGTTTCCTTGCCGTGCCAGGTTGTCTAATATTTTCTCACGTTGTCGCCCTCTGTCTCTGTTGGCTTCAATTTTGCCTGTTGTGACTATGTTCTCCAAACCTGCCTGTATCATGAAGTGGCCAAAAAAATAAGATTGTCTTTTTCTTATATTATTATAGGCTTCTTATAGTAACGTTATAATATATAACTTCTTATAGTAATGTTATAATATATACCGTTAAATTCCGTGTATAACCCGAGAATTTTTGGACAATAAACAGAGATGACTTCATACTCTTCGTCTTATAATCGAGTAACATCAAATTTAAAAAAAAAATTACGTCCAAATCACAGTAAAAAAGGAGAAAAACACTTTTAAAAAAATGCCAGTGACAACTCACATGTCCCGATATATTAAGCCAGGATAAAATGACTAGGGCTCTCCAACAATCTAGAGCGTACTACCATACTGCTAAGCCTCTAATTACATTAATTTCTATATATCATACAATATTTCCTTCGAAACCTCCGATATTTCTTGATAAAACTCACTTACTAGGTCTATATTGTTATTTCCGACATGCCATGCCCGCCATTTTTACTGAGCTTAATTTCCCCGGAAATGCTATTTTTAGCAATGGGTATTACCGTTTTTTATATATTGACCAAAATACGGTAATGGTCTGTGAAAAAACGAAATATGGTAGCCTAAGCTGATCTACCAGTAACACATGTTTATCATCAAGGCCCAGTCTTGTTTGTGTAGGGAAACACCGACTACCAGTAGTCTAAACACTGTCACACACTTTCATTTTGGGTAAAGCAAATGTTACAACAGTTACTGACCGTCTACTAGGCTATAAGACCTGTGTACAGAAAATGTAAAAACACATCAAAGGCAGATTTTGAGTATTTCCGTGCATGTGCTGGTCGGCCTTGCCAATTTTTAACATGCGACTCCAAGTATATAAATAGGGACCAAGACAATAATCAGAAACATAAAGAATGAAGTCCTAATTAATTCTGTACAGAGGTCTTTTTCTACATTCAACAGTCTTGCACAAACACAGTCTTGCACAAACATGTAACTGACATCCAAAACTTTGCTACTTAGGCAGTGTTGGGGGGATGGCGGAGAGAAATAAATAGTGAAACTCCTCTGAGCTGTGCCTCATGTTTATATTACTGTATAAGGTAAACATACAGGTCACACAAAGTTCAAACTCATTGTTAAGTTCAAACTGTTGATTCTGTATCTTTTAAAAACAAAGCCGGGGAATGACTGTCTGCAATATTTTTGTGAGAACTTGGTGGCAAATACCGGTAGTTACATACTGGTACTCTGTATATTCTGTTAATTAGTCCAGCCCACTGAGGCTGAAGATGGACTACTGGCCCTACCCATTTCAATCGGCTCAACCAATCCACGTTTCCCTCACATTATGTGATGCCATTCAGATAAGTGACTAAAATGTAATCTTTCTTTATAGAAGATTTGAAACGGGTTCCAAATCACAACACATCATTAGCATTTTGTAGTAAAATTGCACCGTAATTGATTCCCTCCCCCAACCACTGTACATTTAGTGGAAGAAGAGATCAATTTCACAATCCTCTGTTATGTTTATTTTATTACTGTATTCTCCCCACATGGTAAACATAACCAGGAACAAAGTTCAAACTCTTCTGTATCTTATAAAAACAAACGTGATCTTGCTGTCTTGCCTTTCATCATTTCCCACTTAAACGTCACTGTCAGAAGCCAGTGACATAATAGTTACGTAGTAATTACTATTCACTAGCGCTGTGCGTCATAACGTCCAGACACCCAACACAGACAATTCATTCAGGAAAAACTTTGTTCCCCAAAGTCTTGCCACCTCATAAACCGTCTATAGTCATGGATAGGGAAGTCAGCCTACGGGGTATTCATTATTTTCGGATATATTGATCCAGAATACAGTAGCCACCGGGGTTTCATTCCTTGATTCATTCAAGTTACGTGAGTGAAGCAAATGAAAGGAATGCTATTTTCTTAGAGTTGCAAAAGTTTGTGTTAATTTCCATTTAGCGTGTCGGTTCTTTCTTATGATGATGAAGTTCATTATTGCCGGCTTTGTTAAGTTGGGGATGTCAGTCTATAGTCGGACTTTCGACTTTCTCCACTTTTGGGAAGGGATAGTTATTTTATCGGCCTACAATCGGATGGGTTTATATTCAGAATTTAACGGTAACTTCTTATAGTAACGTTATAATATATAACTTCTTATAGTAACGTTATAATATATAACTTCTTATAGTAACGTTATAATATATGCTGAGGTCTGTTGTATGGAGGATCATGATGATGCTATGACTTATGTGTGTATAGCTATTAATGCTAAACAAATACGACATTCAATCGCTTTTAATACAACTTCAATTGCAGTGTTTCACTTTCGGGTTTTGTTTTTCACAGTGGGAAAAAACACACACAACTACAAATGCAATGCACTAGGCCTACACAGTATTAATTATAGGTAAACATGTCACATATTTTTATTTCTTAATTCTTGAAAATGCTGATGCAATTGTCACAAATTAAAAACATATAGCCCTTCTTTTCTTCTTCCTTTTTGCTTTATACCCCTTTATGCCTTGCAGCGTCAGGGGTAGAAAAGTTCTCTGAAATGGCTTTTTGTATTATTCATATATGTTTGTTTTCATTTAATATTTATTTCTGTACTCCATTATTTGCATTGTCTGCTCCTGGCTTTGTATCAATCGTGTCTGTATGGTAAGGTTTTTTTGAGGACACTGTCTGATGGTAGTCTGGAAACATGCAAAAACAAGTTAATCTGTTATCGTCTGACGTACTCGAGGATTAGCATTGTCTTTATTAGTCTTCTGATGTTTTCATTCCTGATTCTGTCTCTTAATCTTACTCCGAGGATTCTACATAGAAATGTCATTTCTGTTGCAACGTTTTCTTTTGGTTTCTGTTGTTAGTGTCCACGTTTGGCATTGGTAATATAGTGATGGTATGATGATCGTTTTATATAGTGCAGTTTTGGTGTTCATACTCACTATTTGTTTTTGAAATTAGGAGATATCTGCCCAAGATCTGGAATGCTATGTTGCATCTATGATGGATTTCTTTGGTCTATGATGCTTCCAAGATATTGAAGTCCTACCTTCTAAATAGGTGTTGGGATGAGTGCTCCATGGTATAGTTTGTTATGTCTCTGAATAAGCAATGTTTGGTTCTCACTGACCACACTGGTGCCAAACATATGTATACTATATAACATATGTATACATAGTCTGTACTATACATAGACTTTTGTTTGTGGCTCAATGCACTGCCATTTTCTTCATGAGTAGAGACATTTATGTTTAGGTGTGTATTCTCTTACATAGACCACCATACATAGAAGAACTAATGCAGATGTTCTCATAGAGAGGCTAGAGTTACACAACAAATTACAGTAAAAATAATAGGAATATGAAAACAGTGTCAGATCTTCCTGGATGGGTTGTTGCTGCGATACTTCTTCTTCTTCTTCAGCATTCATTCTCAAACTCCCACTGGCTTTCTCTTGTAACAGGAGAATGATCCTACAAGATTTCCAGTTGAATGTAGTCCAGAGAATGGAAATGCGTTGTGTTGCCGTTTTATTTGCGCCAATGGCCCAACACATCCATCTTCATTTGTGCTGTGATACAAAACAGTAATAACCAACAAAACTTATGCACACCACAAGATACAGAGAGTTGTGGAGAAGCATTAAAGTCTATGCCTCTCGACATGACGATTATTTGAATGATTAATAGTACCTTATTATTTAGCTTCAATTATCATTGGTAGGCAATTTTAAATGTCAACAACACTGTGAACGAGCTGCAAAAAACTAAGCAGTTGTCATGAAGGATGGTACAATTATACTAAGGCTGGAATAGTGTGTAGTATATCTTAGCATTCATATCAATATACCGATACATATATTACACGCATCATATTTTCATGAACAAAAAAAATGTTGATCATAACCAATGTTTAAATTAACCTGCAATCCAGACATAATTAATCCATAATTCCATTATACTTTTTTTACCCAATAAGTCTTATGAAAGCACAACAGACAACAATAAAAACTCAACCATAAAAAAAGGACCATGACTGAGCTGTTGGGCCAAATTACAATTCTTTCATCAACTCATGTTTTGCCGGGACCAGACAGGGTAGCAAAGAACTGTTTACCTTCCATGCAAGTCAAAAGAGGCCATTACATATGTTATGGGATGTGTACGGCAAAAAGGTGCAAATATCAATGTATCAATTGTAAACTATGACACAGTGCTTCCTTTCTCCAAACTATATTCTGCAAGAGTTTGAGAACGCATACAAAAGATGGAGAAATACAGAAGTCAACGTACAAAACAGGTAATGTGTTTACATATCATATGAGGCCAATATGTAATTTGTAACTTTAAAAATTGCAAATCTAAATTTCTCATATATCAAACATTGCATATATACATATTTCATCTGTTCTTCTTCTTCTTCTGCGTTCATTCTCAAACTCTTGTAGATTAGCAGGATGCAGTCCGGAGAACGGAATGAGTTGTGCCATGGTTTACAGCATTGCTGCGATATCTGCATCTTTCGGCCTAACACATCCGACTTCAGCATGACTTTGGGTCACTGACCCTATATGGGATGGGACAGCCAACTCCATCCCATAACCTCGTTAGTCACCTTTTACGACATGCGTGAAAGGTAAACAGTGTTGCTATTCCTTGCTCCCCTTTCAGGCCCTGGCACCACATGGGCAAATTGTTCAATTCTTCTTCTGCGTTCATTCTCAAACTCTTGTAGATTAGCAGGATGCAGTCCGGAGAACGGAATGAGTTGTGCCATGGTTTACAGCATTGCTGCGATATCTGCATCTTTCGGCCTAACACATCCGACTTCAGCATGACTTTGGGTCACTGACCCTATATGGGATGGGACAGCCAACTCCATCCCATAACCTCGTTAGTCACCTTTTACGACATGCGTGAAAGGTAAACAGTGTTGCTATTCCTTGCTCCCCTTTCAGGCCCTGGCACCACATGGGCAAATTGTTCAATTCTTCTTCTGCGTTCATTCTCAAACTCTTGTAGATTAGCAGGATGCAGTCCGGAGAACGGAATGAGTTGTGCCATGGTTTACAGCATTGCTGCGATATCTGCATCTTTCGGCCTAACACATCCGACTTCAGCATGACTTTGGGTCACTGACCCTATATGGGATGGGACAGCCAACTCCATCCCATAACCTCGTTAGTCACCTTTTACGACATGCGTGAAAGGTAAACAGTGTTGCTATTCCTTGCTCCCCTTTCAGGCCCTGGCACCACATGGGCAAATTGTTCAATTTTCAGGTATCGGTTACAAGTTGGTGGAGCAAGAGTAACAGTATGGCTAGAATGCCAATCTCATATCCCTGAAGCCCCGAGTTCAATCCACGGTTGGGACAAGGATTTTTGTCTTTCAGGGGTGCCTTCATTTCCACAGCCAAAAAATCTTCCTTGCGCTCTAAAGACAATTCTTTACTAAATATGTGTACATATGCCCTCTTAAACAGTAATTTTACTAAATAAATAGTAGGTACAATGACATCTATGTTCCCATTATGTTCTACGGGATGAGACAGCAAAATCCACCCCCAAAATCCATGCAGTTGCCTCTTACGACATGCATGGCCAGATAACGGCATCGTTATTATTTGCTTCCCCTTCAGACCCAAGCAACACATGGGTGACCCACTTACCTAATATGTTATCTAATGATCTCTCAAATGAACGATCTCTGGTATTCTGTGCCGACAATGATGCTACTTCATAATGATCCTGAGCTGACCTTGGCCTCTTCTCGTAAGCATTATTACAACTGTAATCTGTGAAGTTACATTCCCCGCCATCTGACAAATACTCATGATTGATAGGTCCATCAAAAGTACTCTGTAGCTTCTCTGGGGATGCACTACGGCTGCCCACAGGTGAGTTGAATGTGGAACCATTCTTTGATCCTTCATCGCTGAAATAGGAAAAGTTTTATAACATTACCACCATATTTCATAGCTTGTCATGACAAGACTACCTGAACTGTGACTCCCCAATTTTTAAAATATTTATTCTGCAAATTTTACAATATATATTCTGCAATTTTTACAATATTTATTCCCCAATTTTTACAATATTTATTCTCCAATTTTTACAATATTTATTCCCCAATTTGTACAATATTTATTCTCCAATCTTTTTAACATTTATATGCCTGGATGTTTGTTTCAGTCCTAGGAATTATGAGCAATCTTCTTCTGATACATTTGTTCTCAAACTCCTGCAGATTAGCAAGATGTAGTATGGAGAGCGGAATGCGTTGTCGTGGTTTACAGCATTGCTGCTATATCTGTGCCTTTTGGTCTAACATATCCGACTTCAGCATGGCTTTGGGTCACTGACCCTATATGGGATGGGACAGCCAACTCCATCCCATAACCTCCTTAGTCACCTTTTACGACATGCGTGAAAGGTAAACAGTGTTGCTATTCTTTGCTCCCCTATTGGACCCAGACAATACACTGGCGAGTTCGGCTGTGATATCTGCACCTTTCAGTCTGACATATGCAACTTCAGCAATGCTTCTGGGTCACTTTGACCCTATATGGCATGGGACAACCAAGTCCACCACAGAACCCCCTTAATCACCTTTTATGATATGCACAGAATGTAAAAAGTATTCTTTTTCTTTTCTCCCATTTCAGGTCACCGCCATAACAAGGCCATATGAGTAAGGACGATCTTGTTTCCTATGTGTATTGGGGGTTTCCTTTAGCGCTTTCTTATATACCCAAAATGACTACAACTCATGGCATGAAAAGATTTCAGAAGAGCTGTCCTACTCAGAGAGTTGTATGTGTGTATGTAGAAGACCTGTTCCGGCAATATTGTAAACCTGATGACATCAATTTTGCTAATTTTTTTTACCAACAGAGCCCCTATGACTGCAAGGTTTCAAAATGGTTAACTTCCTGATAAAATTATTCTTCATTATGTTTGAGCTCAAACTCTTATCAGTTACCAGGATGTAGGGAACATAATGCGCTGTGTCATGGTTTACAGCTTGGCTGCGATATCTAAACCTTTTAACATTACACATAAGAGGTAAATACGAAGTTAATTATAAAGGTTACTGAATATAAATATCAATATAAATAAATCAGAAATAACAATAAAACAAAGAACAAAGACAATTTTCGACGTGTCAAATGGGATCTTTGTCAAGCAACAAAAACCAATTAAGATAACACAACTATAAAAATACAAGTATGGCATTATATAACAAACATATATATATATATATATATATATATATATATATATATATATATATATATATATATATATATATATATATATATATATATATATATATATATATATATATATATATATATATATGTTTGTTATATAATGCCATACTTGTATTTTTATAGTTGTGTTATCTTAATTGGTTTTTGTTGCTTGACAAAGATCCCATTTGACACGTCGAAAATTGTCTTTGTTCTTTGTTTTATTGTTATTTCTGATTTATTTATATTGATATTTATATTCAGTAACCTTTATAATTAACTTCGTATTTACCTCTTATGTGTAATGTTAAAAGGTTTATATATATATATATATACACACGCATTGTTGTATTTCTTATAATTAATTTTGTATTTACCTCTTATGTGTCTGGTTATTGCTGCACTTTCCATTTTGTCGGATATCCTCCGATATTTTGGTTATTTATATAACCTTACACATCCAGCTTCAACATGGCTTTCAGATCACTTTAACATATGGGATGAGATGCCAAGATTTGAATGATGGGATGAGTGACAGATGCAACAAATGCTTGTGAGTGCAAGCTTGAGTTCACTACATGAACATCATGTCCAGAGGGGTGTAGCTAAACAAGAACACTGCAGGTAACTAGTGGAGACCTCATAAGCCAGAAAATGATGTGGTCAGTCATTAGATGCTGAGGGATATCTTGAGGAAGAGATCTGAGCACTTATGGACCGATGTGCAATGAGGATGATCTTACAACTACTGGAAATAGATCTACCTGGCGCCTACAATCAAAAGGAGCGCATCATCTTGTGAAAAGAGGAGAAATGCAGCAGCTCAACAGCAGAGAGTAACTAGAAAAGAACAGATAGACCAAAATCTGTCTACAGTGGCTATTCCATGCCCGAACTGTCCAAGAACATTTACAGCTAGAATAGGGCTCATTAGCCATCTACGAACTCATAATCAAGGACATAACTCTAATTTAATTTTCAAAAGTGGATGTAAAAAATGGTCATCATCATCATGTGATGGACGAAAACACACACACATAACTAACGGGTAACATATAAGATAGATCACAGTGTTTCTAATATTTGTTCCTCTTTCAGGTCTCAATTAAATAACTTGGGAAAAAACTGCAGAAAAAAATACTGAAATAAATCATGGATTTGTTTCTGAAGAAACAGCCACCAAACAACAAATGATAACATGTTTCATGACATCAGAAGTGTAAATATAACCATCACCTGGCAATAGATAGGAAGGCTGTCACAAGCTAAGGAAGAACATCCAAATAAAATGCAGGCTGAAAACGAATGTGCTGGGATTATGTGCTGCAACTTAAATTGTAGGACAATAATTCATTATAATTTGCAGAAATAACATTATGAAAATATATGCTGGTTACTTGCGAACAAATGAAAAATAAACAATACGAAACAGATATAAGCTGTGTACACTCCTTCCAGTATACTGGAAAAACATATATATATATATATATATATCTATATATCTATATATATATAAAGGAGTACAGTCTCTTCCCTATTATTGAAAGTATGAATGCCAGAACACACGTAAAATATCTCTAGTAAAGTTGTGAATACAAACACACACACACTTTTTTAAATTTAAATTATCAAAAATAAGATAATTATGACAAATATGTACCTTTCTTTGATATTTGTTGAACTTCCTCGAAATGATGCTCGTGGAAGTCGAGGTGAAGCCAGTGATTCCTGACTTGAGTTCAACTCCTTGGATCTTCGACTGGAAATAATTTGTAAAAACAAAAATTTATTTGCCATGAAGTGAAATCCTTCTGTAAACCCGGTTCTTGCGAACACCATGGTACTCATGTAATGACATATGGTGCTCGCAGGCACCTTTCTACAACTTTTAAAATCCACAATTATATTTATTCTATACTGTTAAAAAAAATTAACACAACATTATTGCAGTGTTAATGGACAACAAATTTCAAACATGTACCAAAATTTTATTTTACGGAATTAATGTTTCAACCCTTCGCATGAAGAAACTTTCAGATGTTAACAATGAAATAATGTTCATTAAATTTGGTTTGGTCTTTTATTCTTTGCGATTGAGGTCTCCATTTCAGTAAGGTTTATGGACTCCTCTGGCTTCTATCAGAGAACGACATCTCCTTGACATGGATGCGGTTAGCCGTTGGATCTGTTGTTGTGAGTCAGCTGTCCACCCTTCCCACAGTGCAAGAGACAACTGTTGGAGATTGGCTTAGTCACGTCTCATTGACATTGTCGTCTGTCAAGTTCATCCCATAAGTGCTCTATGGGGTTCATGTCTGATGACATGACTGGCCACATAATGGTCTGGACATTGTTGTCAGCGAGGAACTCGGTGGTGAGTTGTGTCCTATGAGGTCAAGCGGTATCCTGCTGAAAAATCGACCCTTGTGCAGACAAAATTGGATGGTCTCAAGGACGAACAATTTCAGAGACATATCGCTCAACACTTATCCCATGAAGTATGTCGCCCCCTGTCCCCCACATCAGTACACCTCCACCACCATGTGGAGGAGCATCATCAGCGCTGTTCTGGGAGTAGCGCTCACAGCCTCTGCGGTAAACTCTTCTCTGTCTATCATGTCACTGGAGCACAAAAAATAATTCACCACTAAACTAAACCCGTCTCCAGTCATTCCAAAAGGTCAATTGATGACGCAGGTTTGCCCTCTGCAGTCAGTTCATGAGAACAGGACCTCTGTAGTGTCTTCTAGCTCAAAGACCAGGATCATGCAGTTTTTATTTGTTTTGGCGAGGCTACCGCGGCGCCCTTGGAGACTAAATGTTCTTTATGTGTGTGTCATTTATGTTCTAGCATGTTCTGCAGAAGAGTTTCAAAAGTTTATGCATCTTCGCAATGTCAGTTTTCATACACCTTGGTCTTTGGCCATTTTCCCAGCTATTTTGGTCAATGGAAATGTTTTCATTTGAGTTCTTATAAACATCTTTTGTATCTCAGGAGTGGCCTGTTTATAATTCTTTCCTTTTCCACAAGTTTGCCAAGTTATAATATCTGCTGTGGCTTACAGTTGTTCTTTCTTCGCACGTAACCTAGAGTCATCTTAATTACCGGTATCTATCGCTGAGTATTCATCTTATTGACTGTAATTTTGTCTATTGCAGCATATTTTGTGAAATTTCATCTGGACACTGGATGTGTTACCACACCTTATGCGTGTGTTATCATGTTTGTTGTGATGTATGGATAAATGTTCCAGTGTTGGGTAACAACTCTAAACAGGAAGCAGGTGGCTGGAGTAACACCGGGCAAATGTCAAGATAAACAAAAACAGGTAGATGTGTTACCCAAATAAAACATAACACAACCTAACAACGAGATACAGGGACAGACGACGTTTCGACTATTAAGCCTTCATCAGGACAAACGAAAGACAACAGTACAACAAATCTTACATGGAAACAAACATGGTTGATAGGGAGGAAAGAGGAGGAGAGATAGCAAATAGATAGTGGAGGAAGTAAATAGGGAGCGGCATATTGGGGAGGAAGAGAGTATGGGGAGAAGAAGTAAGGAGGGAAAGTGCACCGAAGGAGGTGAGGAGCGAAAATGGATACGGTGTGGTAGCAAGTAAAATAAATTGTTGTGATGTGTGTTACCAGTGATTAGCAGAACTTCAATGTCCTGTTCCAAGTTTCCCCTGTTCCAAGTTTCCCCTGTTCCAAGTTTCACCTGCCAGATTTCAGTTTTGCTGCAGTGATTACCCATAACCAAAATTAAAATATTAAATTCATTTTAAAATCTGATTTTGGCTGGGAAGAATTCAAGTCAAACAAGTAAGCAAGAGAAGACACCAAACAACAATATGCTTCTACAACAGCAAGAAAAACAAAAGACTGTTGTTGCTGGGTGTTGATTTCCTGGTGGGAGAAATCCATTTGGTTTATATTCGTTATGGTTTTGTGTTCTTAACTGGTTTTTTTTGTCTTGATAAAGGTCCCAATTGGACCGACATGTTGACAATTGTATTTGTTCTTTTTTTTTATTGTTATTTTCTATATTGTTATTATTTTATATTGATAGTTTTCTAGTAACCTATTTACTTTATTTGCATGTACCAAGAAAAACAAAAGATGGACTTATATAGGAAATGTACTTAGAATTAATGTAAACAAACTGCCATGACCAGAATTTGAATAGGTATCAGATGGCAAAATAATGGGAGGAAGATCAATAAATAATTTGTATTGAACATTCATTAAAGAGGAAAGAGGGTATGATTATAAGTCTCAACAATATGCACGGCTATAAAGCCAGAGGTTGACCATGTAAAAGATGGACCACAGAAATCAAAGAGGATACAGGAACAAGCCTACAAACAGCACACAGCGAGGCCATCTCCAGTGAACTCTTCTAACCCTTACATCGCTGTAAACTATAGTGGACCCCTCCCCCCTTTCAACACGCTAAGCATATTCAAGGATAGAGACAACTGGAAAATATTTATCCATTACCTATTCACCCACAGAGTTTTGATAAACCTGGGAGCTATTAGTGCACACACACACAAAAATGTATTATACAGTAGGTTTTTATAAAGATAGGGACAAATAACTGGGGATGGGGGGAGAAGAACAAACACACAGCTAGAACTAACTACATAAAAAACCTTTGCTATATTGAAGTCATGCAGTTATATAGCGTGTGTGGTCAATGGTGGCCATCTTTGATACCAGGTTTTCAAGTGATTGTTGAAATTATATAGAAAAGTTCATAATAAGAAAGGGGTGGGTTAACTTTCTCATAAATATCTCTAGTATCCCATGCATCTACTACTGTCCCGCAAAGATGCAAGTTGTGGTGTTTCTTTATGCAGCATCACTGCTGTTTTGTAAAGCAACAAACCTTGTCTACATAACACAAATCAAGCTGAAAAAGAAAACTTACTTTCTGACTATCATACTTGGGCTTGGAGTCCTCTTCACATCCATAACTCCAGTATCAATCTGCACTGATATAGCCTGCATTTTTATCTTGAAAGCTGTCCCTACTTTCTCAGGGAAGTCTTCATCCAAGAAATGAACCAACTGAAAATTGCACCCCTGATTTAGGACTTCAAGTGCAACCATAAACAGTTCTTAATTAATGCTTTCTTTCTAACAGAAATCAGAAGCAACATTATGCTGCTGTTGTCTTAAGTGTGTCATTAGAACCATCCTTACAGTTTGAAATAGGGGCCTATATAGGCCCTAGGTCTAAGTGAATATAGTATAGGCCTATAGGATCAGTAGAATATAGAATTTAGATCTATATATTACAATAAGCTGCATAATATTTAGAGATCTATTATGCCTACTATTAACTAACCCTTGGGCCTACAGGCACTATAATATTGGTGCAATAGGTAGGCCAATGCCTCATAATATTATATGTGCTTATAAATTAATTGTTTTATGGATGTGTTATGTAAGCCATATAAAGAATTCAGTATTTTATAAAAGAATAACAAAATTATCTTCTTACTTTTCTATTGAATTATTAGTCTACATGAAGTGCAAATGTCAGTGTTACTGTTGTATTGTTCACGTTAATTTTTGCCATTACAATCATTGTGCATGAGATATCTGTCGAATTTAGTAAGATTAAGGTTACAGTTAAAAGAAATGTAAACATTGTGCTATTTATAGTGCAGTTGTCCTTTTTAAACAGCAAATTTACCAGACTTTCCCTAGCTCTCAAGACTCCAGTTATTTGTGTTATCCCATCAATATATTGTATACTCATGTGAGATTTAAAAAAAATAATTAGGCAGGCCTTCCTATTGTTCACTGTTATCCTTATCGACTAGATAGTTAAGATAGGCCTAAGCCGCCTACTATTGATTGTGATCATTGTCGCAAGACTGGGGAGGTCCGAGTTAGTAACAGTAACACTAACACTCAGTAACACTAGTAACCTCGTTAAACATAGCTCTGATGAAACTGAAAGTAGCCCTATTAAATAATATTATTATTAATAATTAGTAGATTAATAAGTAGTATATTATATTAGCATAGCAAAGATTGTCAGAAAATGAAGAAAACAAACCGAGAGACTCCAAATCGAACTATTAAATTTTTATTTACTAAAATTTTTCCATTTAGTAGCCTACAATTTATTATTACAATCTAACAAAATTCAGACTAAAATAATGATCGACAACTGTTCTGACACATCTACGCAATTTATAATTCCTTATAGTAGGCTTACACACAAATTAAAACTAGATTTGCGTCAGAAGTCCCACTAGGGAAAGAGATAAACATTTGTTTGTTGTACGTGACCACCATGTTTTTTGTGCATAAGTCAATAAGATAGTCTCAAGATTTAAAAACATGAAATCTTCACTGTTCATACGAAACAAAAATAAATAGGCCTACATAAACCTTTCTATCACTCTCGCAACATTAATGAATGATCAAGGGAGACAGCTGTAAAATGTATTAATAAAGAAATGCAGCGCAAAAATTAACTCAAATCCAGTTTTAGCATTGGGCAAAGTAATCAACGTTTGCAGCTGCCCATAAATTATGCCAACTATTTTGTGTAAAGAATCCAAGCACCACACCACCCCCCCCCCTCCTATGGCAAATATATGCCTGATCTTCCCCTTTCTTAAAATGACTTTTTAAACGAAAAAAGGACGGAAAAATCCACATTTCGTAAACCGCTTATTATACAAATTATTCAAGTTTAAACAATTTAATTGTCGTATAAAAAAAATATTGTTAGCATCAACTTTTGTCAAACCTCCCCATTGTCAATAACTGTCTTCGCCCTTGTGTCGCCGGGGCCCGAAAGGGGAGCAAAGAATAGCAACACTGTTTACCTTCCAAGCATGTCCTAAAAGGAGGTTATGGGATGGAGTTGGCTGTCCCATCCTATATAGGGTCAGTGACCCAAAGCCATGCTGAAGTCGAATGTGTCAGACCGAAAGGCACAGCAATGTTGTAAACCATGACACAACGCATTCCGTTCTCCTGACTACATCCTGCTAATCTGCAGGAGTTTGAGAAACGAACGCAGAAAAAGAAGAAGAATTTGTTTCAGACCTTCTGCTCCCCTAATTGATGGCGAAATGTTTGAGCAAGCCTCGTTCGAAAAACAAACTCCAAAGCTGATAGTGAAACTTGGATGAATCCTAGTTTGATTCTCCACTGTGACCTTTGGTCTACTTTCGAGGTATATTCTGACCTGTGTTGTGTGATTTGGCAAGCATAAGATTAAGATTAAACTGCGTTGATTTTCAAAAAGCCTTCGACAGCATCCATCGACCATCGCTTTGGGAAATTTTAAAAATATACGTATTCCAAAACAAATATATAAATGTGATAAAATCATTCTATACCACCTCAAAATGCTGTGTTAGAACAGAAAGAGGCAATTCAGAATGGTTCCCTGTGATTACTGGTGTTAAAAAAGGCTGCCCTATGTCACCATTACTATTCAATATCGCAATTGACTGGGTTATGAGAAAAAGCACATCCAACACAAATTTAGGAATCAAATGGATAAATAAAACAACATTAGAAGACCTGGATTTTGCCGATGATCTTCCACTATTGAGTGAAAACCATCAAGATGCACAAACAAAAACTGATAAATTAAAACTCATTCTGGAAGTCCAAGTCAATCAGCACACGCAAGAAAATACGATTATTTAATTCCTGCATTATTACGGTGCTATTATATGGATGCGAGAGCTGGAATAGCTCTTTATTTTCAGAAAAGAAATTACTGAGTTTCGAGAACAAATGTTTTCGGAGGATAACTAACACCCATTGGAGTGAATTCAAATCGAATGATAAAATCAGAGAAGAGACACATCAAAATTTCATCACAGATGTTATCTGAAAACGCCGTTGGTCCTACATCGGACATGTCCTACGCGCAGATACCAACATAATATCCAATATACCACCAATCTCTTGAATGGGTACCTACAGGCAAAAGAGCAAGGGGTAGATCAAAAGAAACACTCAGAAGAACAATACTTAGAGAAAGTAAAACAACAAATATTGATACTATTCAAGAACTGCACAGAATAGCTTTGAACAGAAAGAATTGGAGAGATCTGACCTTTGCCCTATGCGCTAACTTCAGCGCAAAAGGAAAATGAATGAAGATTAAGACTTAATTTAAGTACTTAGAATAGGGTTAGGATTAGAAATAATATTTCTAATGTATGCGCGCATCTCGCTCCGTGTATAGCTCGCAGAAATACTGATCGCTCAGTACAAATCATAGGAAAATTTTGAAAAAAAATATAAATTTGAAAAGACACAGAGTATGATAATAAGTTCGTCTGTGTCTAGATTTGAACTCGATGATTGTCAGGATGTGACGTCACGGCAGCCATTAATTTAATTGGTGTTACACGGAACTCTGTGACAACAGTGTGCTATATCTTACATAGTTTTACTGCATCGACCCATTAATTCAAAAATAAAGACATATAATCACACATTATCAGGCGTGAAGAACCAAAGCAACAAACAATGAAGAATGAATTATGACCATCTTTACTGTAAGTCCATCTTCACACTCCCACAAAGTTTTTAATACAATCATTCAATCATCGTCTGCTGTATTTTTTCAAAAATAATTAGAACTACGCATCTCAAATAATTAATTAGCGCCAACACAGTTGTTTTTGTCACTGTTCATACAATTAGGATAAATTAACTTAGCGATTTCTGCACCTTTACACATTGTCAGAAGCGTTCTTCTTCTCGTTCGCGGTTTAACATGTCAAGCTCTAATAGCAAGTCCGGTGCTGTATTTATTTGAAAGCTAGCCAGTGCTCCCATACAATGCTTTCGGTTGAAGTACATTATAGTTCTCCGCTGTGACCTTTGCTCTAGTGTCGAGGTGTTACCTGACCTTTGTTGTGTGATTTGGCAAGCTTACGGGTAAGTACTTAGAGTAAGGTTAGGATTAGAAATAATATTTCTAATGTGTGTGCGCACCTCGCTCCACCATGTATAGCTGACAGAAATACTGATCGCTCACCACAAATAATAGGAAATTGTAAAAAATGTGTAAATTGGAAAACAAACAGATTATGCATAAGTTCGTCTGTGTCTAGAGTTGAACTGTGGGATTGTCGGGATGTGACATCACGGCAGCCATTATTTTGATTGGTGTTACACGGGAATCCATGACGTATCGTTAAAGTTGTCAACAGTGTGCTATTTATAACACAGCAGATAACTATTCTGTACTTTCACCCATCTTTCTATGAATATCCGTTTCTTTGGACCTGTGTTCCTCGATTCACCCAGTTAGTCATAACTCATTGATACTTGTAAACAGGTCGAAAATTGAATATTCTGTTACATCGACGCCAAATATTCCTCATTCACCTACATCAGCAGAAACATGGAATAGTTTCCTTAAGTTTTCCTAAATAACGATTCGTCTTTCACGCTTCATATGATACGACACAGGGCCGTAAATCGTGGCTATTTAGTACTACAGGTCTTACAAACTGAATTAATTTGGACTCCATTCGTTACGTTTTTGGTTATTCTTGGGATTTGATTGGTTGCTATTTATATACTTGGAGTCGCATGCTAAAAATATCCAACGACAACCAATATATAACACGCAAATCAGAAACTAGTTCATGTTTACGTTTTAGTTGACAGGTCTCCTATACTGCTCTCCTGTCACACATGCATATGTCTTTAGTAAAAGGGATTACCTAAACAAAAAGTAATTCGCCTGTTTTCATGAGCAATTTCATTTTTTTCATGAGAGATTTGATGACCTTTTTTATAAAAAAAAATCATTGGGCTTAAGAAAATAAGTCGTTGGGGGTGGGGAAATAAATCGTTGGAAGTTGGGAAATTTACTTGTTTACCTAATTTAACTTAGTATACCTAGTTTCTAGTACAGCCATGTTCTGATTTTCTAAGGGTGCAGGGTTTGATTACGGGATTCATAAGACACCCAACTCAACCTCCCCCCCTCAACTTCTTAGTCACTTCTTGCGACATGCATGGAAAGCAACATTTTGCTGTTCTTTGTTCCATCTTTGGGCACAGACATCTTACGGATGTTTGTTACTCTATTTGTCGAGATCCGAAAGGGGAGTAAAAATATTGAGAATGTAATCTCTCATTCTTGTCAGAAGAGGGGACGAAAAAGGTTTGGGTTATAGTTTGCTACAGTGTAAATAGCCCATACACATTAACTCTTTCAGGACTTGATTATTTTTAGGTTTGGACCAAATTAATTTTCAGGAGTATAAAAATTTTCTTAAATGTGTTTTTCATTATATCAATTGACATACTAATATTGATAAATAGTGTATGTGTAATATATCATTGGAAAGGGAAATGGATATAGAATATGAATATATAAGTACACTGATGATATTTGATTACTTCACAAGGTTAGAGTTAGTAAAACACAAAACAAGAAAATGAAAATGTTAATTTATTAGTATAAATATTTTGACCTACCCAAATTTATCCATACTTGTCATTGTTTAAATCCATTTTTCAAGAATATTTACACAAGTATATCCAATTCTCTTCATTATGCATTTTATTTGATGAATTTATATCAATAAATGTTAAAGTTATGTATATTTTTCTGAATGACACAAGAAGCAATGAAAATATATACATCCAGTCACAGCTTTATTCTTCTTCTGCGTTCATTCTCAAACCTGCAGATTAGCATGATGTAGTCCGGAGAGCGGAATGCGTTGTGTCATGGTTTACAGCATTGCTGCTATATCTGTGCCTTTTGGCCTGACACATCTGACTTCAGCATGGCTTTGGGTCACTGGCCCTATATGGGATGGGACAGTCAACTCCATCCCATAACCTCCTTAGTCGCCTTTTACGACATGCGTGGAACGTAAACAGTGTTGCTATTCTTTGCTCCCCTTTCGAGCCCCGGCAACACACAAGCGATAGCTTTATTATTTACAAGTTTTTATTTGTTACAAATGAGCTGATCTTGTGTGGTATTCCCTAAAGCATGATTTAGCGCACAGATGTGGCTTATGTGAACATCCTATGCAGTAGTAGCTACTTCACTTTCGTATTTGCTTAGTAGCATGGTGAGCATATTGTCTGTCTTTTCCACCGAAATCAATGAGATGTACGGTCCCCTGATACCTCTCAAGCTCTGTATTTACTGGCTTTCTTCCTGGCTTGGGCAATAGAGCAGCATCAGTGTTATTAAGTGCCTCTAATTCAAATAAACTACAGAGTTCCTCTATCAATATGTCCTTGAAGTTTGAAAGGGGCATATGCTTCTTGGTGTGAAGGCGGCTCAGTGTGTATAAAATGTGGGCGTTGAGTTGCGTTATCTCCAACACCCACATAAATACGTTTTTCCACCACTTCACTGTTTTTCTTGTGTAGTTTCCATAATATGAAATAATCTAATTCACTCTATCACATCCATTCATTGACATATTGGAATAATGAATGGGTGATGGTTTCCGGACTTCACCTCTACCCTCAATTCTAATTTCACATGTCGCTCTAGCACATGTTGTTACCAGTTGGCAAGGTTTCTTTGATTTTTTATCTCTCCAGCTGACACACATAACTTGATCTTCATCATTTATGAACCATTTTGGTTGATTGACAGCTATTTTCTAATTTTTGAATTCTGGTAGAAACCCTCGTCTGTTTGCATTGAGAGTTCCAGTATAATGGTGATTTCTCTGCCGCAGAAACTGGACAAGAGATAAGGAAGAATAATACCTGTCAGCAAACAAATGGTGATGTCCTGTGATGCCTTCTAGTAGTTTGTCAAAGATTTTGACAGCATGGGTAGACTTTGTGTCAGTTTCCAGCCTGTATGTTGTGTCCGCACCAAAATATACCAGCAGGTTGAAAACATGTGGTGATGGAGTCGCAGAGTCTGTATGATTTTCTATGGTATTTTTTTTACTTGCTTGCATTATATTGCTTGTGCCTAAATCTTCCCTTGTGACAGATAACCATCTCATTTATACATATGTTTTCAGAAGGATAGAATGCATTCTGAAAGCTCGCAACTAATTCATTTATGAACGGCTCTATTTTACATTTACCCTGTGCATCAGCTCCAGCCGCATGAAGCATTGATTGGTAAATCAATAAGAATTTGGTCTTGCTGAAAATTGATCCAAAGCAGGGGCTACTTCTGTGTGTTTCTGTGGACCAAAAATCCTTTATAGAATGTTTGGGGTCCAGACCCATGTTTATCAGGGTGGCGAGAAACTTCATAAAAATATTTCGGTCACGTGGAATCCATTTCGAATAAGTAGAATATTTCCTTCGAGGTGTATTCATTTTCTATTTCTGGAATAAATAACTAAATTAAAATGTCATTAGTATTTGATTCCTCTGAGGTTTATCTATATTTCTGCTTAAATAACTCAAGTAAATTGTCATTAGTATTTCATTCTCCTGATTTATCTATATACCTGGTCAAATAACTCTAGTAAAACTTCATTAATATTTTCATTCTTCTTTCTATGCCATTGCTTAAATAATTAAAGTATAATGTCATTAGCATTTCATTCTTCTGTCTATATTTCTGGTTAAATAATTAAAGTATAATGTCTTTAGTATTTTGATCCTTTGAGATTTATCTAAATTACTGTTTATTAAATAACTAAAGTAAAATATCATTAGTATTTCATTCTTATGAGTTTTATCTATATTTCTACGTAAATAACTAAAATGTCATTATTTCATTTTTTAAATTTATCTATATTCCTGCATAAATATCTAAAGTAATATGTCATTATTTCATTTTTTGTGGATTTATCTATGTTCCTGCTTAAATAACTAAAGTAAAATGTCATTAGTATTTAATGTTTCAGGGATTTATGTATGTTCCTGCTTAAATAACTAAAGTAAAATGTCATTAGTATTTAATTTTTCAGGGATTTATCTATGTTCCTGCTTAAATAACCAAATTAAAATTTTATTAATATTTCATTCTTCTGGTATTAGTCTATATTCCTGGTTAAATAGCTAAAGTAAAAAGTCATTAATATTTTCATTCTTCTTTCTATATCATTGCTTAAATAATTAAAGTATAATGTCATTAGTATTTCATTCATCTGTCCATACTCCTGTTTAAATAATTAAAGTATAATGTCATTAGTATTTCATTTTTCAGAGTTTTATCTATATTCCTGCTTAAATAACTAAAGTAAAATGTCATTAGTATTTCATTCTTCTAGGATTTATCTATATTCCTGCTTAAATAACTAAAGTAAATTGTCATTAGTATTTCATTCTTCTGGGATTTATATATATTCCTGGTCAAATAACTCAATTAAAATGTCATTAGTATTTCATTCCTCCTATTGTTTTTCTATATTTCTTCTTAAATAAATAAAGTAAAATGTTATTAGTATTTCATTCTTCTGAGTTTTATCTATATTTCTACTTAAATAACTAAAATGTCATTATTTCATTTTTTTTGGATTTATCTATATTTCTGCATAAATATCTAAAGTAAAATGTCATTATTTCATTTTTTGTGGATTTAACTATGTTCCTGCTTAAATAACTAAAGTAAAATGTCATTAGTATTTAATGTTTCAGGGATTAATCTATGTTCCTGTTTAAATAACTAAAGTAAAATATCATTAGTGTTTAATTTTTCAGGGATTTATCTATGTTCCTGCTTATATAACCAAATTAAAATTTTATTAGTATTTCATTCTTCTGGTATTAGTCTTATATTCCTGGTTAAATAGCTAAAGTAAAAAGTCATTAGTATTTCATTCTTCTGGGATTTATCTATATTCTTGCTTTAATAACTAACTCAAGTAAAATGTCATTAGTATTTCATTCTCCTGATTTATCTATAGTCCTGGTCAAATAACTCTAGTAAAACATCATTAATATTTTCATTCTTCTTTCTATATCATTGCTTAAATAATTAAAGTATAATGTCATTAGTATTTCATTCTTTTGTCCATTTTCCTGCTTAAATAATAAAAGTATAATTTCTTTAGTATTTTGATCCTTTGAGTTATATCTATTTTCCTGCTTAAATAACAAAAGTAAAATGTCATTAGTATTTCATTTTTCAGAGTTTTATCTATATTCCTGCTTAAGTAACTAAAGAAAAATGTCATTAGTATTTCATTTTTCAGGAATTTATCTATATTCCTGTGTAAATAACTAAAGTAAAATGTCATTAGTATTTTATTCTTCAGGGATTTATCTATATTTCTCCTTAAATAACTAAAGTAAAATGTCATTAGCATTTCATTCATCTGGGATTTATCTATATTCCTGCATAAATAACAAAAGTATAATGCCATTAGTATTTCATTTTTCAGAGATTTATCTATATTCCTTTTTAAATAACTAAAGTAAAATGTCATTAGTATTTCATTATTTCATTTATCTATGTTCCTGCTTAAATAACTAAAGTAAAATGTCATTAGTATTTTATTATTTCCTTTATCTTTATTCCTACTTAAATAACCAAATTAAAATTGTATTAGTATTTCATTATTCTGTTATTAGTCTATATTACTGATTAAATAGCTAAAGTAAAAAGTCATTAGTATTTCATTCTTCTGGGATTTATCTATATTCCTGGTCAAATAACTCAAGTAAAATGTCATTAGTATTTCATTCTCCTGAGATTTATCTATATTTATGCTTAAATAACTCAACTAAAATGTCATTAGTATTTCATTCCTCTGAGGTTTATCTATATTTCTGCTTAAATAACTCAAGTAAAACATCATTAATATTTTCATTCTTCTTTCTATGTCATTGCTTAAATAATTAAAGTATAATGTCATTAGCATTTCATTCTTCTGTCTATATTTCTGGTTAAATAATTAAAGTATAATGTCTTTAGTATTTTGATCCTTTGACATTTATCTATATTACTATTTATTAAATAACTAAAGTAAAATATCATTAGTATTTCATTCTTCTGAGTTTTATCTATATTTCTATGTAAATAACTAAAATGTTATTATTTCATTTTTTTTTATTTATCTATATTCCTGCATAAATAAATAAAGTAAAATGTTATTAGTATTTCATTCTCCTGAGATTTATCTATGTTCCTGCTTAAATAACTCAAGTAAAATGTCATTAATATTTCATTTTTCAGGAATTTATCTATATTCCTGCGTAAATAACTAAAGTAAAATGTCATTAGTATTTTATTCTTCAGGGATTTATCTATATTTCTCCTTAAATAACTAAAGTAAAATGTCATTAGTATTTCATTCTTCTGGGATTTATCTATATTCCTGCTTAAATAACAAAAGTATAATGCCATTAGTATTTCATTTTTCAAAGATATTTCTATATTCCTTTTTAAATAACTAAAGTAAAATGTCATTAGTATTTCATTATTTCATTTATCTATGTTCCTGCTTAAATAACTAAAGTAAATTGTCATTAGTATTTTATTATTTCATTTATCTATGTTCCTGCTTAAATAACTAAAGTAAAATGTCATTAGTATTTTATTTTTCCTTTATCTATATTCCTACTTAAATTATACTATAGTCCTACCTCATTATCATAAGGGCAGGCAAAGGCTTAGCAGCAATGAAGGTTATGGCTGCTGCGCAATGTGAGCAAAGATTGTTATTTCTTTTGTACCAGGGTTTGGTAGTGGCTGTGGTGGAATATGCACTGGCAATTCTGACTCTTAGCCAAGCTCAGATCGAAAGACTGGATAGAGTCCAGAATGCAGCAATGCGTATCATTCTGGGATGCACAAGAGACACATCGACAAGAGCTATGCGATACCTACTTGACTGCCCAACAGCTGAGCATAGATTACAGTATTGCCGTGCACGGGCGTACCTTCAAATACATGCAGATAAGGAACACCCGTTGCATTCCGAAATACAGAAAGTTAAAGGCAGCAGACTCAAGAGAGGAAGGTCGTGGATGGGACGTGCTGAAGATGTAATACAAAGCGTGTGCCGATTACAGGATGTGGCAGTTGGTGCGGAATGGATAGGTCTACCCACAGATTTCGAAACTTGTTTGAGAGTAGTAATATCACTTAGCAGGGAATGCAGAGAATGGTGTCCCACAGCTGTGGAGAAAGAAGTGCAGGCTTTAATCAGTGAGAATACCAAAGAGGGGGATGTGATTATATACACTGATGGATCTGTAATTAGGCATGTTCGCAGTGCTTGGGCCTTTACAGCTCAGTGCGCAGCTAAAACGATCAAGGAGGAAAGTGGTGCCTTTGCGGTCACTACGAGTAGTATGACCATGGAGACTATGGCGGTGACCAAGGCATTTGAGTGGCTACGCACACAGAAAGTAACGCAGGTCTGCATCTTGAGTGACTCTATGAGTATGATTAAGAAGGTACAAGTGGGTCTCGTTCGCGAACAGTGGATTGAGGCCTTGAGAAATGCGAGCTTGAAGGCGGTTACATTTATTTTCGTGCCGGGACATGTGGGCGTTCGAGGCAATGAAAGAGCGGATCAACTAGCATCGTGTGCGATTGTGGCAAAGGGCGATGGGGCAATGGATCGCGCTGACGTTTTGAACTCCTTAAGATATATAACACGCGAGAGTGAGACGAATGTGGATGATGATTCCTTTTCAATGGCTAGGATTAAAGATCAGGGATTGAGATGCGGTGTTGCTAGAGGTGAACATTTTGGAGGGCGCAGAAGAATGATGGTCAACCAGCATAGGACCGGTACTGTCAGCAGAAGTGTGATGGCGGATACACTCAAGGAGAGATCAGAGCAACTATGGATGTGTCCAGTTTGCAATGATGATGATCCGACGACTAACTAACTAACTAACTACTTAAATAACCAAATTAAAATTGTATTAGTATTTCATTCTTCTGTTATTAGTCTATATTACTGATTAAATAGCTAAAGTAAAAAGTCATTAGTATTTCATTCTTCTGGGATTTATCTATATTCCTGGTTAAATAACGCAAGTAAAGTGTCATTAGTATTTCATTCCTCCTATTGTTTTTCTATATTTCTTCTTAAATAACAAAAGTAAAATGTTATTAGTATTTCATTCTCCTGAGATTTATCTATATTTATGATTAAATATCTCAAGTAAAATGTCATTAGTATTTCATTCTCCTGAGATTTATCTATATTTATGCTTAAATAACTCAACTAAAATGTCATTAGTATTTCATTCCTCTGAGGTTTATCTATATTTCTGCTTAAATAACTCAAATAAAACATCATTAATATTTTCATTTTTCTTTCTGTCATTGCTTAAATAATTAAAGTATAATGTCATTAGTATTTCATTCTTTTGTCTATATTCCTGCTTAAATAATTAAAGTATAATGTCATTAGTATTTTGATCCTTTGAGATTTATCTATATTACTGTTTATTAAATAACTAAAGTAAATATCATTAGTATTTCATTTTTCTGAGTTTTATCTATATTTCTACGTAAATAACTAAAATGTTATTATTTCATTTTTTTAAAATTTATCTATATTCCTGCATAAATATCTAAAGTAAAATGTCATTAGTATTTCATTTTTTTGGATTTATCTTTGTTCATGTTTAAATAACTAAAGTAAAATGTCATTAGTATTTAATTTTTCAGGGATTTATCTATGTTCCTGCTTAAATAACGAAATTAAAATTTTATTAGTATTTCATTCTTCTGGTATTAGTCTTATATTCCTGGTTAAATAGCTAAAGTAAAAATTCATTAGTATTTCATTCTTCTGGGATTTATCTATATTCTTGCTTTAATAACTAACTCAAGTAAAATGTCATTAGTATTTCATTCTCCTGATTTATCTATATTCCTGGTCAAATAACTCTAGTAAAACATCATTAATATTTTCATTCTTCTTTCTATATCATTGCTTAAATAATTAAAGTATAATGTCATTAGTATTTCATTCTTCTGTCCATTTTCCTGCTTAAATAATAAAAGTATAATTTCTTTAGTATTTTGATCCTTTGAGTTATATCTATTTTCCTGCTTAAATAACAAAAGTAAAATGTCATTAGTATTTCATTCTTCAGGGATTTATCTATATTCCTGCTTAAGTAACTAAAGTAAAATGTCATTAGTATTTTATTCTTCAAGGATTTATCTATATTTCTCCTTAAATAACTAAAGTAAAATGTCATTAGTATTTCATTTTTCAGAGATTTATCTATATTCGTTTTTAAATAACTAAAGTAAAATGTCATTAGTATTTCATTATTTCATTTATCTCTGTTCCTGCTTAAATAAATAAAGTAAAATGTCATTAGTATTTTATTATTTCCTTTATCTATATTCCTACTTAAATAACCAAATTAAAATTGTATTAGTATTTCATTCTTCTGTTATTAGTCTATATTACTGATTAAATAGCTAAAGTAAAAAGTCATTAGTATTTCATTCTTCTGGGATTTATCTATATTCCTGGTCAAATAACTCAAGTAAAGTGTCATTAGTATTTCATTCCTCCTATTGTTTTTCTATATTTCTTCTTAAATAACGAAAGTAAAATGTCATTAGTATTTCATTCTCCTGAGATTTATCTATATTTATGCTTAAATAACTCAACTAAAATGTCATTAGTATTTCATTCCTCTGAGGTTTATCTATATTTCTGCTTAAATAACTCAACTAAAATGTCATTAGTATTTCATTCCTCTGAGGTTTATCTATATTCCTGGTCAAATAACTCAAGTAAAACATCATTAATATTTTCATTCTTCTTTCTATGTCATTGCTTAAATAATTAAAGTATAATGTCATTAGCATTTCATTCTTTTTTCTATATTTCTGCTTAAATAACAAAAGTATAATGTCATTAGTATTTCATTCTTTTGTCTATATTCCTGCTTAAATAAAATGTTATTAGTATTTCCATCTTCTGAGTTTTATCTATATTTCTACTTAAATAACTAAAATGTCATTATTTCATTTTTTTTGGATTTATCTATATTCCTGCATAAATATCTAAAGTAAAATGTCATTATTTCATTTTTTGTGGATTTATCTATGTTCCTGCTTTAATAACTAAAGTAAAATATCATTAGTATTTAATGTTTCAGGGATTTATCTATGTTCCTGATTAAATAACTAAAGTAAAATGTCATTAGTATTTAATGTTTAAGTGATTTATCTATGTTCCTGCTTAAATAACTAAAGTAAAATGTCATTAGTATTTAATTTTTCAGGGATTTATCTATGTTCCTGCTTAAATAACGAAATTAAAATTGTATTAGTATTTCATTCTTCTGGTATTAGTCTATATTCCTGGTTAAATAGCTAAAGTAAAAAGTCATTAATATCATTAGTATTTCATTCCTCTGAGGTTTATCTATATTCCTGCTTAAATAACTCAAGTAAGATTTCATTTATATTTAATTTTTCAGGTATTTATCTATGTTCCTGCTTAAATAACTAAAGTAAAATGTCATTAGTATTTCATTCTTCTAGGATTTATCTATATTCCTGCTTAAATAACTAAAGTAAATTGTCATTAGTATTTTATTATTTCCTTTATCTATATTCCTACTTAAATAACCAAATTAAAATTTTATTAGTATTTCTTTCTTTATATATTAGTCTATATTCCTGATTAAATAGATAAGTAAAAAGTCATTAGTATTTCATTCTTCTGGGATTAGTCTATATTCCTGGTCAAATAACTCAAGTAAAATGTCATTAGTATTTCATTCCTCCTATTGTTTTTCTATATTTCTTCTTAAATAAATAAAGTAAAAAAGTTATTGGTATTTCATTCTCCTGAGATTTATCTATATTCCTGCTTAAATAATTCAAGTAAAATGTCATTAGTATTTCATTATTCTGTCTATATTCCTGCTTAAATAATTAAAGTATAATGTCTTTAGTATTTTGATCCTTTGAGATTTATCTATATTCCTGCATAAATATCTAAAGTAAAATGTCATTAGTATTTCATTTTTTGTGGATTTATCTATGTTCCTGCTTAAATAACTAAAGTAAAATGTCATTAGTATTTCATTTTTCAGGGATTTATCTATGTTCCTGCTTAAATAACCAAATTAAAATTGTATTAGTATTTCATTCTTCTGGTATTAGTCTATATTCCTGGTTAAATAGCTAAAGTAAAAAGTCATTAATATTTTCATTCTTCTTTCTATATCATTGCTTAAATAATTAAAGTATAATGTCATTAGCATTTCATTCTTCTGTCCATATTCCTGCTTTAATAAGAAAAGTATAATTTCTTTAGTATTTTGAACCTTTGAGATTTATCTATATTCCTGTTTATTAAATAACTCAATTAAAATGTCATTAGTATTTCATTCCTCTGAGGTTTATCTATATTTCTGCTTAAATAACTCAAGTAAAATGTCAATAGCATTTCAGTCTTCTGAGATTTATCTATATTCCTGGTCAAATAACTCAAGTAAAATGTTATTAGTATTTCATTCCTCTGAGGTTTATCTATATTCCTGCTTAAATAACTAAAATAAAATATAATTAGTAGTTTATTCTCCTGAGATTTATCTATATTTCTGCTTAAATAACTCAAGTAAAATGTCATTAGTATTTCATTCTTCTGGTATTAGTCTATATTCCTGGTTAAATAGCTAAAGTAAAAAGTCATTAATATCATTAGTATTTCATTCCTCTGAAGTTTATCTATATTCCTGCTTAAATAACTAAAATAAAATATAATTAGTATTTCATTCTTCTGGGATTTATCTATAATCCTGCTTAAATAACTCAAGTAAGATTTCATTTATATTTAATTTTTCAGGTATTTATCTATGTTCCTGCTTAAATAACTAAAGTAAAATGTCATTAGTATTTCATTCTTCTAGGATTTATCTATATTCCTGCTTAAATAACTAAAGTAAATTGTCATTAGTATTTTATTATTTCCTTTATCTATATTCCTACTTAAATAACCAAATTAAAATTTTATTAGTATTTCTTTCTTTATATATTAGTCTATATTCCTGATTAAATAGATAAGTAAAAAGTCATTAGTATTTCATTCTTCTGGGATTAGTCTATATTCCTGGTCAAATAACTCAAGTAAAATGTCATTTGTTTTTCATTCCTCCTATTGTTTTTCTATATTTCTTCTTAAATAAATAAAGTAAAAAAGTTATTGGTATTTCATTCTCCTGAGATTTATCTATATTTATGTTTAAATAACTCAAGTAAAATGTCATTAGTATTTTATTCTCCTGAGATTTATCTATATTCATGCTTAAATAACTCAAGTAAAATGTCATTAGTATTTCATTCTTCTAGGATTTTTCTATATTCCTGCTTAAATAACTAAGTAAAATGTCATTAGTATTTTATTATTTCCTTTATCTATATTCCTACTTAAATAACCAAATTTAAATTCTATTAGTATTTCATTCTCCTGAGATTTGTCTATATTTATGCTTAAATAACTCAAGTAAAATGTCATTAGTATTTCATTCTCCTGATTTATCTATATACCTGGTCAAATAACTCTAGTAAAACTTCATTAATATTTTCATTCTTCTTTCTATGTCATCGCTTAAATAATTAAAGTATAATGTCATTAGTATTTCATTCTTCTGTCTATATTTCTGCTTAAATAATTAAAGTATAATTTCTTTAGTATTTTGATCCTTTGAGATTTATCTATATTACTGTTTATTAAATAACTAAAGTAAAATATCATTAGTATTTCATTCTTCTGAGTTTTATCTATATTTCTACGTAAATAACTAAAATGTTATTATTTCATTTTTTTTAAATTTATCTATATTCCTGCATAAATATCAAAAGTGAAATGTCATTAGTATATCATTTTTTGTGGATTTATCTATGTTCCTGCTTAAATAACTAAAGTAAAATGTCAATAGTATTTAATTTTTCAGGGATTTATCTATGTTCCTGCTTAAATAACCAAATTAAAATTGTATTAGTATTTCATTCTTCTGAGTTTTATCTATATTTCTACTTAAATAACTAAAATGTTATTATTTCATTTTTTTATTATTTATCTCTATTCCTGCATAAATATCTAAAGTAAAATGTCATTAGTATTTAATTCTTCTGTCCATATTCCTGCTTTAATAAGAAATGTATAATTTCTTTAGTATTTTGATCCTTTGAGATTTATCTATATTCCTGTTTATTAAATAACTCAAGTAAAATGTCATTAGTATTTCATTCTCCTGAGATTTATCTATATTTATGTTTAAATAACTCAAGTAAAATGTCATTAGTATTTTATTCTCCTGAGGTTTATCTATATTTCTGCTTAAATAACTCAAGTAAAATGTCATTAGTATTTCATTCTTCTGGTATTAGTCTATATTCCTGGTTAAATAGCTAAAGTAAAAAGTCATTAATATCATTAGTATTTCATTCCTCTGAAGTTTATCTATATTCCTGCTTAAATAACTAAAATAAAATATAATTAGTATTTCATTCTTCTGGGATTTATCTATAATCCTGCTTAAATAACTCAAGTAAGATTTCATTTATATTTAATTTTTCAGGTATTTATCTATGTTCCTGCTTAAATAACTAAAGTAAATTGTCATTAGTATTTTATTATTTCCTTTATCTATATTCCTACTTAAATAACCAAATTAAAATTTTATTAGTATTTCTTTCTTTATATATTAGTCTATATTCCTGATTAAATAGATAAGTAAAAAGTCATTAGTATTTCATTCTTCTGGGATTAGTCTATATTCCTGGTCAAATAACTCAAGTAAAATGTCATTTGTTTTTCATTCCTCCTATTGTTTTTCTATATTTCTTCTTAAATAAATAAAGTAAAAAAGTTATTGGTATTTCATTCTCCTGAGATTTATCTACGAGGCGTGTTCAAATGAAAACGGGACTTGTTACACCACGCGTGATAGAGCGCACTGATATTGATGACATTTTGCACTAGTAATGAGTATCCAATAATTTACATACGGTCACGTGTTCATCTTCCCAGCATGCATATGTGCTGCAGAAGACTGTTAACAATATGGCGGGTGTGATTCCGAACCCGTCCAAAGTGAATCAGCGTGCTGTGATCCAGTTTCTTTCATTTGAAGGATGTCAAGCAGTAGACATTCATCGGAGAATGAAGGCAGCATATGGTGACAAATGTTTGTCGAGGACCAGAGTGATGGAGTGGGTGCGTATGTTTAAAGACGGACGTGAGTTAACGGCAGATCTTGCACGGCCAGGTCAGGCGCATATTGTTGCAACAGAAGAAGCCATAGCCGTGCTTGATAAAGCAGTACTGACTGACCGTCGTCGGAGCATTCGTTCGCTTGCAGAAGAATTCCATATGTCAATTGGGACAGCCCACATGGTTGTTCGGAAGAAATTGAACTATCGGAACAGCCACGCAACTTTTTCTCGGACGGCAATCGACGTCTACCTAAACAGTGGGATGCTTGCCTAAATGCATACGGAGATTTTTTCTGATGAACCCAGGTGCATTCTTATTCACAAGTGGTTGCTTTGTTCAATTCCGTTGAAAATATTAAATTGCGTATGATACTTTTTAAATAAATCCACAAGTCCCGTTTTCATTTGAACACGCCTCGTATATTTATGCTTAAATAACTCAAGTAAAATGTCATTAGTATTTCATTATTCTGGTATTAGTCTATATTCCTGATTAAATAGATAAGTAAAAAGTCATTAGTATTTCATTATTCTGGTATTAGTCTATATTCCTGGTCAAATAACTCAATTAAAATGTCATTAGTATTTCATTCCTCCTATTGTTTTTCTATATTTCTTCTTAAATAAATAAAGTAAAATGTTATTATTATTTCATTCTCCTGAGATTTATCTATATTTATGTTTAAATAACTCAAGTAAAATGTCATTAGTATTTTATTCTCCTGAGATTTATCTATGTTCCTGCTTAAATAACTAAAGTAAAATGTCATTAGTATTTCATTCTTCTAGGATTTTTCTATATTCCTGCTTAAATAACTAAGTAAAATGTCATTAGTATTTTATTATTTCCTTTATCTATATTCCTACTTAAATAACCAAATTTAAATTCTATTAGTATTTCATTCTCCTGAGATTTGTCTATATTTATGCTTAAATAACTCAAGTAAAATGTCATTAGTATTTCATTCTCCTGATTTATCTATATACCTGGTCAAATAACTCTAGTAAAACTTCATTAATATTTTCATTCTTCTTTCTATGTCATCGCTTAAATAATTAAAGTATAATGTCATTAGTATTTCATTCTTCTGTCTATATTTCTGCTTAAATAATTAAAGTATAATTTCTTTAGTATTTTGATCCTTTGAGATTTATCTATATTACTGTTTATTAAATAACTAAAGTAAAATATCATTAGTATTTCATTCTTCTGAGTTTTATCTATATTTCTACGTAAATAACTAAAATGTTATTATTTCATTTTTTTTAAATTTATCTATATTCCTGCATAAATATCAAAAGTGAAATGTCATTAGTATATCATTTTTTGTGGATTTATCTATGTTCCTGCTTAAATAACTAAAGTAAAATGTCAATAGTATTTAATTTTTCAGGGATTTATCTATGTTCCTGCTTAAATAACCAAATTAAAATTGTATTAGTATTTCATTCTTCTGGTATTAGTCTATATTCCTGGTTAAATAGCTAAAGTAAAAAGTCATTAATATTTTCATTCTTCTTTCTATATCATTGCTTAAATAATTAAAGTATAATGTCATTAGCATTTCATTCTTCTGTCCATATTCCTGCTTTAATAAGAAATGTATAATTTCTTTAGTATTTTGAACCTTTGAGATTTATCTATATTCCTGTTTATTAAATAACTCAATTAAAATCTCATTAGTATTTCATTTCTCTGAGGTTTATCTATATTTCTGCTTAAATAACTCAAGTAAAATGTCAATAGCATTTCAGTCTTCTGAGATTTATTTATATTCCTGGTCAAATAACTCAAGTAAAATGTTATTAGTATTTCATTCCTCTGAGGTTTATCTATATTCCTGCTTAAATAACTAAAATAAAATGTCATTAGTATTTCATTCTCCTGATTTATCTATATTCCTGGTCAAATAACTCTAGTAAAACATCATTAATAATTTCATTCTTCTTTCTATGTCATCGCTTAAATAATTAAAGTATAATGTCTTTAGTATTTTGATCCTTTGAGATTTATCTATATTACTGTTTATTAAATAACTAAAGTAAAATGTCATTAGTATTTCATTTTTTTTGGATTTATCTTTGTTCCTGTTTAAATAACTAAAGTAAAATGTCATTAGTATTTAATTTTTCAGGGATTTATCTATGTTCCTGCTTAAATAACCAAATTAAAATTTTATTAGTTTTTCATTCTTCTGGTATTAGTCTATATTCCTGGTTAAATAGCTAAAGTAAAAAGTCATTAGTATTTCATTCTTCTGGGATTTATCTATATTCTTGCTTTAATAACTAACTCAAGTAAAATGTCATTAGTATTTCATTCTACTGATTTATCTATAGTCCTGGTCAAATAACTCTAGTAAAATGTCATTAATATTTTCATTCTTCTTTCTATATCATTGCTTAAATAATTAAAGTATAATGTCATTAGTATTTCATTCTTCTGTCCATATTCCTGCTTAAATAACAAAAGTATAATTTCTTTAGTATTTTGATCCTTTGAGATTTATCTATATTCCTGTTTATTAAATAACAAAAGTAAAATGTCATTAGTATTTTATTTTTCAGGGATTTATCTATATTCCTGCTTAAATAACTAAAGTAAAATGTCAGTAGTATTTCATTCCTGTGCAAAGCATTTAACTGCTGCACTAAACTCTGGGATCACCACCCAGTATGCCTGACCTGGTCATGAATAGTTTGTCACATGACTCACAACATTGTGAAACTATCTACTCAGCTCATTGGTAGCATCTCCTATTCAGGACGTAGCCATCAATCCAGCATTTTTTGGCTTTAGTGATTTTCTAGGCAATGTTAGTACTTCAGTAGTTTGTCATTGCTTTCTGAACGGTCTGGGTGCTCAAATCCCTGTTGCAGGGATCGAACTCTGTGTCTTTGTCGTTACAGAATGGCTCTGTACCACTTCACCGAAGAACCAGACTCAGTTCATACACATACTAAATTGACAGACATGCATCTCCGCACTGGACCTTCATTCACTGATTCATTTCTCATGGCTTTACTGATTTAATAATGGATAGCAGCACTGCTCCTCTATAATGCTTGTCAATCAATAGTGTGATATTCATCTTTAAACTGTCGTTATAATGTTATGTTGTTTGTCTGTAC
This sequence comes from Meghimatium bilineatum, assembly GCA_034231615.1. NCBI lineage: Eukaryota > Metazoa > Mollusca > Gastropoda > Stylommatophora > Philomycidae > Meghimatium > Meghimatium bilineatum. Next base: position 14,458,871 of record CM067302.1, on the reverse strand, counting down.
CAAGATGGCATGTGCAGAACACTCTTGATTTCTTTAACAACAATATTAACAAGTTTAACGAATGTTTCTCCCTCCGAAGCTAGATAAATGAAACAAAATAACAGCTATCAAGCACATGCATATATCACACACAGACAGTGGATCAAAGGGCATGAGTCCATGGACTGCTGCATCAGCCATCAACGTACAAGTTACAAGACAATGCCATATAATTTCTATCACACTTTTAAAGTTTTCATTCAAAGCACTCTTAGTAACTTATATAGTACTATTAATAATAAAATATAGAAAATAAAAATAAAACAAAGAACAAATACAATTGTCAATGTGTCTGTCCAATTTGGGCTTTATCAAGAAAACAAAAACAGTTAAGAAAACAAAACCATAACGAATTTAATCAAAATGGCTGGGAGAATAGTTTCTCTCACCAGGAAATCACCCAGTGACAAATCCAGCGCAATACAATATTAATAATAATAAGTGCATATTGATGCGCTCAATATGTATAAATTATGAAATACTAAAAGATGAAAGATGCAAAACTAAAGAAAGGGGACACCAAATAGCATTGCCAAGGATGAGGGGGAACTGAGATAAAAGGGGAAAGGATAGAGAAAGATAGTGCACGCAGGGGGGGGGGGGGCTACAAATAGAGGGAACATAGAAATGTGTAAAGAAATAGCATTTGACAGTATAGGATAGATAACGAAATATATACACATCCAAATACAATCACAAACTAAACAAATATTTATACATTCTATTTGATAATCATAGATAACTATACATATAAGCATATATACATACAAATATCTAGACATATATAAAAGTATATACTGATATCACAGCACACATAGGAATATAGACACATACATGTATATAGGTAACTGCACACACGCACGCACACACACACACAAATGTGGATATATAAATATATACATATGTATAAGCATAACAATATATATACAAACATACATACAAATACAAGTATACTAGGAACACACACAAGTATAGGGTACAAACATAGAATTGACATATTGGAATACGATATAAACAACAGAAACAACAAAGACAAATTACAAATACACTGAAATCTAACAAAAACAAAGCTAACTGCTATGAGCATGCACATAAAGAAACCATTACAATGTACAGAGGAATATGGCTACAAAATAAATAGGAGTATAATATAATAAGAATAGGGGGTAGAAGTTGTTAAAAAGTAGTGAGTAAATCAAACAAAACGGTGATTAATGTTAATACCATAGGGTTATTCTTGTGTTAGAGTAATACATATAAATATCTTCATGTGTGAACGAATGGGTATAAAAATACATGTATATATCTCTATGTGTGCGAATGTTCATGTTATATGTATTCATGTGACAAATGTTGCCAGAGGTGTGTCCTATCCCCTCTACTTTTTATAACATATATCAACCACATCTGTAAACTAACAAGTACCAACGAAGTAGATAACATAAAAGACAAATTGAACTAACTAATCTTTGCAGACGACCAAGTACTAATAGCGACATCAGAAGAACAATTGCAAAACCATATGAACAAACTCCACACAACATGTCAAAAATTCAACATGAAGATCAATATTGAAAAGACCAAAATAATGGCAATAGCAAAGAAAGAAAGAAATATCACTATCTCCATCGATGATAAACACCTTAAACAGGTAAATGAGTAGGATGGATGTGAAATTATGCATTATTGACAATATAAGAAAAAGACAGTCAACATTTATTGGGCACATAATGAGAAGTGGAGGCATTGAAAATATAGTGACAACAGGAATGATAGAGGGGAAAAAAACCCAAGGGGAAGACCTAGAGAAAAGATATTGGACAGTTTGACTAAATGGCTTCAATGGACGACACCAACAGAGATGATGACATATATGGGGATTGATGTACATGGAAAGATGTGATCTCAAACGCCATTCGACACGGCACTTGATGATGATGATGATTCTCCTTTTAACTTCTGTTTCAAATATCTTTTTGGCTGCGATAGCCAATGGGTTAAAAGTCAAAACAGAGAATTAATTCTTATCTATACTATAATGTAATTCATCAACTTGTTAGCTGAATCATTATTGAACCCATCTAACAAATACAAATCTTTCAAACTCACTCAGAGTTCAAAACCTGATCATGAATACATTGTGCTGTTAATACAATTGAATGCATTGGTGGTACAATTGGATGTATTGATGGTATAATTGGATGTATTGGTGGTACAATTGAATGCATTGTGATACAATTGGATGTATTGGTGGTATAATTTGATGTATTTTGGTGGTACAATTGAATGCATTGGTGGTACCTAAATATTTCGGAATAGTTGAAAAGCACAGACAATGCGCAGAATAGTGAAAAATTATATTGAGGCAGCAGAGATGTGGTTTTATAGAAGAATGTTAAGAACACCATGGACATATAAAAGAGCGTAATAAAGATGACTTGAAAGAAATTTATTTTTTTTTTAAAAAAAGCTGCTCACCTGCATCAGAAAGACAGTACCGGTACATATTTTTTGGACATGTCATGAGAACAGGAAAGAGGGAACACACCATGACAACAGACAAGTTGCAAGAAGGGTCAGTCAGTCAGTTCCTCTTTTGCCAAGTTTGGAACATAGGGCGGATGTCATAGTTCTCCATGCCTGTCGGTCAGTTGCTAGGGATTGCAGGTCTTGTGCATTTATGCCTGTTGATATTAATTCATTCATAAATTAGAAGTGTAGGGGAAGACAAAGAGAGAAGATGCTGGACAACCTAGCATTGTGGCATGGAAGAACATCCGTACTGGAAATGATTGACTGCTCATGAAACAGAAGGCTGTTGATAAACATACCCAATGTCACATGGCATAGACCATAACAAGAAATGATTGACAGCACACGTAATATTTGAATTATTTACAGAATATATTACAGAATAACAACTGGTTACAACAGAGATGATATGACTGAGAAAAGCCACAGGAGTGACCAGAAGACACAGAATTATAAACACTGTCATAAGAGAAAGAGTGGGTGTCATATCAATTCTACAATATATACAAAACCAACAGATACAATGGTTTGGTCATCTGGAAATAATGCAGCGTGATTCATTAGTTTATAAAGCATATACGAAGAGGGAGAAGCAGAATGAAGAGCCAAGGTTATACCTAGAGTACGCTCGATCGACAACATCAAAGAGATATTACACGAACACCAAATAACATTATCTGAAGCTGCCAGAAAAGCGAGAACACGAACATTGTATCTCCCTCGACACCCGTAAAGGGTAACAGAGGAAGGAAAGAAGAAGAAGACAGAATATATTTGAATTATTATTAGATATTTATTTTGTTTGTAAAGGTGACACTTCCCTGCCTATCTTTGTTAAATTAATGATTTGGTATTTTGCATTTTAGTGTATATAGTTGTCTTGCTATGACCTGATCTGTCTGCATACTGAATTTACAAACCAATATTTTGGTTTTTGTTTCATAATTTCTCTTACCTTGTATCCCTCTTTTCAGATAAAAACTGCTTGGGCTGGCTACAACAACTGCAATTTCTTTGACCAGAACCTGGTGGTTGGACCTCATCCTTACCTGAAAAACTTTATTTTTGCCAATGGATTGGGTGGACATGGGTTACAACATGCTATTGACATCCGTCGTGCAATCACAGAGTTTATTTTTGACGGAAATTATGTAACAATTGATTTGGAGAGGTTTCATTTTGACAGATTTATAACATGGGATCCAGTAAAAGAGGAGATTAATCTTCATTATAGCAGATAGTTTTAATTCTGTATCTCCGTCATATTTAGAACTCACTGTAAGAATGCAAGATTTATTGACTTAACAGTTCTGTGAGTATCTCCACCAAGATTTTTTTCAGTCATGTCATATTTAGAACTCACTGTAAGATTTATTGATATATAATTCTTTGGGTGTCTGCGCCAAGATTTTTTCACACCTGTCATATTTAGAACTCACTGTATGAATGGAAGATTTATTGACTTAACAGTTCTGTGAGTATCTCCGCCAAGATTTTTTCAGACCTGTCATATTTAGAACTCACTGTAAGAATGGAAGATTTATTGACTTAACAGTTCTGTGAGTATCTCCGCCAAAATTTTTTGACACCTGTCATATTTAGAACTCACTGTAAGAATGGAAGATTTATTGACTTAACAGTTCTGTGAGTATCTCCGCCAAGATTTTTTCACACCTGTCATATTTAGAACTCACTGTAAGAATGGAAGATTTATTGATGTATAATTCTTTGGGTGTCTCCACCAAGATTTTTTCACACCTGTCATATTTAGAACTCACTGTAAGAATGGAAGATTTATTGATGTATAATTCTTTGGGTGTCTGCGCCAAGATTTTTTCACACCTGTCATATTTAGAACTCACTGTAAGAATGGAAGATTTATTGATGTATAATTCTTTGGGTGTCTCCACCAAGATTTTTTCACACCTGTCATATTTAGAACTCACTGTAAGAATGGAAGATTTATTGATTTACAGTTCTGTGGATGTCTCCGCCAATGTTTTTTAGTCTTGTCACATGGAAATATACAGCTGTAAGTTGTAGGCTGAACTTACTCCTGCCACCTAAGCACTACAAACATTTGCTACATTATTTGGTAACCAGTTTTACATCTATAGCAGAAGAGGGAAACCTAATTTTGTCAGCTAGCTACATTTAAAATTGCACATCAAGCTAAACCTTTTAGTTCTATGAAGTGCCAATAAAGTCACAGTTTTCACCAACTGCCAAAAACATCAGGAGACTTCCTGCCTTGGAAGTAAAAAAATTTTGTTTCAGTGTTGAACATCAAACATTTCCAGTGGGTACTATCTCCAGAAGTCTATTCTGTTCTGAACACTGTTTGAAAACACACATTTTCTCCATATGTTGGCTCTGTGGTAGAGGGGTTTTTTGGTTTACTTCATAGACCCAACTTGGGTGAATTAGCTTGTGGTTTTAAAGCCAATCGTTCACATTATACTGGCGATATGATTGGATGAAAGCCAATCGTTCACATTGTACTGGTGATGTCATTGAATGCATTAGTCGCGTCGTAAAATTTTATCATAGTTATATGGCAAATGGTAGGAGAAGATGAGGTGGGCAAAAGATACTGATATAATCAATGCAGTCTTAACGCACAGGGGCCCACGAGCATAGGGGGCCCATGCGAATATGTTGTAGGGTTTCGGAAAACCTGTGTAAAATTTAGTATTATTTTATAAAAATCTCATAATTTTGTGTTTATATGCGAACAGGCCCTTTAAGTTTATCAATCACTTCCAACCTTGAACCTGGACCAATGTTCAGGAATGTCATTTACGACATTCTGTAGATTGAGGTTTAATGGGACAACAGGTTCTTGGTACTATTCTTTAAGAAGTAAAAGAGTCAAAGTATTATTCAATAAGTGTAGATTCTACTCCAGACATCTCACACATAGATCAGCTGACATTTACTGCCCGATAAATTAAAGGCTGTGAACCTGTGGAACGTTTCTTGATGTTCATCCCCATCTTTTCTCATGGATCAAAGGATTTAACACCGTTGTGGATTTTCTTAAAGAGATAAAAATTCCACTATCAAACTGCCGTGGCCAATCATACGATAATGCATCAAATATGTCTGGACGATACACTGGATTGCAGGCACGTATTCATGAACTCAATGAGTTTGCCATCTATGTCCCCTGTGCAGGACACAGCCTGAATTTGGTGGGAGTAAAATCTGCAGAGTGTTGTCTACAGTCTATAAAATTCTTTGACTTTTTTCAGCATCTGTATACATTTTTGGCTGGTTCTACTCATCGCTGGAATGTATTGACATCATATTTAGAAAAAGATGTTGTGGTCAAGCATCTGTCTGACACACGTTGGTCATCAAATTTTGATGCTGTTCATGCTTTGTGTAGGGGTTTCGACAAAATAAAACATGCACTGGATTCTATATCAGGTGACAATGAACAGCAAGTGACAAGGTGTGAGGCGGAAGGTTTCAGCAAAAAAATGGAACACCTTGAAACAATCTTTCTTACAATTCTTTGGAAGGGCATTCTAGAAAGGATGAATACAACAAGCAAAGTTTTACAATCAAAGGATGTGAACATCCTAGTTGCCACAAATCTTCTTGAGTCGCTGAAAAGCTTTCTTCAGGAAACTAGAGACAAATTCACTGAATATGAATTCAAAGCCAGGAGTATGTGTCCAGATGCCGATTACAGTGATGGAAAAAAAATGGGAACGAACCCGAAGTGTGCGTTTTAGTAGGTATGATAGGCCAGGAGAAGAGCTACTTCTAAATAAGTCGGAAAAGTTCAAGGTAGAAACTTTTCTCCCTATTCTGGACACTTTAATCGTTGAACTAACAAGATGTGCAGAGGCGTATTCAAAAATTGGAAATCTGTTTTCTTTCTCGAGTGAATTAAAAACCATTACTTCTGATGCACTCAAGAAAAAATGCGAACATCTTGCCAATACGTACCACAAGGACTTGAGTTATGACGACCTTTTAAATGAATGTGAGCATCTCAAGCATTACATGGCTCTTGATGAAAATTGCGAGACTCTCCCTGCACTGTACATAAAAATAATTTCGGACAATTTAAAATCTGTTTTTCCAAACATTGAAATTGCACTCAGAGTGTTCATGTGCATGATGGTGGGCAAATGTGCAGGAGAACGTTCATTTTCAAGACTTAAACTTATAAAAAATCAGCTTCGTAGCACAATGGGACAGCATCGTTTGAACTGGCTTTCACCCATGAGCATAGAAAATGACATCCTGAAGACCACTGACTTCAAGCCGATAATAAAACAATTTTCTGAAAAGATAGGTCGCAAACACTTGTTATAATAAAGTACCGTACTGAAATTTTTATAATCTAAGTATTTTTTTCTATTCATTTTTTTTTTTTTTTTTTTTTTTTGGTTGTTGTTGTTGTAAATATCATATGTAATACTATAAAACATGTAAATAAAATCTCTTTTTCTATGTTTTTCATGTTTAATGTTGGTTATAGTTGCAGTTGTACTGCAAGTTTTAACAACAATTTTGTTGAAATGAGTATAGTGACAATAAAATAGATAATACATTATGTTTTATATTATCAACCATTTATTTTTTATTCCTGCGGGGGGGGGGGCAGCACTCTTTCTTTGCCCAGGGGCCCAACATGGTGTAAACACGGCTCTGGATATAATAATAAAACCCATAGTCCGTCAGGGTCATAGGAGTGTCACATTGATAAATTTGTTACAGAAAGATTTTCACACATCTCTACCATCCTGATGAGTTTTGAAACTTCACACCCTGCCCAGTCATTGATATTATCTAGCCATGTCTTCTTCTGGCCTCCTAGTCTTCTTTCAACCTCCACCATACCTTGAAGAATGCCTCTTGTCAATGGACACAACACGGAAAGGGACAGCTTACAAGTTTCAATTTCTCTTAAATTGGTGGAAGTTCACTACGAATCACTCATTTCAGTGAGAGCAGCAATTTGGTTGTACTGGTCAGCTAACACCTGGCATAATCTGCACTGCTATTAGATGTTGCCCATTATTTCTGCCTGCCTCATTGGATACATAGAAATAGATGAAACATGGGAAAACTGATTTTAATAATGTATAGTACCTAGGCAAAACATGCAATCAGTAATACTCAGACTGGGTACATGGAATGCAAGAACCATATGCCTTAGACTTAAAACCTCTGACATGACAAATGAACTATCTATTCATAAACCCATAATCTGTCAGGGTCATTGCGGTACTACATTAGATGCACCTCCTTTGTAGTATTTCTTTAGGCGTACAGTATAATTGGTCATAACATTTTTCTATCTGGCACAGCATACTTTGAGAGTTCAATAAAATCTCTGAATCTGTTGGCGATTGCGTCGCCAGCTAAGTGAGATCTACTGTCACTATCTCTATTTCCATTCTCGTACTTGATGTTATAGCGGGATATGCAGCTCACTTCTTAGCTAATTTCCTGCCATTTTGGTAGGCCACGAAACCCCAACCACACATGTGTGTTTCTTGTGTTACTGAGCCATCTGTGTAAATTATATGTGGCTTCGAGTGCTGAAGTGTGAGTTCTTGGATCATCCCTCTGTTCTGTTGGCGGCCCAGTCACTGGACTCTCATCCCCAGCTGTTGTCAATAACTTTCTATCTTTGCTAAATGCCACCCATTCACAGCTTCTTCCCACTTCCTCCAGCTCACAAACGCTTGAGTCTATGATGGCCAAAGTACTGGGTTCAAATCTCACCGCAGACAATTGTATATTCATATTTTTCAGAGAGATGGCAAACTACTGAATGTATTTATATTGTATAGAAAATAAATAAAGCCAAAAAATGTTGGGTTGATGCTATGTCCTGAATAGAATACACTACCACAACAAAAATATTGATGAAGAAGCACTCTGAGAAACTAGATTTTGAGTTTCTTGGTACCATCAAAGATAAACTAGACAAGAGTCTTAGTACCATCAAGGATAAACTAGACAAGAGTCTTGGTACCATCAAGGATAAACTAGACAAGAGTCTTGGTACCATCAAGGATAAACTAGACAAGAGTCTTAGTACCATCAAGGATAAACTAGACAAAAGTATTAGTACCATCAAGGATAAACTAGACAAGAGTCTTGGTACCATCAAGGATAAACTAGACAAGTCTTGGTACCATCAAGGATAAACTAGACAAGAGTCTTGGTACCATCAAGGGTAAACTAGACAAAAGTCTTGGTACCATCAAGAATAGACTAGACAAGAGTCTTGGTACCATCAAGAAGAAACTAGTAAGTGTCTTGGTACCATCAAGGATAAACTAGACAAGTCTTGGTACCATCATGGAGAAACTAGACAAGAGTCTTGGTACCATCAATGAGAAACTATACAAGTCTTGGTACCATCAAGGAGAAACTATACAAGTCTTGATACCATCAAGGAGAAACTAGACAAGTCTTGGTACCATCAATGAGAAACTATACACGTCTTGATACCATCACTGAGAAACAGTTATTACTTGAATGTTTTATGTGAAGAACAATCAAGAATGGAACCATAAGAATAACAGATGCATCAACTACATAAACATTCACAATGATATAGTACATGAGGAAAGGAAAGTTAGTGTGTGAGGAAAGAAATGTTAATGTGTGAGGAAAGAAAAGTTAGTGTGTGAGGAAAGAAAAGTTAGTGTGTGAGGAAAGAAATGTTAGTGTGTGAGGAAAGGAAAGTTAGTGTGTGAGGAAAGAAATGTTAATGTGTGAGAAAAGAAAAGTTAGTGTGCAAATCTAAATACATTTTGAACCAAAAAATGCAATGTTTGTTTTCTGTTTATCTGTTTATACACTATGTAGGTCTTTTTTTATTCTGTTTGTTCTCAAACTCCCATGGATATCTCTTATAGTAGCACAGTGATCCTACAAGATTTCCAACAGAATGTAGTTCACACAACGGAAATGTGTTGTGTTGCCGTTTTATTTGCCCCAATGGCCTGACACCTTTGGCTTTGGTAACTAATACATTCAATGTTTTACCACATCTGCTGAACAGTGTACGTCTGTGATTATATCAATAGTATAATCGACCAGCCATACAAGAGAATATTGCTGAAATGACTAATGTCTGCTTCACAACAAGGTAATCCAAACTATATTATGGATCTGAAACATGGACAACCTACACAAGACATGAGAGGAGACTAAACACCTTTCAGCTAAGATGTCTCCGCAAAATCTTACATTAAAACGCACTATAAAATCACCAATATAGAACTTTTACGCCACACTCAGCTACCATCTGCCATGGAAACCAATAAAAATAGATTGCGAGGGCTGGACTATGTCCACAGAATGCCAAATTGTTGCATTCCACAATAAGTACTATTAAGAGACGCTTCTGAAGGCCTGTGGTAGTCCAATGCTGAAGTACAAAGACATTTGTAAGTCCTCAATGAAAGATTTCTCCAAAATCTGGCAAACATCTCCAAAACTTGAGCTGTCTGGAGGCACAATCTGCGTGCTGGCTGGGGCGATGTTGTTTAGGAACAATATAATAAAAGATATGGAAGATAAAAAGGAAAGATGAAAACAAACATCTTCTGTTGCTTTAACAACATGATCGCTTAGAAAGTCTTCCATTACTGAGAGAAAAGGCTCATTGGCTTGTTTTTGTTTCTTTATTTAAATATCGTCTGCAAGATGCAAAAAGCCATTCAGTAAATTCTAAATATTACAGAAAGTTATGCTATATTTTTATAACGAACATTAACTGCTTGTGTTACAGTGATTCATTGGTGGAGCAAAGACGAATAATACTACAATCTGCCATGTATGCTATGAGAGGAAACTAAGAAGATTTATTATGTGGTTTATTATAGTGAAATCCCCTTATAACAACTCCGCCCTTGTGTTGCAGAGGCCCGAAAGGGGAGCAAAGAATAGCAACACTATTTACCTTCCACACATGTCGTAAAAGGTGACTAAGGAGGTTGTGGGATGGAGTTGGCTGTCCCATCTCATATAGGGTCAGAGGCCCAAAGCCATGCTGAAGTTGGATGTGTCAGGCCGAAAGACGCAGATATGGCAGCAATGCTGTAAACCATGACACAACGCATTCCGTTCTCGGACTACATCCTGCTAATCTGCAGGAGTTTGAGAACGAACGCAGAAGAAGAAGATAACAACTTGTTCCAGACCAACAAAATATGTATGTAGTAATAGAAATTTACCATGTACAAACAATAAAGAATAAATATAATTGGGGATTTTTAAATGTGTTGCTATATAGGGAAATGTGTTATAAGAGGATTCTCTATAGAGGAATTCCACTATACCAATCCTCATGATTTTTTTCTGCAATGACTTCTGGGAAGAAATCAAGCCTGAATTTCTGGTAGGGAATCAACCCTTTTTACCTAACAGTTTGTCTCAAAAATGCAGGATGGTCACAGCAAAGACCTCTCTAAAGTAAAAGACTTCCCAGATCCTAGCATTGCTCCCTACAGTTACATTTAACCAGTCATCTTGGACTTGTTCCCTACAGTTACTTTTAACCAGTGATCTTGGACTTGCTCCCTACTGTTACATTTAACTAGTGATTGTGGACTTGCTCGCTACTGTTACATTTAACCAATCATCTTGGACTTGCTCCCTACAGTTACATTTAACCAGTCATCTGGGACTTTGCTAAATCTATTTTAAAAAGCTGTTGTCTTTCTCCAGGTGAATTATGGTTGATAGTATTCACTCCTGCCGTTCTTCTTTCTTTCTAGCACCAGGAATTGCAAGCGATTAGCTCTTACTTCCTATGTGCAGTGGGGTTTATTTTTATGAGAGTTCTTTCATACCCAGGAGACTTTGGCTTAATGCAAATGCCTAAAGAAGTAGCGTTCTACTCGGATGGAGTGTTGTTGATCCAGGGCCAGATGTGTCACCTTGGTTGAATTGAGTCCATGTTTGTTCAAGGTTATCTTGATTTTTTTCTATCCACTGTTTTCGTGGTCTGCCTGTGGCCTTATGTCCTCTTTTGTTATATGCTCTTATTGGTATTTAGGTTCATTCTCATAAGGTGATCAAGCCATTTTACTTGCTGTCTTTTGATATGTTCAATACATGATATTATACCTACCCCTTTCCTAATTGCTTTATTTATTATTTTATCTAGTTTAGCAACCATTACAGCTTTTCTCATACATTTCATTTCACATGTAATGATTTTTCTTTGCTGCGAGACTAATAAAGACCATTTTTGGCATTGGTAGCATGGTGTTGTTTAAAAAACTGTCCCACTGAACAAAAAAACATCATAAAATGAATGTGTCTTAGGAATTCTTATTGTGAAATTTTGGTTAATTACAGGGAGACGTGGCCACATTTGTAACTAAACAAATCATACTGTTGTTAACAAAAACGAAATTTTGCTAAGATGCATAAATCGCTACATCCAACTATCTTCACTCTACGCACTGCGAGGACCCCAGTATGAACCTAGTAGGGGTGCCCCTCAGTGCGTTGCATGCAGCTCAATTTATCTGCAGCAGAAGTTGTGATTTTTTAATCTCCAAGTCACAAAAGCTGTATGAAATACTAATGGTTACTGTTATAGCCTAACTATCAATGTTAAAAATATGTAAATAGTAATAAACAAAAGAACAAAGACCTGTTTTCTACTTTACAGTCCAACTGGGACCTTTTTCAAGAAACACATAAACAACAAAAACTTAAAACTTTTGTTACTATATGTTTTCCTGTGAATGAGTACAGAGAAACTTTCTATGGGCTGTGGAAATAAAGGCTGCTTTGCCATAGCAGACTCCTCAACATATATAGTAAGGATTTTAATTGTACCTCCAAAAGATAAAATCCTGTCCCAACCGTGGATTGAACCCTGGATATCAAGGGTCTGAGAACGGAGTTCTAACAACATGGCCATGCGCTCCACACATAAACAAGAAACACAAAATTATCAAAATATACATGTGATTATTTGGAGATGTCTTTCTTACTCACAATATTAAAAAGTTGGACTATGGACATGTGATGTGGTCACATCTCCCCATAAAGCACCATAATATTTTTTTATACACAGTGTTGTCAGAATTTTTTTCACATTGTGCTAGCAAGTAGACAAAAATCAACGCTGAATGAAATATGTTCTTGGTTAACAGCAAAGGTATAGAAGCACAAACCAACAACATGATAAATTGGTACAAATTTGAGGACTTGAATATTTTCAAATACCTCGGTTCCTGCATAGGCCTATGCAGCAAGGAAAACGCAAAACAGACTTAGAGATAGGTCCCTAAGGCTGGAGATGGATGTAGTGGATATGTTAAGGTTAACTTTAATCAGTGTTAGTTTAAAAAACTAACTTTGAAACTCGCTTATGTTGTCTATTGTGTTGTGTTGGTGTGAACGCTGAACACCCACTGCAGTCATGGAGAGAGGTTACAAACCTTCGAATACAAATGTTACAGATGAATTCTGCGCTTCTCCTATAGAGAGCATGAGACAAATGTGTCAATCAAGTGCCATGCTGAATGGCATAGGCGATCATGTTTCTCCATGACTCTCTGCCTATAATGTTGTCAATAAGCTCGGTTGGTGAGCTTTTACCAAGCTACAATACTAGTCCATCTAACGACAAATGTATACGTTAGAAATAAAATAGATTCATACATGCCTATAAGAATCATTACTGCCAATAGTAAAGCGACAAATATACCTACTTGCATGGTTTATAGGTCTGTTGTTAAGGGAGGTGGGTGTTCAACTCCCCTCTCCCACCCTTAGGAAATCATAACATGTTTTTTATTGCTAGGAATTTAGCCAAAAAGGTGGGTGAAACCCCTACATTAACGATTTTTTACAAAAAGGTCATCTTTCTCATTAAAAAAATCATCAGCTTTCGCATCAAAAAAGTTATCTGCATTCGCATCCAAAAAGTCATCCACCTTTATCATCAAAAAAGTCGTCACCTTTCTCATCACAAAAGTCATCCACCTTCGCATAAAAAAAGTCATCACCTTTCTCATCAAAAAGTCATCAGTTTTCACATCAAAAAGTCATCACCTTTCTCATCAAAAAGTCATCAACTTTCGCATCAAAAAAGTCATCACCTTTCGCATCAAAATGGAGAATGCCTTTTTTCCCATTATTTTATAGGTAAACCCCCTTCCTCAATGAAAACTTTTCTACTGTCCTGGTGGTTTTTTTGGACGTGTGATGATATGATTATTCGTCATAAACTATACTTCAGGGAACAGTCGAGGTTGGAAGAAGCAGACGAAAACTAAGAAAATCATGGACAGGCAGCATCAAGGGCTGGATAGGTCAAGGTATTTTCACACTCATCTGTGTTGCTGAAGATAGAATTTGCTGGAGAACTGGTGTTATTTCATCCAATGTGGTACTCCTGTGAACCAGGTTATAGCAGGGGTGTTACCCAACCTTTTCTTTAAACATATCTCCACCTCAGTCGTTCAAAAATTCTGATGTCTCCCCTCCCCTCATGTGAACATAAAGGGGCCCTACATTTTGTATAGGTCTATTAAAAAATAGACTTATTCCATGAATGAAACCTAATTATAACTTGTTCAGGACACAAGACTTAGGATTTATGAAATTAGAAGGAAAAAAAAACAGTTAAGTAGGCTCAATTTTCAAAAATATAGGCCCTAATAGACAACTAAATCTCAAGTACACAATTTTTTTTCGAATTGTCCCCTAAACAATTAAATCCCCCTATCCACCTGTGGGGCATGCACCACATACCTGGTTATAAGCTTGTAATATGGTGTGATAGCAGGGAAAGGAACATGGGGTAAATGGGGACTGTTGCTGACCTTTCGTGCGAAGACGGTACATCATCTTAAATGAATAGCCTATTGTAATGTTAAACTTCTGTCATGTTTACGGGGAAATGTCACTTAATTTTTTTTTAAAAGTACGTGACAACCCTGATTAAGAATCTCGAATAAATAGGTCAGACTTAGGCCTGTTCAATCGTCTCATTTTATCCTCACGGTAAACCCCCACCCCCCCCCCCCCCAACACAACACAAAACACCAAAAACCAACAACCGAGAAATACATGAATTTAAAAAAACGTGTAATAACGATGTACATAAGACACACGTTCACGTGACATTTACAGTGCATGAATGAATGTCTCCTTCGTTGATGATTGGTCGGTAAGGGATTAAAACCTTTTGGTTAAGATATGTTGATATCATGGACTGCCAGAAAAACTAATGTGGAAGTTTTTGAAAGAGTCAAATGCGAAACGGACTTGAATCAATAATTTAAGAAAAAGACAATCTTCATATTTTTTGCCACTTCAAGAGACATGGAGGTTTGGAGAACATAGTCACAACAGGAAAGATTGAAGGCAACAGAGACAGAGGGCGATAACGGGAGAAAACAGACAGTTTGACAACCTGGAATGGCAGGGAAACAATAGCGAACTCGATACATAATACTGGAGACAGAGAGCTGTGGAGAGCCATGATCGCCTACGCCAGCCGGCATGGCACCTAATGATGATGTTGATATCGTCTTAGCGTAAATAGGCTTCAATTTCTAGCAAGTGTACTTGCGTTACAGCAAACACACACATCGTTAGGCTGCTTGTTGTTTGGTAAAGGCTCCACTGGCTTCGTGAACTGTTCTTCCACGTGATCTGGTGATAAAAGTCCATGCGAACCACTGATTGTGGATTATTTTGATCGTCTGTGTCTCACAACATCCGTGTCATGAAAATGTTTGGAGATGAACTCCGTGAACACAGCATTCATTCACATTCATATGTTTATAATAAACTCTCTAGTGATTGCAAAGATAGTCTTGAAAAGAAAATCCATTCTTCACCAAGATCAATGCCTTCTGGTGTACACATCTGTTCAAGATCGATGCCTTCTGGTGTAAACATCTGTTCAAGATCGATGCCTTCTGGTGTAAACATCTTTTCAACTTCTTGTTTCATCTTCTGTATCCAATCTCAAGATAAAAGTTGTGCCATAACTGACAGCTTAACTGATAAATCGAACTTCAGCATAGCCTCTATGTCAATTTTACACTGTGGGTGAGACCAGTGTTATAAATATGTTATAAAGTAGGTGAAGGGGGGAAGAGTAATTCCCTTAAAAAATGTCATTCGTGTGTTTTCGTGTATCAGATCTTCTTAATGTGAATTGTGATGTTCCTTTTGTGAAAATCTCTACGTGGGGGGGGGGGGGGGGGGAGAGACTTTTTACCCGCATTTTGGCCAAATTTCTAATGCTAAAAGGCATAGACTATTCTGATTTGCTAAAGGACGGGAAGTTGAATATCTCAACCCTACAACCTCCTTATCTACGGTCCATTATGGGACAACAAACTCCACCTTAAATTCCTCTTAGTTGCTGCTTACGATATGCTTGACAGGTAACAGTTTAGCTCCCCATGCTCCCCTTTCAGACCCGCCAACCAAAGACGATTTCTATTGGAAATTAAGTTTATCTAACTATCACTACGTTCAGATTTGTGTTTACTAGAAACATATTCTTGAAGAGATTATATCTTTTTAATTATAACAAAGAACACGGGTCAGCTGTGTTGGAAATTTTATTTATTTATTGGATGATCTCCGTGACAGAAGACACATGGCAATCACATAGTACTGTGAATTAATTAATACGTCTATAGAAAATACTTTATGACCACTGATCTATGTATAAATAAATCAAAGTCTTCACGCTCGACCGCATTTAGGGTTACCAAGTGTGTTTATTCGCTTGAACGAAGCGAGACTAAGTGTGTTGATTCGAATACGTAACAGATTCGTTATATTTGTAAACTGTTACAGAAACTGGGACATAGGCAAAACAGGGCGAGATATAAGTCAGCGTTATAAAACCAAGACAATCTCTGTCAGACCTGGACACATCTTTGCACTCAATACATACAATTACAATACATATGTGCCATTAACATAAACAAATGTATATTTCCGCAATTTTAGTAAGCAATGTTTATCAAGTCAAAATATTTTGAGTTTACATTTTTTTAAATGAAGTTTTTAAAACTCACAAATTGCAATTCCATTTTTTTTCCTCGTGAATACTAAATTTATTTTCTTGTGTTAACGAAATTATAATTAGATCTTTTAAATTACGAATTAAGAACTATGGCCATAAAAACTGTAAGACTATATTATTACTTTGTATCAAAATAGTTTATTCTTTCCAATAAATAACAGTATCCAAATGTTAAATCAAAAATACGTTTAAGTGTAACCGTGTAAATACAAATAATATTAAAATTTAGATAATTTCATGACAAAAAAGTCGAGTGAAGCACTTTCTCCGCAGCTCTCCTATACCCCCGTAATCCTCTCTCGAGGCGGTATGACATAGAAGGCGCCGCAATCGAAAGCCACTCGGACGCTGAGTACAGCTCACCACTCAGCTAAGCACGTTTATGCTGTTAACATTCCGTACGACCGAAAACTTCACCCCGGTGACTTCGTCCTGTCTTAACATGTCATATGGGGAGGAACCAGCCTAGATCCCAAGCGGTACTGTGACGAGCGAGCTGACTCGACACTGGCTGAACCTTGACCCCGCGGTGGAGTCTAAGACATGTGAACGGACTACTGACACTAGTTCCCATACAAAGTCAAGAGCCAACTTTTGCATGTAAAGTTCCGCGGGGAACTTGAACCTTATACGGACATTATCCCTTAACATCCAAAAGTTTATGTGCCACACTTTTGTTCACCATGTCAACAGTTAGGGAAGAATGTCGTGCATATTGCTTTCAAAAAAACGTTTTTATAAATAGTAGAACGGGGAAGAGTTACATAAAATCACTCAAAATAAATGAGAGTTGTTTATTAAAATTATATTACCACATGATCAGATCAAAATATTTGTGTTCTTATGATTTATTAATACATTTGCACATATTAATACATTTCACATGTATTACATCCCCTTATCTGATAGTATCTGCGTGGTTATGACCCTTAATGAATAATGGAAATGTCCACTCTCTATAGCCCTGCTATCCTAGACAGAGCCTCAAAATATATTTCACAAAATTATTTTTCCATACAGAGCCTCAGTTTTTATCCTATTTTTGCATTGCAATCACGTTTTTATCTTTTTAAAACGTCAAGTTCCAAAAAGAGTCATGTTTTTATGTTGTGAGTTTAATTCAAGTACAATTAGTTTTCTCAAAAACAAAACACTTGACATTTGTTTGGACAATCATTCAATCATGACTATTACATTTTTGTTTGTAAACGTTTTATGAGATTGTCTTTTGCTAGGTCATATCGACTTACTGTACCGTGTCTCTCGTCAAATACAGTCACGTGAACTCATTCTTCTAAATGACTTTACTTGACGTTGATTTGTCATTGGCTGTCGACACAAAGTATACAAAAGTGACCAATTAAAATCACTGTAATGGTTAAATAATGTGACTTCAGATGGATTATTTTCAAATAGTCCACACAACTAATTGAGAGACAAGATTATACAGTGTAGTAAACAATGTGTAATGGGGAATTTTTGATACCAAATCGGTATATTCCGGTCATTTCTATTTGTACTGGTGTCTTTCAGCAGACATGGGTTACCTGCGATCTGTTGCATTATTTATCTTTATAATAACTAATGAAACTAGTATTCTGGTTTTCACACTTTTCTTTTATTAATATATGATATGCAAGTTGTTTGGGAAAATTAGCGGTATATTGCCCTGAATGATAGATGCACAAAATAACCACCATTTAACACGTATTGTGTTTAGGCATGTGCCACCAACTCGTTCCGTCAAAAGCACTAGACAACACAAATTGTTTTTAAAAAGTCACACACCATTAGTGGTTTTTTTTAAATCTCGAGAGGGGAACAAATAATAGCAATACTGTTTGCTTTCCATGTATATTTTAAGAAACGACTAAGGAGGTTATATGGTGGAGTTGGCTACCCCCTCCTATATAAGGTCACAATGATACAGTGCCATTATAAAGTCGAATGTGTTAGGTCAAAAGCGAAGATCTCGCATCAATGTTGTGAACAATGACAAAACGCTAATTTGCAGGAGTTTGAGAACAAACGCAGACTCAATTATCCAGAGTGAGAACTAAGATGGAAAGCATCTATGTCTTGTTGACAAGATCTCAATTTTCTTTTTATCTCCTGTTACCAGGGTTGATCACATCATCCGTAATATCACTCCCTTAATAATCACTTGTGCTTGTGCTTCTTTCTCTCCCACTTTCATCATCCCTTGCCTCCCATTTCGTCATACGTGTGTTTCTATTCATTGTTAGTCAGCTATAGTTTGTCCTGATGATGGTTTCTTTTTCAAAACTTCGTATGTCTTTGCGTCTATTCGCTAGTATGTCGTGTGTATACATATTGATAACATTTGTATCTAAATCCGTTTTTCCTTATATTGCACTGTGTTGCCCCAGCCCTCGTATTCCCAGCCAATGTGTTGTTCCCGGCACTAGAGATTAATTCCTATAGAGCAGAAAAAAGCTTGTCGTCTTTCCTCAAGGATTATTACTATCGTATATCTTATGCGTCGCATAATTCTTTTCTCCTTCTTCCTCGTTTTCCAGCAGGTAGATGCTGATATGGATTCCATCAAAGAACTGTTCTATAGTTAGCAGCTCCAGTGCAGTAGTTAGACAGTGCAGTAGAGCTTTCCGCCAGAGCTGTTTCAGATATCCATCGTTCCCCCCTTGTGCTGTGATATAGTGGGCAGTTTTGTAAAAGAATAGAAGCATTCAAAAACTTATTTTTATGTCGCAAATCTGGAATAATCTGCGCCATAGTTTCATTTTTTAGTGCAATTATCCCCCTCCCTTCAAATATATAGCCCCCAAACGTGGACCTAATTACATTTTGAGAACCACTGATCTTTACATGCTTCTTCTTTTTATGCGTTCGTCCTCAAACTCCGGTATGTTATCAGGATGTAATCCGAAGAAAGGAATGTGGTATGTCATGATTTACATCGTGGTTGCGATACCTGCGCCTTTCGATCTGACACACCCAACTTCAGCATGACTTCTGAATAATATGATCCTCTATTGAATAGGAAAGCCAACTCAACCCCCCAAAACCTTCTTAGTCACATTTTACGATGTGCATGGTAGGCAACAATAACAGTACCACTAACTTTGCTTGATTTTTCCACACCACATTGGCATCACTGATCTAAACCACATCCACTGATCTAATCCACATAGCACAGTCCACACTACGCATTGTTTGTGTTTTTGTTTTTATTACGTCCTAATCTTGACATCTCAAGAGCAATCTTACTTTCGTGAACTGTGCTCACGAGATAGAAATAGGGCTCTGTTTACTGGAAGAAAACTTGACTATTGTGTCTTAGATAGTCACACTGACTAAACATAATGCTTCATTAATAAAATATAATTTAGTCACAGTAAACAGGGAACTTCCCACTTTATAGAAGGTGGTTTTCACTTTATAGAAGGTGGTTTTACGTTTGCAATGAAGGGGAGATAATATGCTCAGTTGTGAAAAGATTTGTTTTAATTAATTATTGTGTCAAAAACACAGTTGAGAATTCTATTCCTGATGCACTTTCACTTTAAACTTGCATTTACCAGTTAGTGTGTTATTTTTTTAATTGTATGCATCTGTCTAAAATATTTTGAAAACAAATATTATGAAACTTTCACACTTAGACCGACATACTAAGTGTTTTCTATATACAAAAACGTGAAATTTGAATTAGATCAATTAAAAAAATGTTTCATTGCGGTTTTTCAAGAGATTTCACAGAGGATATAAGATTGTATTAAACAAACGTCCAAGTCGTAGGCTAATGCCTAAAGAAAAATCAGCAAATGTACACCACCCCTCAACCAAATCCCCCAAAACAACTTAACAGACTATGATACATATCTGCGGAGAATGCCATGCAAAGAATGAGATAAAGGCCAGAGATCGCATACGATGAAGAGAGTGCAGTGCGGCTACAGAATCACGTACAAGAAGATAACACGACGATTGATTGTATTTGATGGCAGATAACAGCAGTCAAATTGTTCGCCCTTGTCTAGTATTGTTTGTTCGAGAATGGTGTTTGCATGCTTTTAAGAGAGATAGAAATAAAGACTTATGTATTTCTGACTGACAAAAAAATACTGTTTCATTGTTACAGTTGCTCTCCAGGCACCCCCCCCCCCCCTACATCTCAGAATTAAGAAAGGGTACACCTATTTTATGATAGACTATACGGAGACTTTCAACAACTTTCACATTCCAGGTGTCACGCCAAAAGCTAGGGAAATAGCCTTTAGGATATTATTCAACATGACGCCCAGTATAGGGAAACAAGCACGCAGACTAGAGCAGACGTCAAAATGTAAACTTTGCAGAAGAAACATCCTAGAAACAGAAGACCATCTTTTACACATGCAATAACAATCACTCCTACCAGAAACAGATTAAGAGACATAATAAAAACACACACAACACGGACATTTACAAAGCTATCGGCTGAAGTACATTATAGTTCATCGCAGTGCTTGGGCCTTTGCAGCTCGGTGCGCAGGTGGAACGATCAGGGAGGAATGTGGTGCTTTTGCTGTCACTACGAGTAGTATGACCATGGAGACTGTGGCGGTGACCAAGGCATTTGAGTGGCTACGCACACAGAGGGTAACGCAGGTCTGCATCTTGAGTGACTCTATGAGTATGATTAGGAAGGTGCGGGTGGGTCTCGTTCGCGAGCGGTGGATTGGGACCTTGGGAGATGCGAGCTTGAAGGCGGTTGCATTTGTTTTCGTGCCGGGACATGTGGGCGTTCGAGGCAATGAAGGAGCGGATCAACTGGCATCGTGTGCGATTGTGGCACAGGGCGATGGGGCAATGGATCGCGCTGACGTTTTGAACTCCTTGAGAGATGTGGCACGCGAGGGTGAGACTGGTGTGGATGGTGGTTCCTTTTCGATGGCTAGGATTGGAGATCGGGGATTGGGATGCGGTGTTGCTGGAGGTGAACATTTTGGAGGGCGCAGAAGAATGATGGTCAACCAGCATAGGACCGGTACTGTCAGCAGAAGTGTGATGGCGGATACACTCAAGGAGAGATTGGAGCAACTATGGATGTGTCCAGTTTGCAGTGATGATGATCCGACGACTAACTAAATATAGTTCTCCGCTGTGACCGTTGCTCTAGTTTCGATGTGTTTTCTGACCTTTGTTTTGGGATTGCCTTGTAGAGTGCTATTAATAAGGGACATGCGCAGTGGTATACAGTAGCAGACGGAAAGAAAAGAACAGGAGCAGACGATACAAATACTATGGAGGGTTTATGGGGTAGTGTTAAAAGAGAATTTAGAATTCAGGGTAGAAGATGTTCAGGGCATATTTCATCGTAATTGTGTGAGTATATATTGAGAAGGAAGCATGGTTGTTCGAATGATATATTCATGGAGTTCCTTTCCGGAATTAAAAAAGTGTATCCTGCAGAGAATTATCAATAAGGTGAGTGTCGTAATTTTTATGTTGTTACACAAGTTGCTTGTAATGCTACGTTGTGACCGTTGATCTAGTGTCGTGGTATATCGTAACCTTTGGGCTAACCGTAGGGATTAGGAGTAGGTTTGGGGAATAGGGATTAGTTTGGGGAATAGGGAGTAGGTTTGGGAATAGGGAGTAGGTTTGGAGAATAGGGATTAGTTTGGGGAATAGGGAGTAGGTTTGGAGAATTGGATTAGTTTGGGGAACAGGGAGTAGGTTTGGGGAATAGGGAGTAGGTTTGGGGAATAGGGGTTAGTTTATGGAATAGGGAGTAGTTTGGGGAATAGGGATTAGTTTGAGGAATAGGGAGTAGATTTGGGGAATAGGGAGTAGGTTTGGAGAATTTGATTAGTTTGGGGAACTGGGAGTAGGTTTGGGGAATAGGGATTAGTTTGGGGAATAGGGAGTAGGTTTGGGGAATAGGGATTAGTCTGAGGAATAAGGTGTAGATTTGGGGAATAGGGAGTAGGTTTGGAGAATTGGATTAGTTTGGGGAACAGGGAGTAGGTTTGGGGAATAGGGATTAGTTTGGGGAATATGGAGTAGGTTTGGGGAATAGGGATTAGTTTGAGGAATAGGGATTAGTTTGAGGAATAGGGAGTAGATTTGGGAATAGGGAGTAGGTTTGGAGAATATGGATTAGTTTGGGGAATAGGGAGTAGGTTTGGAGAATTGGATTCGTTTGGGGAACAGAGAGTAGGTTTGGGGAATAGGGATTAGTTTGGGGAATAGGGAGTAGGTTTGGGGAATAGGGATTAGTTTGAGGAATAGGGAGTAGATTTGGGGAATAGGGAGTAGGTATGGAGAATTTGATTAGTTTGGGGAACAGGGAGTAGGTTTGGGGAACAGGGATTAGTTTGGGAAATAAGGAGTAGGTTTGGGGAATAGGGATTAGTTTGAGGAATAGGGAGTAGATTTGGGGAATAGGTAGTAGGTTTGGAGAATTGGATTAGTTTGGGGAACAGGGAGTAGGTTTGGGGAATAGGGATTAGTTTGGGGAATAGGGAGTAGGTTTGGGGAATAGGGATTAGTTTGAGGAATAGGGAGTAGATTTGGGGAATAGGGAGTAGGTTTGGAGAATTTGATTAATTTGGGGAACAGGGAGTAGGTTTGGGGAACAGGGAGTAGGTTTTGGGAATAGGGATTAGTTTGAGGAATAGGAAGTAGATTTGGGGAATAGGGAGTAGGTTTGGAGAATTGGATTAATTTGGGGAACAGGGAGTAGGTTTGGAGAATAGGGATTAGTTTGGGGAATAGGGAGTAGGTTTGGGGAATATGGATTAGTTTGAGGAATAGGGAGTAGATTTGGGGAATAGGGAGTAGGTTTGGAGAATTGGATTAGTTTGGGGAATAGGGATTAGTTTTGAGAATAGGGAGTAGGGATTAGGGGATATGATTAGGTTTAGTGGTTGGGGATTAGGAACCGCAATAGCACACCGTTTACACCTTTAACTATTCGACCTCATAAATTTCTGTGTAACACCAGTGAAATTGATAGATGCCGAGACGTAGAAAAGACTAAAACACACAAACGTTAGTGCAATTTCGGCAGGTCGAGACAGCACACCGCCTAACAAAATGTCATTTTCTTCAGTGCTATTATGTGCAGAGATAGTGATAACTAAAACTCGTTTGCGTCGGATCATATGACGACACGGCATCTATGTCAAGTTCATTTGTGTTACAAGGGAATCCGTGACGTCAAGTAGTTAAAAATGTAAACAATGTGCTATTTATAATGTACTTTCGCCCAGATACCTGATCTGGTTTGTCGGATATGGGCAGTGTTTCACAATACAATATTTCAACCACATACAGTTTTACATATATTCAATCAGATGACACATCACATAATATGAACATGTACAGAAATACGCAAATCATCACGGGCTTTTTTTCATCAATACATTTTTTTTTGTCATCCATGTATCACTCATTTCACAAAATTGTAAAGGCCCACCATTCCACATTTCATCAATTCACGGGCAAAATTTCATCACATTACATATGTATATTTGTCGTTACTTTGATACATTTTCCACGTAAATTGTGTATATAAAATGATTTAGTATGGATCTCCGCGAGGAGACACAATATAAAGACCAAATGTTTCAAATGAACTATTTTTCCAAACATTATTTGTATTTTTTATTATCTCCAATGTTAGAAACTTTTGCCACTGCAGGTACTATATCACGAATTTTATTTAGCTTTTACTCATAATATGAACATGTATGGATATATGTAAATAATTATTCCTTTGTTGTTTTTTTTTCATCAATTAATTTTGTTGTCACCCATGTATCACCCATTTCACAAAATTGTACAGGCCCACAATACCATATTTCAACTCGCGGGCAAAATTTCATTACATTACATATGTCTATTGTTGTTACTTTTGTATTCTATACTGTAATCGTTACAAATAATGTTGTATATACCTATATATATATGTAAATAAATATTTATAGGTATATACAATGTTATTGGGGTAAAAAACGAAAAACAACCAACCACGTGAAAGCTAGCTCCCACTATGCACATATGTGTACACGTGTGTGTGTGTGTGTATATATATATATATATGCGTGTATGTGTATGTGTGTGCACGTGTGTGGGTATGTACGAGCGTATGTATGTATATATACGATGTATGTATGTGTGTCTAAATGCATTTTCTGCTTGGATAGTGTATGCGTGTAAAGATGAAAAAATCAAAATATCCTTACATATTATATTTATCATTTACACTCTCATCACACATTTTCATGAATGTTATTTAATCCATCTCATAACAAAATGCACACTGCACATTTCAAATGTATTTGGTTTTGTAAATGTTTTTTGTTGCAAATAAATATTGGAATTTTTTTATTTTTTTTTTAAAGTTACAGTTACTCTTAAGTTACTGTTACTCATTGGAGCACCTGCCATCTGATGTTAAAATGCTTCCAAGATACTTGACTTTAGCCCCATGATTAAATGTTGAATCGTAGATAGTAATGATGCATTTTGGCGGTGTGCATTTCTTGAAACAACCATTGCTTCTGGTTTCTTCTTGTTTAGACAGAACTGTGTTTTCACTTTTTTTACTACCATGTCTAACAAGCTTTAAATTTCTTGTGGTCCCTGTAATCAGAACTGTATCGTCTGCATATGTTAAATTATTCAGATTTTGTAACCTCCAACTGCTATTCCTAGCATGTTTTCTAAGTTTCACATAATATCCTCTGTATACAGGAAGAAAAGATCTGGTGACATTACACATCCTTGTCTGATGCCCATCTTTATCTTTTGAAATTCTCCTACATTACCGTAAACCCTCGACACAGCTGTTTGTTTCCAATACATGTTTCTTACTATCTTTATATCTTTTCCATCTACATAGCTGCCATCTTATTTTTACATACAGTCATGTGACGTAGAATTTATATGCGTAGTCTTATACAACATGATAAATGAAACAACAGAGAATGAACAACATAAAAACAAACTCAATGAACTGGTTTTGGCTGACGATAAAAACATCATATATGATGACGAAGAAAAACTGCAAACTCACATCAACTCACTATCAAGAATATGCAATAAATACAACAAGCGAATCAATAGACAAAAGGCAGAAACTATCCAAATAACGAGATCAACATAGCATTTAAACATTCAAATAGAGAACACAAAAATAATACAAGTCACAGAGTTCAAGTACCTACGAAGTATCTTCACAGAAGACGGACGAGTCAATTGAGAGATAGAAATAAGATGTCAAAATGCAAATATTGTGATATACCAGATGTCACTTTTGCTATAGCATCCAAAAACCAACACCGAAGTACAGAAACACATGAGTAAGAGCATCTTTGTGTCAACATTATGCTACCAATGCCAGACTTGACAACTAACACCTACACATAAGTAAGATCATCTGTGTGCCAACACTATGCTTCCAATGCCAGACTTGGCAACTAGCACCTACACATAAGAGAAAGATCGAAACTTGCGAAATGTCTAAGTTAGGCTACTTGAGTCACCAGATTCGACAAGGTGCGCAATTAGAACATCAGACGGATACTAAGTATAACATAGTGCATCAAGTATATAGAGAAACAACAAATGTGTTGTTTCTATATATATTCTATGCATGGTATTATATCTATTATCTTTCTGATGTTCTCATTGCGCATTTTGTTGAGTCTGGTGACTCCAGTGGCCTTCTTCAGACATTTCATTTTGCAAGTTTTGATCTTAAATAAATCAAAAATTCTGTACACCATACAACATAACTGCAGAATGTTCACAGTGCCCAATAATTACATACGTGGGTTTTACATTGTTCACTTTCTCCACCTTGGATTCACTGGACATTTATGGATCACATTTATGGATTTAGAAGTTATTCATCTGAAATTGGACTATTCAACAATCTCAAAAACATTAATCTATTGTTTCTTTTGAACCCTGTGCTCGCTTTTATTGAAGGGTTCTTTGCCAGAGAAACTTCTACCATTTATTCATTTTAACACAGGTGGGAGAGTTGTAAGGAATATAATTTTAACATAGGTGGGAGAGTTGTAAGGAATATAATTTTAACACAGGTGGGAGAGTTGTAAGGAATATAATTTTAACAGTGTGTTGTCTAGTATTATTATGTATACGGGTTAGTCATGGTCGCTGTAATTGATTGAGTAATGGATGATAAGTTTGGGTTTTCTGTAACGTGATACACTGACAAATTATCACTTTCATTTATTCCAAAGACAGTAAGTGAGAAAAGGAAGCGTGGATGTTAGAGTGTGAGGTTTAATGCACCATCTGTGTCCTTAGGTGGTATGCTAGTCATGTTAAGCACCTGCGATTCAAAGTACACAAATTGAGTAAACTGTAGCTTATAGGGACACCATATATATTGTTAGTTTCTTTGCCATTCCTGCAATACGAAAGTTCTGAATATATTTGTGAATATATAGTATATTCATTGTTTACCGAAATAATCACCCTTCTTTAGTTTTTCTTTTTAAAAATAAAGAAAGTATCTTATGGCGAGGTATGCGCCTTTCAGCCACAAAAAGAGCGGGGGGGGGGAGGTACTGTTACAGATAATCCAGTCACCATGATTCCAATATTAACATTGTGATGACAATAACGTCTTGAATATATAACTCGGTGGTTATGGTTCTGCACCACTCCATTAAATACATAGGCCTACTCTCGAACCCGTGGTGGCTGGATTACCAGAACTCTATTATTATTTTATGGTTAAAAAACTATGATATAACCAAATTGGCGCCCGTGTATTGTCAGAGGACAGAAAGGGGGGGGGGGTAAAGAATTGCGACATTATTACCTGCCAATTATGTTGTAAGAGGCGACTAAGCAGGTCTTGGGCTCGAGTTGGTTGTTTCATCCCCAAAAAAGGTCGAAGTAGTAGGATGTGTCCGACCGAAAAGCGCAGATATCGCAGCTAAGATATACGCTATGACACAATGCACTTCGTTCTCCAAACTACATAATGCTAATATTCAGGAGTCTGAGAACGAAAGCAGAAGAAGAGAGAAAATGGACAATGTCCGCGTTTGAAAGAAGCGCGCCTCACCATAAGAATACCTTAAATAAAATTAATTATAATACCATAGTTTGTGGTACAAACAAGGGTTAGGTAATAACGAAACATGAGGATGACAAAACAGATATTTATTACATAAACATATTGTGATCAAAATTATTCCTTGATGACACACACACACATAAATCTACGTTTACACAAGGGACTGCTTGACCATCATATAATAATGAATACATACATATGTGTGTGTGTGTGGGTGCAGGTGCGTGTGTTTTTTTCGTCCATCACAAGTGATGATGACCATTTTTACATCCACTTTTGAAAATTCAGTTAGAATTATGACCATGTCTAATAGTTCGTAGATGTCTAATGAGCCCTATTCGAGCTGTAAATGTTATTGGACAGTTCGGACATGGAATGACCACTGTAGGCGGACGTTGGTCTATCCGTGACTTTCTAGCTACCCTCCGCTGTTGGGCTGCAACATTTCTCCTTTCACAAGATGATGCGCTGTTTTTGACTGTAGAACGACATATATATATATATATATATATATATATATATATATATATATGTATACAGTGGGTTTTTTTCTATGGAAAAGGTGGGTATATGGTGTTTACAGAAGTGGATGGTCAATACTTTAACATTAATGGTCACCACCTCTCCTCCTCCCCCCCCCCCCCCCCCCAACCATATTGCCGTCATACTTTGCACATAGGGAGTTTTGAAGAGGAAAAAACAAGCTTACGTATGAAACATTTTAAGTAATCAAATAGTTTTCTTATAGTTCTTCTATCATATTACAAATCGGGCGGCGGTGTGGTTTGTTGTGTATTCTCCGTAGCGTTAATTATGAGGTACGTTATCTAAAGAGGAAGGGTTCAATCATTTCGCGTGTTGACAGTGTCAGAAGGAGGAGCAAAGAATATCAACACTGATCTACCATGCATGTCATAAGAGACTACTAATAGGTTTGAGGTTAGTGTTGAATATGAGAACAGCAATAAAAAGAACCACTCAAACCTTCCCATATATATATATATATATATATATATATATATATATATATATATATATATATATATATATATATATATATATATATATATATATATATATATATATATATATATATATATATATATATGCTTCACAGCCTTCACCCATACAGACACACATAGATACATACTTACATACCGACATACATGCACTAATATAATGCTTACTTTAACCAGGTTTATAATAAAGGCCATAATTTGTTCATGCGTTTATATAGTTCAATATTTCTATTTCTTTCCTTGCTATTTTAATCTGTTGCTGCCTTGTGCCCAAAAAGCCGTTGTTGTTTTAGTGAAGCCTCCAAGCTGTCATGAAAGGAAACAGGACATATTAGTTGATCATCTTTTCTATCTCTATTGTAAATAGGAATTCCTTGGAAAATTAGACACTTGGCAACTTGTACAGCTTTCTGGCAGTACTGTCCGGGTTATAATCGCCTCTCTACAAACAAATGTATAATGCGCTTAATTGCTTTATTGGCACCATTTGAATTTATGTTTCGTTCTTGCGATATCAGGCTCAGTTCAGAAAACTCTTGAAGTGCATCACACATTAATTCTAAGTCTAAAATAAACTCCACAATAGTAATCTTCTTCATCAATCCCTTATATGTGCACCTATCTTTTTTTAAATCTCTGGAATTATCATCTTAAGCATTCTAAAATGACAAACTACTTTATGATCCAACCAAACTGCAGATACTGAGCGGAAGCTGGATGTTACCCAACTAATGCTTAATATTCGTTCAATTTTCAACAACTGAGCTTCCAGTGAAGTGGCACATACATGGAGTTCGCGATTATTCTGATGCATGATAAAAAACGTATAACTTGTCAATAAATTATTTCAATCTATAATTTCAGAAACTTTCTTATCAGCATCGTGGACAGTTAATTCCAGATTATGCTTAGCACAGTATCAAACAATTAATGATATAAATTTATCTTTTAATAACTTTTTCTTTTACTACGGGTACCCAACATTATTGCTGCACCATTACAAGCAACATAAATTAAACGTTCATTCAGGCACTCCTCTGTCATAAGAAGAAGAAGAAAGAAGATTCCTCTGTCAATCCAATAGAATGAAGACATCTAATGAAAGCGGAGAAGATTCCGGCGGATGGTACATCTTCTAGTTCAGCTAAGTGAATAAATGAATTCACTAGTCTGATCATTTCACAACCTGAAATTATTGCGCGAATATACACAATAACGTAGATATTCTGACTGATTGTTATCGCCTCGTCGATGATTAATGAAAATCTTGATTTTATATTTACAATCGTATTGATCAATTTAGTTTTCATCTCCTTGCTAATATGATGTATAATATTAACGCAATCATTTGTAGAGCGAAGTATCCGTCCCATATCAACGCCGTTAAGTTCTTGCAGATTAATTTCCATTTCAAAAGTATTGAATGACTGATTTTTGTTGTTGCAATTATATAGACTTTGTGAAACACCTTTGTAGTTGTTTCTTTTTGGCGTGATTGAAATTTTAGGGATACCGTTTAAGTGTCTTTTTCTTCGCGTCTTCTAATATTGTTATGAAAAGTGTGTGGCCATCGTTTGCTTTATGTTTCAATATTTGTATTTGTAAAGATATTGTTCCTGAGTTTTGATAAAATAAGTTACTTCACGGTTTGCTCATTCTTTTGAAATCTTAGATCCCATTTTAGCCTCCGTTCCGAGTGTTTGAATTATGCTGCAAGCACTGCAACATATTTTGCTGTTCGCTTTGTTAGTAACCAAACATTTCTTTCCCAGAAATCATTCGTTTGCTCCATTGTCCAACAGGACGGCCAACTATATTTCACTTGTTCATTCGTCTTAGTAGAACATGAAGATGCTGCAACTACAAGCGATTCCGACGTTTTCATTATTGGTTCCGCGCAATCGTTTCCATATTTTTGGTGCTAGTGTTGGGAAAAAAGTTGTAACTTTGTTAATTAAATACAGAAATTCGTGAATATTTTGTGCCGAGTTTTTGTCACAAGCTAAAACAGTTCTGTAGTATGTGCTCTGGGAAACGACCCTATATGGTACAGAAGACCTCTTTACATAATTAATTAGGACGTCATTCGTTACGTGTCTTATTATTACCGTGCTGTTCGCTGGCTACCATTTATATACTTGGAGTCGCCTGGCTATTTTTGGCATGCGACGCCAAGTATACAAATAATGACAATAATTTAAAAAAATTGTAACGAATGAAGTCCTAATTAATTAAGTACAAAGGTCTTCTACTGTAGATTGTTTTGTTTGGGGTCAAGTCCGTTGATAAGGGGGTGGTAGGGTGTTTCTTTCGCTTAAGAAGTCAGATCATGACAATTAGTACTAGGAAAAAAGCAAAAAAAGGGTAGATCCCCCCTCCCCCCGAAATGTACTAAACTAGTTTCGGTATGTCTCCTTACATAATATCCTGCTTAACAAACTACCCAGGAGATATAAGGCGCCCCCTTCCCTCTGCTAGCCTGCGGGACACCTCTAGTCAGAGATTGAATACCTGCGTAGAAACCACCTATCCCCTCCCCCGATTAGGGTTACGTGAATGTGCGGCAAGCAGACTATGGACAGAAGCGGACAGATTGAACCATCAGAGATGTGGTTGTCTAGAAGAATATTTAGAACACCATGGACAGATAAAAAGCGTAATCAAGATATCTTGAGAAAAAAAATAATTTAAAAAAAGAGAACTGCTTACCTGCATCAAAATGAGACAGTCCACAATTTTAGACACATGAGAAGAGAAAAGATAGAACACATTGTAACAAATGGCAAGTTCAAGTGAGGTAGGGGAAGGCCATGAGAGATGCTTGACAACCTAACATTGTGGCATGGGAGAACATCGTAAATGATTAACAACACAAGAAATAGCAGGCTGTGGAAAGACATACATTATAACCAATGCCACACTGTATGGACTATTCATTCATTAGGTACCATGCAGGCTGGAGTAGGAGATGATGGCTCTCCACAGCTCTATATCTCAAGTATTATGTATCAATATCCTTGTTGTTTCCCTGCCAAGTTGTTAAACTGTCTAATATTTTCTCACGTTGTCGCTCTCTGTCTCTTTTGCCGTTAATAATTGCCTGTTGTGACTATGTTCTCCAAACATCCTCATCTCATAACGTAGTCACAAAATGAAGATTGTCCTTTTCTTATATTATTTCATTAAAATGTTCAAATAACTCAAGCTAATTGAGAAATAAATGTGGACTCTCTATCTTGAAATAACCGTGTTGTAATAACTGCCAATTTGTGGCTTTTATTGCAGGAAGCAGTCGAATACAGGTTCAACAAGATGATGATGTTCTGTAGGGTAGAATAACATCATGCTGATTCAGCTTAGTTTTAAATATGCCCATTCGTATTTTATTTGTCATCATTACCACCATCTTACACACAAGTACCATAACTTCATCTTATGTTAGTGACCAAGACCATAATTTTTTAGTTTATAAAGCATATACGAAAATAGGAGAAGCAGAAAGAAGAGCCAAGGGTAGACCTAGAGTACGCTGGATCGACAACATCAAAGGGACATTACAAGAACACCGAATAACATTATCTGAAGCTGCCAGAAAAGCGAGAACAAAAACATTGTATCCCCCTCGACATCCGTAAAGGGTAAAAGAGGACGGAAAGAAGAAGAAGACCAAGACCATGATCTAAATGAGTGCACAAAAAGCAACCTATATCCTCAGTGTCTCAATGACTGTGGTCAGAGAAATTAAAATGGTTCGTTAACAGTGGATTGAGGCAATGCAGAAGCCAAAGTTGGAATGTGTCATGTTAAATTTTCATACCTTGTCATTTGGGTATTCAGAAGAATGGGAGAGCAGATAGGCTGGCTCACACTGCCAATGTCTCAGGCGGTAAAGAAATGATCTGATCTGCCTGATATTTGAACTCATTACAAGATACAACACGAACAAATTAAATTAATGTGGGTGATGATTCTGTTTCAATGTCCAGAACACAAGAAATGGACCTGAAATATGACTTTGCCAGAAATTAGTACTACTTTGAGCTTAGAATGATGTGAGCCAACGGAGAACTAGAACAGTCAGCCATTGTGTAAACTGTGCCATGTAACATCATCTACCATCCTGTAACATGTGCCATTATCTACCATCCTGTAAACGCATGTGGTTGCGTCTGTGGGTCTCACCAATGGCTCACTAGACAAACCACCCATGCAACAGAAAATCTTAGTGGATGACATGCCGTTATATTGAGGTTATTTTCTTAGAGAAGCTTCATGGCACGTCATCTATACAATTATGCTTTTATTTTTTTGTTGAATTGTGTTTCATGTTTACCTGAATATATATGTATGCACCCTCTGTGGTTGGGAGGGAGCCAGAGATGTACTCTGCAGTACTGGGGAGGAGGAAACTGACAGCACTGTTTTTTCCTATGGCTGAAACCCATCATAGAGGCACAGTGACTCAGGACATGACAATCCTTTTGACTTGAACATTTGGTTGCATGCCTGGAGCAATAGAGAATTTCGGCATAACCAGTAGTCAATTGGTGGCGGGGAATGAGCACAGTGAACCCTATCTTGGCTACAGTGGTTAGGAGCAGTGTATAGGTTTAAACCTACCTTCCTGGAGGTGTGATAGTTGTTCTCTGGCTCTGTCCCGGGGTGGGCCGAAAATCCACAGACTTCCCTGCAATATAATGCCATTTAATGGCATTAGGTCAAAGGGCATGATGGACCACTGGATCAGCAACCAACCAACGAACCATCCTGTAACATGTGCCATCATCTACCATCCTGTAACACATGCCATGTACCATCATCTACCATCCTGTAACACATGCCATGTGCCATCATCTACCATCCTGTAACTCGTGCCATGTGCCATCATCTACCATCCTGTAACACATGCCATGTGCCATCATCTACCATCCTGTAACACATGCCATGTGCCATCATCTACCATCCTGTAACTCGTGCCATATACCATCATCTACCATCCTTTAACATGTGCCATCATCTACCATCCTGTAACTCGTGCCATGTGCCATCATCTACCATCCTGTAACACATGCCATGTGCCATCATCTACCATCCTGTAACACATGCCATGTGCCATCATCTACCATCCTGTAACACATGCCATGTGCCATCATCTACCATCCTGTAACTCGTGCCATATACCATCATCTACCATCCTGTAACATGTGCCATCATCTACCATCCTGTAACACGTGCCGTGTACCATCATGTAATGGTGGATAAACTCGAGTAGAGATCAGAGCACTTATGGACATGTCTGGAGTGCAATGATCATATTCCAACGACTAACTAACCACCATCTTGATATCAACACTA
This sequence comes from Meghimatium bilineatum, assembly GCA_034231615.1. Lineage (NCBI taxonomy): Eukaryota > Metazoa > Mollusca > Gastropoda > Stylommatophora > Philomycidae > Meghimatium > Meghimatium bilineatum. The sequence goes on along the minus strand of CM067302.1, from coordinate 14,424,772 downwards.
TCAAAACATCAACATGAAATCATGACAACATGAAATAATGACAACATGAAATAATGACAACATGAAATCATGACAACATGAAATAATGACAACATGAAATAATGACAACATGAAATCATGACAACATGAAATAATGACAACATGAAATAATGACAACATGAAATAATGACAACATGAAATAATGACAACATGAAATAATGACAACATGAAATCATGACAACATGAAATCATGACAACATGAAATCATGACAACATGAAATCATGACAACATGAAATCATGACAACATGAAATAATGACAACATGAAATAATGATGACATCATGACTGCCATTAATACATCAGCACCGTGATGAAATAATGACAACATGAAATAATGACAACATGAAATAATGATCATGACATCATGACTGCCATTAATACATCAGCACCGTGATGAAATAATGACAACATGAAATAATGACAACATGAAATAATGATCATGACATCATGACTGCCATTAATACATCAGCACCGTCATGAAATAATGACAACATGAAATAATGACAACATGAAATAATGACAACATGAAATAATGACAACATGAAATAATGACAACATGAAATAATGACAACATGAAATAATGACAACATGAAATTATGATCATGACTGCCATTAATACATCAGCACCGTCATGAAATAATGACAACATGAAATAATGACAACATGAAATAATGACAACATGAAATAATGACAACATGAAATAATGACAACATGAAATAATGACAACATGAAATAATGACAACATGAAATAATGACAACATGAAATAATGACATGAAATAATGACAACATGAAATTATGATCATGACATCATGACTTCCATTAATACATCAGCACCATCATGAAATAATGACAACATGAAATTATGATCATGAAATAATGACAACATGAAATAATGACAACATGAAATAATGATCATGACATCATCAACATTCTATCACCTCTCCTTAATTTTGGACAGAATACGGTGGAAGTGCATCCATTATAGAGCATCCTTTTATAACAAATTTCCCTATATAACAATAATTTTAAAAATTCCTAATTATATTTATTCGTTATTGTTTGTACTGGTATACAACGAATATCTTTTATACCATCCATATTTCATCGATTAGAACCACGTTGTTATAACAGAATTCCAATGTACTCTCCAGAGTAAACTTTTAACGACAACTTGAATTAATGCAACTTCAGACAGGGCATGTCTGAAAATGTGCAACTTCATACAATGGATGGGGGGAAGGCGGTTGCTGTGATTATTTTGCAACAATCTTCTTTCTTTTCGTTTTATACCCCTTTATGCCTTGGAGTGTGAGAGGTAGTTCTCTGGAGATGGTTTTTTTTGTGTGCTTCATATATCTATGTTTTCGTTGACTCTTATTTCTGTAATCCATTATTTGCAAGGTCTGTCCCTGGCTTTGTAACCATCGTGTCTGTATAGTAATGCATTTTGAGGGACATGGTAATCTGGAAGCATGCGAAAAGCTACTTAATCTATTGTATTCTTATGTAATCCAGGATTGGCATTGTGTTTATTAGTCTTCTGATGTTTACGCACCTGATTCTGTCTTTTATTGTTACATTATTTTTCAACCTCGCTGTAGGTATTTGGCTCCATTCTTCACATCAGTCAAACAATCCATCAGACTTCACCATAGCAGAGATCATATTGTTCTGTACTTCATTAGCCAGACAAGTTCATTAATTTGATTTCCTGCAATGTGGTGAATCAAGGCTCTAGCCAGGCATCTGCTGCCTTTAAGCCAGAAGCTCTATATTATCTTGACGCTCCAAACCAGTGCCACGTTGAAGAACAGAATATGACAGGTTGTAGATTTGACAACATTCTTCACATACATAATCCACACAAATGACAGGTTGTAGATTTGACAACATTCTTCACATACATAATCCACACAAATGACAGGTTGTAAATTTGACAACATTCTTCACATATATAATCCACACAAATGACAGGTTGTAAATTTGACAACATTCTTCACATATATAATCCACACAAATGACAGGTTGTAAATTTGACAACATTCTTCACATATATAATCCACACAAATGACAGGTTGTAGATTTGACAACATTCTTCACATACATAATCCACACAAATGACAGGTTGTAAATTTGACAACATTCTTCACATATATAATCCACACAAATGACAGGTTGTAGATTTGACAACATTCTTCACATACATAATCCACACAAATGACAGGTTGTAAATTTGACAACATTCTTCACATATATAATCCACACAAATGACAGGTTGTAAATTTGACAACATTCTTCACATATATAATCCACACAAATCATACTCCACACAAATAAAAACAAATTCAAGTATAAAAAAATTCCAATTTTATTTGATATTAACTTTCAGCCCACCCACCCTCTCCCTCCCCCAATAACTACTTTCTAGAAAAGATCAAGTTCATCACAGTAGCAAACCTTTATGTGTAATTTGTGGGATTTTTAAAATAAATTACAATCAATGAATGAAACTGCAAAGAAACTATATAACCAAGAAGGTATTCATACAGAACACATGGGAGTTTTTTTTTTACTGCTTACAGACTATCAGACTAAGAAACATGGAAAAATAAACATGAAATTACAAAAACAGAGTAAATCAATGTTTCAACCATGAGGTATTTCACAAGAAGAATACAGACAAAGAACAAACAATTTTCTGACTCAAGAAGACTTTACACAAACAGAGAACAAACAATTTTCTTACTGAAGGAGAATTCACATAAACAGAGAACAGACAATTTTCTGACTCAAGAAGAATTCACATAAACAGAGAACAGACAATTTTCTGATTTTACTATTATATTTATTGCTTGTTTTCTGTCTGTATTTTTATCTTCAGAAAGACTTTACCGGTATGTTTGTTTGAGAACTCCAGTAATTGCAAAAGATTAGCTCTTACTTCCTATGTGTAGTTGGGTGGTTTTTCTGAGCTTTCTTTATTACCCATGAGATTTCAGCTTCCGGCTTAGTACAATGCCTATTCTAAGAGAGGTCTATAAATGTATAGATGACATGCTACAAAGCTTCCATAAGAGAGCCTCAATATAACGGCATGTCATCTACTAAGACTTACTGTTGCATGGGGGGGGGGGGGGGGGGGGGGTTTGTCTACTGGGCCATTGGTGAGACCCACAGATGCAATCACATTCAGATACTTTGTTTGAAATGGACATTCATCATTTAAAGGAAGTACACAGTTCAGATTTTTAAAGCATGTGTACTAGCCATATGACACAGCCACTATGCACACTAATTCTTCTTCTTCTTCAGCCTTCATTCTCAAACTCCCGCTGGATCTCTCTTTTATAAGGATTATTGTGCTACTAGATTTCCATCAGGATGTAATCCAGACAATGGAAATGTTGCCGTTTTATTTGTACCAATGGCCCGGCACATCCGTCTTCAGCAGAGTACACTAATTCAATTCAGGTGACTTTTGAGCAGTGATTTCTCCTGTTACTATTTCATTTGTTAAACATTGCTCAAATCAAATAGTCTTAGAACTTTCTTATACAGGTTAGTACAAAACTTATACAAACATATGATCTTCAAGATACATCAAACAGAAATGATGTGCACATCTTATATCAACATACTTCAAATGACATTGGAAATTAGTGATGCAATGCCAAACACACATAAACAGCACGTATCATTTTTTCAATAACGAGCAATATTTGTACAGTACACGTTTACAACTGAAATCTTCTCCTTTGAATATAGTCCATAGAATTATCTACTACACCGTCAGCTGCATCGTCGTTGATTTCTTGGTTTTCAGTTCTGGTTTAGGGCCTTGGTTCTGGAGTCAGAAAATAAAACTTAATATAAAATCAACACAAACTCTCTCACTTTCTACACTCATTCTCAAACTCCTGTAGAATGTTGAATAAAGAAGGAATGTGTTGTATCATGATTACACATTGATTACATCTGCACCTTTTGGTCAGATACATCCAACTTCAACTTCTGGATCACTTTGATCCTCTATGGAGTGAGGCAGCATCCCTATTCCCCAAAACTTCCGTAGCTGCCTTTTACTACCTTCATGGCAAGTCGCAGAGTTGATATTCTTTGCTCCCCTTTTCGGCCCGTCAACACTTGGGCATGTGCAGATTCTGAGAGACTATGTTAGAAACTTACTTCAGAAACATTTAAGATTGCATGTTTCACATTGCCAGTATTGAATATACCCTGGGTTGTCAGGGTGTTTAAATACATTTTTTTACATAAAATTTCAAGTAAAATATTGCCAAAAATGACCACTCCTAACTTTTATTACATTTTCTAATTGACAAATAGAAAAAATATGGCAGAATGGCATTTTCAAACTATCATTGACACTTTAAATTGGCAAAAATTTAGTGAAATCTGGCCATAAAGTGGCCTAATTCTGGCAACCCTAGTATACACTAATTAACACTTTCCTGACCAATTTCGGCGACAGTCGAATTTCCGTTACAGAACCTTGCTGACCAATTTCGACAGTAGTCGAAAGTGCTATCTGCTTCTTCTGCGTTCGTTCCCAAACTCCTGCAGATAACAGGATGTAGTCCAGAGAACAGAATGCGTTGTCATGGTTTAGAGCATTGCTGCGATATCTGCGCCTTTCGGTATGACACATCCAACTTCAGCATGGCTTTGGGTCACTGACACTATATGGGATGGGACAGCCAACTCCATCCCATAACCTCCTTAGTCGCCTTTTACGACATGCATGGAAGGTAAACAGTGTTGTTATTCTTTGCTCCCCTTTCGGGCCGCGGCAGCACATGGGCGGAAAGCGCTATGATAGATCAGAAAAATGGGTATACCCATTGAAATAATGTGACTAAAAATAGCGTTTCCGTGAAATTATGTTGTGTAAAAATGGCGGCACTTGTGGAATACCGATATAGACATCGTAGATGAGTTTTAAATAATGAAATATCAGAGATTTTAAAGGTAATATCATATGATATATAGAAATTAATGTAAATCTAGGCCTAGCATTATGATAAGTAGCATTTTGCACTTGAAATAACTCTGGAGCTTTCAAATTCATGCAGAAAGTGCAAACAGTCGTTACAACACATAGAAAGGCTTTCTCGCACTAGATCGATTTTATACGGATTTTTAAAGACGGCGATATCAATGTATAAAATTTTGCGTGCACTCCCAGTAATGGCGGATAAGTCCGCTGTGGATTGCTGGTGAGAAAAGTGTTAATATACTGTGTGATGTCAAGATCTGAAAATGGAGCAAAGAATATAACACTTTGACCATTCATGCATGTCGCAGGAGTACAGATGTTTTGGCATTAGTCATGTGAACTGTTCTATCCTGCACATCTATCCACACCCCTGAGCCCCGATGAAATCAGATGTATTACACCAAAAATGCACAGATATTGCAGCCAAGTTATAAGCCATGAAATGCATTTTAGTATCTGAATTACATTCTATCAAAATATATTACATGCCCCTAACTCTACCAAAATATATTACATGCTTTGAAACTTTCTATGCGTTGTAACGACTGTTTGCACTTTCTGAATGAATTTGAAAGCTCCAGAGTTATTCCAAGTGCAAAATACTACTTATCATAATGCTAGGCCTAGATTTACATTAATTTCTATATAGCATACAATATTTCCTTCGAAATCTCCAATATTTCTTGATAAAAACTCACCTACTATGTCTATATCGCTATTCCCGACATGCCACCATTTTTACAGAACATACTTTCCTGGAAACACTATTTTTTAGCACATTATTGCAATGGGTATTCCCATTTTTCTGATCTATCATAGCGCATTCGACTAGCAAAAACTTGGTCAGCAAGGTTCTGTAACGGAAATTTGGCTAGTGTCAAAATTGGTCAGCAAAGTGTTAACTTTGTTATTTGCAACATTTTAATAAAAATATGAGTATGATGTGTATGGGTTGTCTAAAGAATTACTCACATGTGGAAAATATGTCAAAGTGGCCTAGTTGGTAAGTACATTTGACATACATTACAGAAAATTTCAAGATATTCATATGAACTCACTTCTAATTATCATCATATGACATTCTTTCCAGAATGTGGTATTCCTTATGGATTCTCTGAAAACTCTGCGATTCTGGGCAAGTTGACATGCCGCAGCTAGAGATGTTTAAACAAATTGATATATCACTGCACCATCGTCATCTTGGGCACCCTCTTTCCCTGTTGCCGTGTTAACTCTGCCTTCAGCTATTAATCTTTCCATGTTGTTATGTCTCTTTATATGACCAAAAACACAGAGCTTTCTTGTTAGAATGTTGTTAAGGAGCCAGCACACTTTAACGTTTATTGATCTAACACTTCTTGATTTGTCCTTTTAGCTTTCCATAGTATACGCAACATTCATCTGTAGTTTCTCATTTTGAAAGCAGAAATTCTCTTTGCTATTGTTTTATTTAAAGTCAAATTTTAATAGGCAACAGTATAGGTATGTCCCATTGCAGTAACCTGCCTTTGGAGATGAACTCTTTCGAGGATATCCTGCTGGAAATCTAGTAGGACCATTGTCCTGATATAACCGAGATCTGGTGGGAGTTTGAGAATGAACGATAGATAAGCTGACATTAAAGAATCATAAATCTACTCACAATTTTTGCTGCCCTCGGCCTCAGAATCGTGTCGTAAGTCCATGAGTGTAGCTGAAAGTTCACAACGGCAAATGATGAAACAAACATTTACACATAAATTAATGTTCTTTTTTTTTGTGTCAAATAAAAAGCGATGTCCATTATAATTTATTCCTGTGTAGACGTCACTATTGTTTATTTTGCGTATATAACTGTCAGAAATCTGGAGAAGATCCAATGAAAAGATGTGGGTAGTCACTATCACTGACAATATTCAATTTTTCATGCTAGAACAGTGTTTCCCAAGCTTTTTTTTTAACCGTGCCCCATCAGTCTTTATAAAATGCCTGACACATCCGACTTCAGTATGGCTTTGGGTCACTGACCCCATATGGGATAGGACAGCCAACACCATCCCATAACCACCATAGTCACCTAGTACGACATGCATGGAAGGTAAACAGTGTTGGTATTCTTTGATCCCCTTTCAGGCCCGGACAACACATGGGCGAAAGAGATGCTAAAAACGCTTAATATGAAGAAAGAATTACTAAGAGAAATAAAGATCAGGCAAAAAAAATTATTTTGGACACATTAAAAGATATAACACCTTGTTGAAGACCTTACTTGAGGGCAAAGTCAAAGAGAAACGAGCAAGAGGTTAGGCAGAGATAAAATTGTGAGAGTAACATCACACGATGGACAGGTTAGTCTAGCAGAGTGCACCACCAAAACAAGAGATGGGATGTTGGAGGTCTGTTGTGGTGACAGCACTTGATGAAGATGATATCTGCCATGCATGTTGCAAGAAGTGACTGAGGAGATTGGGGGGGAAGTAGTTGACTGTCCTATCCCATAGAGGGTCAAAGTGTCTCACATGTGCAAAAATGTATCATACATTACACAGAAGTAACATTATGATACCACAAGTTCTGAAACTGGTTGGTTGCTGATCCAGCGGTCCATAGACCCAAAGCCTAAAACTTCAGTATTCCTTCTCTAACCCCTACTAATCAGTAAGATGTAATCCGGAGAATGGAATGTGTTATATGATGATTTTACAGCTTGACTGCAATATCTGGAACCTTTTGGCATGACATATCCAACTTCAGCATGACTTTGCGCATGTGGTTGTGTCTGTGGGTCTCACCAATGACTCAATAGACAAACAAACCATGCAACAGAGAACCTTAGTAGATGATATGCCTTTATATTGAGGTTATCTTGTATAGAAGCTTCATGGCATGTCATCTATACAATCCCGTAGTCGTAACTTTCGATAACAGTTACCATATTGTTCCGACAGGCAGACGTTGTGCTTGAACTCGTTACGGGTACAGCATGAGTGGGCGGAACAACAAAGAAACCTGTCGCAAAGGCCAGAGATGTGCCCTGATGTCGACATCTGTTTCGGCGGCATTGGATTCCAAACATCATCAAGTCGAATGGCTGCTGAAACAGAGGGCGGAGCACTTATGGGAATGCCCCACGTGCTGTGAGGCCAGTTTTCTAATCAAGACTCAGCATGACTTTTAAGTCACTTTAACCTATGGAATGGTACAATAAATTTCACCCTCAAACCTCTGTAGTTACCTCTTACGACATGCATGGTTGGTTAACAGTATTACTATTCTTTGCTCTTCCTTTCAAGCCCTCTAACACAACAGCATTTTATGGAAATGAGAAATTAGACCACCATAAAACAACCAAAGAAATGCCTTCTTTAATCCTGGCTATACTTACAGTTAGTTGTGACGGCAACGCAAGGCCCTGAACCCTGTGCAGCTTGCCGAAAGTCTGGCTCTCAATGGTATGTATCTGATGATGCACATAAAACAAACATTATAAGTAATAAAACACATACGTGGGCATCCGTTAGAAATATATCAATATTGAGGTTTCCATAGCTACAATTTATTTTTCCATAAATCCATATATTTAACAATTTATTTCCGTATTGCAATAAAAACGTCCGTATTTAGCACCAAAACACAAAAATCCACACAAATTTATTTTTGCCCCTAAATATGAGCGTGCGAGATAAAATGTCAGCATAAGTAATAATTTAACACCAAGTGACCTTTTTTTAATGGGAGTTTTTGGGGACCCAAAATCTTTTTAATACAGAAAATCCGTGCTATAGTGCATTCATCAATAGTTGATCATTGATATTGTCTATTATCTCCGTAATTACTGAGCTTCATATTTTGTATGAGTGTATTATTTCATAACCACGTTAAAGATTTATGATTATTTATTATCTAGACTGAATGGATTTAACACAGCAGTAGCTATGAATGTCGTTTTTAAGGTAGCAATGATTTTATTGTATGTGGAAAAGAAATTTTACAGTAATTGCTGGTATAGGCGTATCTCCATTTGTTGTAACATGGGTAAAATGAAATATGTAGAATGTAATATTTTTCTTTCGCTGTGTTGAGATTATATGCAACAAGATATAAAGTTAACAATTAAACGTTTATGAAATTGTATTATTTACATTCTTGAGAATTTAAAATAAACATTCAGTACTTACCATAGTCATCATCATCCTAGTATAAACATTCTAAGTACTAGTGTTGGTATTCTGGAATCTTTAACATAAACATTTTCTGAGTTCACTCTACAATGCGGCGAAATTCAAAAGTGTCCGGCCTTTAATATTATCAGTCCAGACCTTATGTTGGCCACCTTTTCTCTGTACACCTACTTTGCTCTGCGTGACTGTTCTAGAGAGAACTTCACTTCTCATCAAATTACTAAATCACAACAGTTTACTATGTTTAACCATTGCCAGTATGGTCTTGTTGTCCAGCGAGGATATATATTATATATAAATATCATGTCTTTACAATGATAGATATGCCACTTCGGCAGTGTTGTTTTGATATGTTCACTATTATATTGATGTTATCTAAATCCTTCTTCTCTGTCTTCTCCTGTCCTTGTTTCGAATTCTTCTTATTTTTCTATTAATAATACAATGTATCGTAAAGATCGATAATTGTAGTTGCTTGAATGAAGCACCTTTCTGCCAATATTCTTCTTCCACTTTCAACCTTCTTTGTCAATGGCGGAGAGCATAGTGTTTGCAATCTAACAGCTATACTTTTCAGTGTAATGATTTTAACTTTCAAAAATATGGCTATATTATAGTTGTAAATGCTGCTTTATGATACGCTGTAAATAATTACAAAAACTTGATATGTTGAAGACACCACAATAAAAAAACGTTGAATATGAGATACACCTTTGAGGAAACGAGTTTAGCTATTATTTTAAGATATTACAAAGAAATCTCTAAAAATAAATAAAACGCTTACTTAATGCCGCACTCATTAAAAAATTAATTTCCATTCTAACATTAAGCTATTTAATACGCATTTCACTGCAATATAATTCAATAAATAATGACGTCTTCTTATTTTATTGTGCTTTTAATTGGCAAATGTATTTATAATTTGCCTAACAGCCAATGAAGAGCTGGAGAGAAGAAAAAAATATACAAATAAGACATATTTCCCCTCAGTGACAGAAAATATGGTAATTTGTACTGTAAACCCGTCTATTTTATGGCTATCAACAAACAAGTATTGCTACCTTAAAAACGAAAATTCGTGGCGACTACTGTAAGTCGTTCAGTCTAGATAACAATTAATCATAAATCTTTAGCGTGGTTACTAAATAACACACTCATGCAAAATATGCGGCTCATACACTCAGTAACTTTGGAGATAATAGACTATACCTGTGATCAACTATTGATGAACACACTTTACCTGACACCTATGGGCTTCATTGCTCTACAGATGAAGTTCAGGGTGATAAAAAAGCTGAGACTGACTTCAAGAGCACGGGAGGGGTCAGGGCAGATGCGTGTGACATTTGGACCAAGACAATATGGTGAAGGAGGCTTAGCATATAGATTGAAGAATTTTTTTTGCTTAGAATTAAAAATTGGTAACGTATCCTATTAAGGATGGAGCTTTAAATCCAACATTTTTTGGCTGTAGTGATTTTCTATGCAATATAAATATGTTCAGTAATTTGCCATTGCTTTCTCATGGTACGGATGTACAATTGCCTGTGGCAGGATTCAAACCCTGTACCTTGGCTATCGCTGACATGTTCTGTTCCACAGAGTCAGAATAAGAGCTACTTATTTTAATAAGAAATTAGGCAGATAATAGAGCAGAATGATTAAGGTAAGGGGTAGGATGAAGTAGCTATACAGCCAATGTGTTATGGGAACTATCAACATACATACCCTTCGCCATCTGCTAAAAGAGACGGAACTCCTATAGTGATGCTCGGAGTATTCCGACATCAGTTCTTCTTCTTTTTCATCACTTATTCTCAAAATCGCACTGGGTCTCTATTGAAGCATGACCACAGTCCTACTAGATTTCCAGCAGGATGTAATCCAGTGAATTGAAATGTGTTGTGTTGTAATTTTATTTGTGCCAATTACCTGACACATCCGTCTTCGGCTGATGACATCAGTTCTTTTTCTTCATCACTTATTCTCAAAATCGCACTGGGTCTCTATTGAAGCATGACCACAGTCCTACTAGATTTCCAGCAGGATGTAATCCAGTGAATTGAAATGTGTTGTGTTGTAATTTTATTTGTGCCAATTACCTGAAACATCCGTCTTCGGCTGATGACATCAGTTCTTTTTCGTCATCACTTATTCTCAAAATCGCACTGGGTCTCTATTGAAGCATGACCACAGTCCTACTAGATTTCCAGCAGGATGTAATCCAGTGAATTGAAATGTGTTGTGTTGTCATTTTATTTGTGCCAATTACCTGAAACATCCATCTTCGGCTGATGACATCAGTTCAGAAAATCATTAATCAATGAACAGCAGGTTGATTTTACTCCTGAAATAAATACTGAAGTCTGAGGCAGGAGGCACAGAACAGAAATCAGAGACAGGAAACATGGAACAGAGAAGAAGACAAAAGAAATTTCTGTGTTTGTTCTCAAACTCCTGCATATTAACAGGATGTACTTCAGAGCACGGAATGTACTTTCATGGTTTACAGCTCGGCTGCAATATCTGTGCGTTTCAGTCTAACAAATCGATTTCAGCATGGTTTCTAGATCACATTGACCTTCTATGGGATGGGATAGCCAACTCCACTACAAAACCTCTTTAGTCACCACTTACAACATGCATGGCAGTTCCTCAACATTCATTCTCAAACTTATGCTGTATCTCTCGTAACAATGCAATGATCCTACTAGATTTCCAAAAGAATATAGTCCAGAAAATGAAAATCCATTGTCATTATATTTACGCCAACAGCCCGACACAACCGTCTTCAGAGGGATACATGGCAATTAACAGTGTCACTGTTCTTTCCTATATTTTCACACCCTGGCAAGACACAGGTGGACAAAGAAAGCAAAAGTACTTACTGCACACACAGTTGGACAAAGAAAGCAAAAGTACTTACTGCACACACAGAATATCTTCCAATCTGTGAAGTATTTGAGATAAATGGACCAGAGCTCATATCAATGTGATCTCCCATTCTGTAGACAGTCACAGATGAGCCAGATTTAGACTTGTCTGCAATTGCTGAAACCTGCAATCTCTTAAACCTATTGTCAGCAAACATCTCATGGACCAGAGAAACTGGGACATCTAGTCTCTCAAACTTGAGCTCTTCATAGCTCAGACGTAGACCAATTCTACTGAAACAGTTGAGCTCTGTCTAAAGTTTACAAAAAAAAAGAATATGGTTTTTTATTATTTGTTGTTGGACGTAAATTTTTTTTTTTTGTTGGACATAATTATTTTGTTTGTTGTTGTTGGACGTAATTATTTTTTTGGGTTGTTATTGGACTAGAGACAATACAATGTCGTTTATCAATGTTCCTATTATAAACTGTTAGAAAGAGACAATATCCATCCATCCATCAATGTTCCTGTTATATAAAGAGACAATATCTATCCATCCATCAATGTTCCTGTTATATAAAGAGACAATATCTATCCATCCATCAATGTTCCTGTTATATAAAGAGACAATATCTATCAATGTTCCTGTTAGAAAGAGACAATATCCATCCATCCATCTATCAATGTTCCTGTTATAAAGAGACAATATCCATCAATGTTCCTGTTATAAAGAGACAAAAGTTATAGTTCTTAAATCATTCATTTTTCTAGTTGCAACTTACGGCTGTGAGACTTGAGCAATAAATAAAACTAATAAGAATATCAGATTTCGAACGGAAGTGTTATAGGGCAATATTAACCTTTAGAGCCCTGGCTTAAAATTACAAAACTTCCCCCAGGGCCTGACTTATTTTTTGGAAAATTTGCGTTATTGATGGTGGGTGTTTTGAAAACGTCATAACTTTTTTGTTTTAAAAGATATCAAAATAATTTTTGCACATCTAAATAAAGGAGTGAATAGTGAATATTATCGTGTTTTTTGTTGTTGTTGTATGTGTGATATGACAGTTGTGAGCACGTTTTGAAGTTGAAAATTCTGGCGAAAAACGCAAAACGTCATTTTCAAAATCGCAAATATATCTTCGTGACGACCCTAATACATGAGCAATGTGTGGCAACATTGATAAAATCCTCATAAATACCTATACTTATTGTATATGTATTGTTTTATATCAAAACTAATATAATATGAACTAAAAAGACTAATAAAACGTGAAGAAATTGCATATAACGTCCGTCCGGTCAACACTAGGTCTATGCCGACACGCAGCGTAATTATTGTCCATGCACACACGTGTCACCCCTGATACATATTATTTTTGTGCTTTTTAATGAATACACACACATTCTTATCAAATAACAACATATTAAACACAAAAAACAACAATTAGAACATGTAGTCACGATCACTTACCCATGCCACGCGGTACTCAATTTGATAGTAAAATACGGCCGAAAATGGCTAAAGTCGCTCTAGAAATGCGTTGACATATTCAACCGGCTTTCTCTCTCTTACAATCGTAATGAGTAAAGGAATTTGACCTTTAAACTGTGACGTATTCCTAGCTTCGTGTTGCGGGAATTCTACGTCATATAAGCTTTAACTTCGTGAAGTTACGTACTCGGGAATTGAGTGATATCGTATGTTGCGTGATTGCGACAACAGGCACTACGGGATGCACACGCAAGGCGCAATGTTGCGACCGTAGGGGCCTAACGGTTAAGAAATTCCTGGACAGAAAAGATAAGGAACAGTGAGGTTTTGAATATGCTGAATGTAGAGGAAGGATGGCTGGTGAATACAATTTTACATAGAAAACTGAAATATTTCGGACATATAACACAATGGCATGGAAAGATGAATATTAGAGGGAAGAATTCCGGGAAGTAGAAGAAACGGTAGACCTAGAAAGAGAGGGACAGATTACATCAAAGACTGTATGAAGGCGTTCACTGGAGGAGGTAGGCAGATTGGCACAGGATAGAGTCTGGTTCAGGACATAAACTACAAAGACAACATTCTGGAAATAATATGTTACATGATGATAATCTATTACTTCAGCGCTGAACACGGCACATAGGGCAGAAACCAGATCTCTTCAGTTTGAGCGATGTGATGCTACTGTGTATAACTCTTGCATGTTCTTGAGACCCACAGTCTTGATACCCTCTTTGATGATTGTTCTGCAAGAGTCTCTCTTGGTCTTCCTCTTTTTCTTTTATCATCTGGTACCCATTTTAATGCTTGTAGTGGTAGGTAATCTGTTTTCATTAATTCTAAGCAAATGCTCGATATAAGTCCATCATTTTCTTCTTATTGTTGTAGAAACATATTGCTGTTTGGTGTCTTCTGTTACTTGCATGTTTGACTTGAATTTCTTCCAAACATAAGGCAAACTCAATCAATCAATCAAGTGCGAGGCCGAAAGTGTTCAAGCTGTGTTTTCAGCACATGCCCTAGAAATTTTGACTGCCTGCCCCTGATATTTGATATGATTGATTTTTTTACGCAAGCATAAATGAGAACATCTGAATTAGTTTTATTAGCTGTCCATGGTATTTTCATCATTCTTCTCAGAAACCACATCTCTGTACCCACCAGTTCCTTTTGAATTTTTGTGTTTACAGTCCATGCTTAACTTCCATAAAAAATAAACTTGATATAACATCTCAGCACTCAAATTCGGGTCTGCATTGATGGTGTTCAATTGCATAAAATGGTTCTCATTTTTCGGAATGCTGATTTTGCTTGTGCTGTTCAGCTCTTTATCTCACTTGAACATCTACCTTCTATTGTTAACATGGTGCCAAGATATTTCACCTTTGTAACTTGTGTTAATTTTATGAGACAAAATGCTAAACATAAATTATTATTTTTCCTCGTTCTCTTGTCAGAGTCAGATGCTGGTATGCATGTCCTCAATGAACTGTAGCGATTGTCAGCCCAATGACAGGGTTGTAGAGCTTGACCATGAGAACTATTTCTGATGGTCATCCATGAGAACTATTTCTGATGGTCATAGCTTTCTTCATATGGTGTGTTGTGTGTGGTACAGTGGGTAGTTCTGACTTCTGCAGATTGTCCACATGTCATAATCGCGAATTCCAAATCTCATATATGGGTATGTGTCTTGTTTGTGTCTGTTGAAAAAAAAAAAGTAAAGTAACTCGTAGCATTTATTAATGCAGTAGGGGTGTGAGATGTTAGCGATCTCACATTTCAGAGGCTCTGCAAATGAGGGCCGGTAGCCATCTCCTCTCCCTCGCAGTCTTTACTTCCCGGATTAATCCAGTACCCATTTTGAGTCTGTTGTGGCCTGTTCTCAATCTAAAAATGATTCCTTATTCTTTTCTTCCAAGCTTGTGAATGTCTGTTTTAATTATACATTTTTTTCACTTTTATATTTGGCAAAATTAACATAAATTTAACTAAACCGCTCGTTAGGAAACATGAAGTGTTCTCAGGAGATGACAATCAATATAAATTATGGATAACAAGCCACGGGCAAACCATACAAAAGATGGGTTACAGAAATAAAAGACTCAATGAAAACAAAAATATGTGAAGCACATAAAAAGACAGTCTCCAGAGAACTCTTCTACCATTGTCTCTGCAAAGCATTAAGGGGTATAACACGAAGACGGACAGAATTTCTCATACCTGAGTGAACGGCCTGTCACCAACTTTAAGATCAGCGTCATAGACAAAACTGCCACTGGAAACTAGAGAGAGAAACAAAACAATATTAGTAGTTATAAATAAATCTCAACATTGGAAACTAGTTTTACTTATAGTTTGTCGTGTCTGATTGAAGCGATTATATAAACCTGTGTTTTACGTAAGTCTAATTGTTGTTACATTTCACGCAGTTACATTGTATTGATAGTAACATTGGAAACTGAGATTTGAGAATGTGTTGTAGCAGTTGGGGACTCTTCTTCTTCTTCTTCATCCATTCTCAAACTCCTGCAGATTAACAGGATGTAGTCCGGAGAACAGAATGCGTTGTGTCATGGTTTACAGCATTGCTGCGATATCTGCGCTTTTCGGCCTGACACATCCGACTTCAGCATGGCTTTGGGTCACTGACCCTATATGGGATGGGACAGCCAATTCTATCCCATAACCTCCTTAGTCGCCTCTTACGACATGCATGGAAGGTAAAGTGTTGCTATTCTTTGCTCCCCTTTCGGGCCCCAGCAACACACGGGCGACTCTTCTTCTTCTGCATTTGTTCTTAAATGCCAGCTGGCTAGCAAGATCCAGACAAAGAAAGGAATTTGTTGTGTTGTGGTTTACAGCTTGACTGCAATATCTGCACCTTTCATCATGACACATTGTCTGACTTTAGCATTGATTCTGGGTCACTTTTACCCTCTATTCAATGGGACAGCCAACCCCAAAACTTCCTTTTTACAACATCAATAAAATGTGCTCACTGTGCAAAACTGAAATCCAACAGGAAAGTTTGAAATAGAGTAATAAGTTTTGCTAATAACTAGACACACACACAAATCAACGTTTCAACCAAAAGGCCTTTATCAGGGTTACATACACATATACATCTAAAAACGATGAGCAGGGATGACATAACTGGCAAGCGAGTTGAGGGAGTGGCCGAAAGGCCAGAATGCATATTTTGCAACATGCATGGCAGATAACAGTCTCTCTATTCTTTGCTCCTCTTTCAAGTCTTATCAAAACACACGCAATCGGCTAGAGTGCCGGCTGTGCACTCATCCATATGAAACTGTTGACCACCACCTTTTTGAATGTCCAGCGCTGAATGACATCAGGAAAATACTTCTCCCTCCAGGGCTAGATAAATGGAACACATTATATGGAACAAAACAACAACTCACAAACACATGCATATATCACACAATGGCATTGGGTCAAAGGGCGTGAGCCCATGGACCGCTGGGTCAGCAACCAACCAACCAACCAACAAGCAATCGGCTTCAATTTTCTTTGTCTATGCTGCTTCCCATATCGAGATGACCATATATGGGAATGGAAAGCCAATCCAACCCAAAATCTGCTATGTCACGTCTTATGATATATCGGCTTGCAGTCGCTATTCTTTGTTCCCCTTTCAAACCCCACCAACTTCCGCTGAAGATGGATGTGTCGGGCACTGGTGCAAAGAAAACAGTGACACAACGCATTCTCTGAACTACATATATGTTGGAAATCTAGTACGACAGTGATCCTGTTACAAGAGAGGTAATTACTAATTGAGTTATAATGTTACAGTAGACCACAAAACTCTGCAGTGAGAAGAACATACCTAAGTGATCAGACTTAAATATTTCGGTTACAAGAGAGGTAATTACTAATTGAGTTATAATGTTACAGTAGACCACAAAACTCTGCAGTGAGAAGAACATACCTAAGTGATCAGACTTAAATATTTCGATTAATTTCTGTGTTGTTTTTTTTTGTTTAAATGTTTCTTGAAAAAGGCCCCACTTTGGCCGTAACGTGGAGAAAACATTTTTGTACTTTTGTTTAGTTATTTATTCATTTTTCTATTTTATATTTAGAATAGGTCTACCGTAACATTATAACTCAATTAGTAATTAGCACTTATTTGTTTCATTACTGTGGAACTCTCCACTGTGTCGGATATCTTCTGGCATTTTGGTTATTTATACTTCTTCTTCTTCAGTGTTCATTCTCAAACTCCCGCTGGATCTCCCTTGTAGCAGGACCATTGTCCTACTAGATTCCCAGCAGGATGTAGTCCAGAGAATGGGAATGCGTTGTGTCACCGTTTTATTTGCGCCAATGACCCAACACATCCGTCTTCGGCTGTGGTTATTTATACAAGAGAGATATATTATATATTAATGAAAAATCTCTGACACGCTATCAGTAGCAAAATAAAACTGTGTATGATAAGAACGATATAGCATGACCACAGATTCTGAACGCAGAAGAAGAATAAGAACATATGTATTCCCTGTTGTGAAGCTGAGACGCTTGGGCTCTTAATAAAACAGTGGCAATGAAAATTGCTGCCTTCGAATTGAGATGCTACAGAAAACTTTGTATATACCATGAACAGCAAAAAAGACAAAGAAGTATTACAACCATTAACACTTTGCTGATCAATTTAGAAGCTAGTCGAATTTCGTTACAGAACCTTGCTGACCAAGTTCGACGCTAGTCGAATGCGCTATGATAGATCAGAAAAATTGGAATACCCATTACAATAATGTGCTAAAAATAGTGTTTCCAAGAAATTATGTTCTGTAAAAATGGCGGAATGTCGGGAATAAGGATATCGACACAGTAGGTGAGTTTTTAATCAAGAAATATCGGAGATTTCGAAGGAAATGTATGCTATATAGAAATTAATGTAAATCTAGGCCTAGCATTATGATAAGTAGCATTTTGTACTTGAAATAACTCTGGAGCATTCAAATTCATGCAGAAAGTGCAAACAGTCGTTACAACACATAGAAAGTTTCAAGGCTTTCTCGCGCTAGATCGATTTTATAGATTTTTAAAGACGGTGAATGTCAATGTATAAAATTTTGCGTGCACCCTTGGTAATGGCGGACAAGTATGCTCTGGATTGCTAGTGTGCAAAGTGTTAAACATCAAAATGGGCTGGCCAGTTTCTAAACATTCCTGTAGCGATCATTGTTAGTTATGTTAAGGTATGCCCTTGATGCAGCTAACAAGATAAAGTATAAATGTTTTACAAATAAAGCTTACAAAGTCAGTCAGAAAACAAATATCATCAAAGATTGACAAATCACTGATCTATGCTCTAAAGGAAACAAGGCAGATTCAAATATATACTTGCCATTTGGTGGTGGAAAGCTACATAACTCAACATAATATTTATCCTCCAATGCTGTCTCTAGGACATGTCCCAGTATAAAGGAACATGTTTTCCAAAAGGCCTGTAGAACGAACAACACATTAAACCTTTCATTTCTAAATCATTTTGTTACAGAATTCATTTATAAATCATTTTGTTACAGAATTCATTTATAAATCATTTTGTTACAGAATTCATTTATAAACCATTTTGTTACAGAATTCATTTATAAACCATTTTGTTACATCATTCATTTATAAATCATTTTGTTAGAGAATTCATTTATAAACCATTTTGTTACTGAATTCATTTATAAATCATTTTGTTACAGAATTCATTTATAAATCATTTTGTTACAGAATTCATTTATAAACCATTTTGTTACATCATTCATTTATAAACCATTTTGTTACTGAATTCATTTATAAATCATTTTGTTACAGAATTCATTTATAAATCATTTTGTTACAGAATTCATTTATAAATTATTTTGTTACAGAATTCATTTATAAATCATTTTGTTACAGAGTTCATTTATAAATCACTTTGTTACAAAATTCATTTATAAATCATTTTGTTACAGAATTCATTTATAAATCATTTTGTTACAGAATTCATTTATAAATCATTTTGTTACAGAATTCATTTATAAATCATTTTGTTACAGAATTCATTTATAAATCACTTTGTTCATCATCATCAAGTGATGTCACCGCAACAAACCTCCAACATCCCATCTCTTGATTTGGTGGTGCACTCTGCTAGACTGTAACCTGTTCATCTTGTGATGTTACTCTCCCACTTCTATCTCTGCCTACCTCATGTTCGCTTCCCTTTGACTTTACCCTCAAGTAAGGTCTTCAACACGGTGTCATGTCTTTTAATGTGTTAAAAAATTGTATTTGCCTGATCTTTATTCTTCTTCTTCTTTCTGTCCTCATGTACCTTTCGGTGTTGAGGGGAGAGTGAGTGTACGGTCTTTTGCCCTTGATGTGCCTTCCTCTCCATTTAAGTTTCTTTTTGAGCACTTTGTGTATCCCTTGTCGACGTGCTAGGTCAGTCACAGGTTAAGGGCTGTGTAGTAAGTTTACTCGGGATTGCCCATTTCCCCTCGCTAGCCACTAGCTGTTCATGGCCATACTTGTTATCTTCTCCACCGTTGTTTACATATTCACTTTGTAAACTTATTACTGCACTTATCCACTTTAGACACTTCTCTTATGATGTAATATAGAAATATCTTCCTCCAGGTGTAATCCAGAATGTGAATAGTATTGTATATCTTATAATATGATTTTTATTTCTCCTAATAATTCTTTCTTCATATTAAGTGTTTTAGAACCTCTTTGTTTTCTTCTCTTTCCATGATGTTCTCCCTATGCTTCTATATACCCACATCTCAAAGGAATCAATTTTGTTATCTAAAACACTTGTTTAGTGTCCATGTTTCTGAGTCATACATTAACTCTTAACAGACATGACTTTTTGGCCATTTAAAAAATAATTCTGGAGTCATTTTAGTAAAAAAATTGTTAAAAATTTAAATTAAATGATACAGGAATGTATCATACATCTATTTATTCAGTATACAATTGCCTATCTATCCTTATCACAAATGTCATCTTTCAATAAAGGGTTAGTCCATAGTTTAAAATTAAATTTGTAATTTGAAATACAAAATTGTGCTGAAATTATATAAATGGCACAATGACAAAGAACAAAAAAAATTAATATGAAATGAAAATCATATAGAAGTTAGTTTTTATTGTATCTAATGCATTTATGCAAAACATATTAAGAAATTTACACCAATAGAGCAAGAAATGTAAATACAGCCCACATATAAAAAAAAAGTATATGTGCGCTGGGATATTTTTAGTTTTTTTAAAAAATGGATACTTTAGTTACTTATCATTCATTTTGAAAACATTATGGCATACATATTATTTAAAGATCAATTAATACAGTGGTGAGTTTCTATTATTTTTATAGTAATGTTATTGTGATTTTATTTTATTTCAACTCTGATGAATGAAAGAAATTAGGAGTTCAGTATACATAATGATTTGACAAATAGTTAGGCTCTGTGATACTCTGATAAGCAGTTTCTCTTATTATTGAAACATAAATATGTATCACAGACTTTACATCTAACTCTACTCTTTCTTTCAATTTTTGAATTTTTATAACAAAGTTTACAATTTCTCTGTGTACTTGTAAATTCTGGATCCATTGAATGGCGCGAGAAAGTAGCCGGCTTTCCTGCGACAGGAACATCATCATATAATCCTAAATTACCTAATCCCCTAACTAATTCTTCTGTAAAATTTAACTGATTATATCTATTTGGTCTTTTTAAATCTTCTATATTTGGATTCTTTCTTCAACAATCTTGAAACAATATATAAGCATTTACTCTAGCTATATCAATGAGATGGAAAAATATAGTTTTCCAGTATTTGTTTGTTTTCCTAAGACAGTTGTATTTACCTATCAGCTGATCGCTTTTATCTACCCCCTTCATGTACTTATTGTAATCTTAAACAACATTAGGCTGCCTGACTTGAATCTCCCTAAAAACCCCATTTACTTTTGTTCTCCTCTTTATATATGTAAATTTATTTCCTTTATGGATTGTCGAAATTAATGAAATTGTTTTATTATCTATCCACTGTACTATTAATTGTTCCCTATTCCTCATCCACCTCATAGCCCCTCTTGTATTACCTTTTTCAAATTCTTTTATATTTTTCAGTTCTACATGGAAACCTTTCCTATTGCGTAACATAGTCCCACAAGCAAGTACGCCTACTTTCCATAAATCTTTCAGTAACTGCACCGAAGTATAAAAATTATCAAAGTAAACCCTATACCCCTGCCTAACTAATGGTTTTATCAAATTCTTTACTACCCCATGTGCTAAACCAAACCCACCTACATTTGTATTATTGTTATTCTTTCCCAAATAAATTTCAAAATCATATGTATACCCACTAATAGAATCAGCTAATACCCATAACTTTATCCCCCACTTTGTCAGTTTATCCTTCATGTACTGCCTAAATGGATATCTCCCCTTATTTCTAACCATTCTTTCATCAATAGCAATATTCTGATTAGGCTGATATAATTTTTTACATTTTGCTCTAATATATGTTACAAGCATCCTAACTTTACACAGTCTATCAGTTGATTTCTCCTCGGCTGGATCAGACACTTTCAAAAAACTCAAAATTGCCTTGAATCTATCCCTAAACATAAAAGATCTAGCCCATAACCCATTCCACAAAGACTTTTTTGACCAGAAAAGGTTGGCATTTGGGGGATCTATTAGTCCTGCATACATAAGTAAACCACAGAATCTATAGAATTCTGCAGGTGTAAGGTCGTACCAGCCAGAATATACTGTGGGACGGTTTGGTCCATGTTGGCTTGCATAATCATTAGTATATTTACAAATATATGTTACAACATCAAATGTAAACAGCAGCTTAAAGAAGTCCACAGGACTTGTAAACTGTCTGGCATCCTCCCTAGTGAGAACTTCTGATAGCTGCAGTCCAGGCACTCTCTCAGGCAAAAAATTGGGTGGCTTGGATGGTGGTCTCTCATCTGAGTCACTGTATCCATAACACCTGTGAACGTAATATAAAGAAAATAGTTTTGAATATTATAGTATTTATAGAGACCAATTATTTACAAGTACAATTATAGTATAAAACATCACTCAAGTATTGTTGCAATTATACTTACATATACTGCAAAAAAAGGGATAAAGAGCATATTATCACGAAATTATACTTCACAGAAAATGTAAACAGAGAACAGCTGATCACTTGTTTACTAAGCCTTAGTCTAAGGTGGTACAAGTTTCAAAACACATAAATTCCTATTATGGTTATATCTAATTTATAAATAGTCTTAAGATTATGAATATAGAATACTATTTTAAATATAGGCCTACTAATTATTACAAATAACCATTACAAGCAATACTAAATAAAAAATTATATTTATATTGTAAACTATCGGGAAACTGAAACTAGAAAATGAAAGCCAGACCTACCTAGGTGTTGAAATTGGAGTATCATCGTAATTCGAGTCATCGGACGTGACAGAGACATCAGAAACATCAGATTCACTAGAATAACAGCTACTTTGTGAAGAATCACTGCTAATATCCATTTTGTATGTTCAAATTAGTGATAAATTGCGATAGAGCTTCTGAAGGTGACAAGCAAGAACAAAGTAGTAAAATGGCGTATGACGCTTCCTGGCCGAATTATTTCTCGCGAGTTTTTGGACATAATTTTAAATATCAAAATCAATTTTTTGACGTTGTTTTTAAGTTTCTATAGGTAGTATAACCATTTTTCTAAAACAAAGTTATAATGGTTTGCTGAAATAGTGAAAAAAATAGTTAGATCTATATTCTCGTAATACACGTAATAGTAGTAACATAGCGGCAAAGATTCCTTGTAAAATTATTAATACGAGATTTCTAAAATAATTTTAAAATATCAAAATCTAAATTTTGAAATTGTATTGAAGTTTCTATATTAATATAACCTTTTTCTATAATACAATTATAATGTTTTACTGAAATAGTGAAGAAAAATATTTTTTGATATTTTCCAAATCATCGTAACAATGTATACGATTTTATTATGGTCCCGTCTCGTAAGTGTTAATGTAGAATAGATGTGGCATTTTATAATTCTACTTCACTTCTACATCACTTTTGTTACAGATTACTTAATTGATAAATCACTTTTGTTACAGATTACTTAATTGATAAATCACTTTTGTTACAGATTACTTAATTGATAAATCACTTTTGTTACAGATTACTTAATTGATAAATCACTTTTGTTACAGATTACTTAATTGATAAATCACTTTTGTTACAGATTACTTAATTGATAAATCACTTTTGTTACAGATTACTTAATTGATAAATCACTTTTGTTACAGATTACTTAATTGATAAATCACTTTTGTTACAGATTACTTAATTTATAAATCACTTTTGTTACAGATTACTTAATTGATAAATCACTTTTGTTACAGATTACTTAATTGATAAATCACTTTTGTTACAGATTACTTAATTGATAAATCACTTTTGTTACAGATTACTTAATTGATAAATCACTTTTGTTACAGATTACTTAATTGATAAATCAATTTTGTTACAGATTACTTAATTGATAAATCAATTTTGTTACAGATTACTTAATTGATAAATCACTTTTGTTACAGATTACTTAATTGATAAATCACTTTTGTTACAGATTACTTAATTGATAAATCACTTTTGTTACAGATTACTTAATTGATAAATCACTTTTGTTACAGATTACTTAATTGATAAATCACTTGTTACAGATTACTTAATTGATAAATCACTTTTGTTACAGATTACTTAATTTATAAATCACTTTTGTTACAGATTACTTAATTGATAAATCACTTTTGTTACAGATTACTTAATTTATAAATCACTTTTGTTACAGATTACTTAATTGATAAATCACTTTTGTTACAGATTACTTAATTGATAAATCACTTTTGTTACAGATTACTTAATTTATAAATCACTTTTGTTACAGATTACTTAATTGATAAATCACTTTGTTAGATAATTTCATTTAAATATATTGTTGTGTTACAGCTTATTTTATTATTAAATCACTTTTATTATATTATTTCATTATTAAATCCTTTTATTACAAGAACCAATTTTGGCAGTGCTGAAATGGCATAAACTTGTTTGGGTTGGACATGTAATGAGACACAAATCGCTTTCTAAAATTATTTTACAAGTAACACTCAAGAGTGGAAGAAAATGAGGAAGACAGAGAAAATTATGTATTGATAACATCAAGGAATGGTCTGTCCATGATTTTTCTATGCTCTTCCGAATGGCTGAGAATAGAGACGTACTTTTTGTGCTGATGTATCCAGTGTGACACATCCTACGACGCTGACAGGCTATGGGTTTTAGTATATGGATTGGTTGGTTGCTGACCCAGTGGTCCATGGGCTCACGCCCTTTGACCCAATGCCATTGTGTGATATATGTATGTGTTTGTGAGCTGTTGTTTTGTTCCATATAATGTGTTCCATTTATCTGGCCCTGGAGGGAGAAACATTTTCCTGATGTTATCCAGCGCTGGACATTCAAAAAGGTGGTGGTCAACAGTTTCATATGGATGAGTGCACAGCCGGCACCCTGGAGTGTGTTGTGGTTGTATTCTGTTCAGGTGATTGTTAAGCTGCACATTTTGTGTGCCCAGTCAGAATATGATACTCTGGTCTTATCTTTCCAGGAGGTTGATATTGTCTTTAGGATTTGGGCTGGTCATGTATTTATAGTTTTCCCTCCCAGTGTTTCCCTTGGCCAATTCAATCCAATTTCATCCAATTTTCTTTGTTCACAGATTTCAAAATCATTTTAACTGTGTGCAAGGTTGTTTCTGTATAAAACTGTTCTGGTTGTGCTCCAATCTTTGCTAGTCTGTCTGCCTTATCATTGCCAGGTGTGTTTGAGTGACCAGGAATCCACTGCATAACAATGTTGACATCATAAGATGTAAGCAGCTGGTTGGCATGGTGATATATTTCAGGTAGCTCAGGTTTACAATGCCCATCACATTCTAGTGCTTGAAGAGCAGACATAGAGTCTGTAAAAATAACAATATTTTGGATTTTTTATGGGAAGGCATCAAATATGGTCTTCAGGTGGTACAAGGCAACTTCTAGTGCTGTTATTTCAGCTTCATAGTTAGAACATATCTCCCCACAGGGTTTTATTATATCAAATCAAGAAATATCTTGTCTTGTCTTATCCATGTGTGCCGCTAGGCGTCATGGAGAGCCAAATTCCTCTATCTTTTGTTAACTGTGATGCCGCTAACATAGTGCAGCCTTGGTGTTCTAGTATTCCTCTGTCATCTATCCATGTTCATGAAATCATCAAGATATGTAACAAGCTGAATACCTATTACAGAAATATGATGGAAATCTATCACAGAAATATGATGGAAACCTATCACAGAAATATGATGAAAACCTATTACAGAAATATAATGGAAACCTATTACACAGTCAAATTTCAATATGAAGATCACACTTGATTTGATGTCAAGAAACATGACATATTGCAAACCTATTACAGTCACATATTGGAGAACTATTACAGCTACCTTTTTGCAAACCTATTACAGCCACATATTGGAAAACTTATTGCAGCCAAATTTCAATATGAAGACTAAACCAAAGTTGATTTGATCAAGTGAAGAAACATAGCATGTTGCAAACCTACTACAATCAATTAATATGATTGTGGATACTTATATTATTTTTTAGAATTTGGGCACAAACATAAATAGCTCAAGAGAATGCGCTGTAGAAAGCAAGAAAAGAATTTCAACAGTGCCTTTGAAATTTGCCCAAATTAAAAATCTATGGCGAGGTACCAGCAGCATAGCCAAACTATGTATGATCAGAACATCGTATTTCTACTGGCAATATACGGTTATCAGGCATAGACATCTGGCTCTTTAACAACATCTGAAAGCTGAGTTGTTTTTTTGGGGTCATACAATGAGACATAGCATGGAAAGATTAATAGCTGAAGGCAGAGTTAACAGCAACATGGGAAGAGGACGCCCAAGATGATGGTGGTGCAGTGGTATATCAGATTGTTTAAACATATATCTAGCTGCGGCAGGTCAACTCGGCCAGAGTCGTGAAGTGTTCAGAGAATTAATTTAGAAGACTATGTTCTGGAAAAAATATGTCACATGATGACTTACATTATTGACCACTCTTGGATCCTCTTCCTCAAAATGTACAAAGTTGAGCTCACAGTCTTCAACTAAAGGTCTGTGCATGTCCCATGGTTCACCGTTGACCAATGCTAGCGCAGATCTAGTTGTTAGTAACTCTTGCATGTCTGAAACAATATTGGTACACAACTGTTTAATTATTTTTAAAGAAAATATCTTCAATTCAGGTCCCTAGTCTACTAACTAGTCCAGGTACATCCCATAAATATGACAGTCCTGGGCCCATGGGTTGCGGACATTCAGAACAACAGATCCATCTGTATAAATTACTATACTTTCCTTAAAGGAGCTCTTATGAACTAAAGCCTACACCTCTGCTCTCACACACAATGGGCTCTGCAGCACTCTCTGTCAAGACTTTATGCATACTGAAATGGCATTAAATTATTCTGATAGCATTTTTCTCCCAATCTGCACCAGATTCTATGTCCTCAAGTGATCCAGTTGAAAAAAGGTTGAAAAATCATAGGGGTTGACGTCACTGTACTCTGGTTAACACATATGTCCTCCATCCCTCTCAGCAAACTGGCATACTAATTAACAGCATGTAACTTCATAGCTTAAATCGATAATCTCCACAAAACTCAGAAAAAATCCTCTTTATAAACAAAACATCAAAGTAGAAATACATGGCACAATTAAAGAAATACATGGCACAATTAAAGAAATACATGGCACAATTAAAGAAATACATGGCACAATTAAAGAAAAACATGGAACAATTAAAGAAATACATGGCACAATTAAAGAAACACATGGCACAATTAAAGAAAAACATGGCACAATTAAAGAAATACATGGCACAATTAAAGAAATACATGGCACAATTAAAGAAATACATGGCACAATTTAAGAAAGAAGAACATACTTACGCATTGCACAGTTGAATGGCGTCGACAAATATTTGTTCATAATAAGAGTACATTTTTCTGGAACGCCAATGTATTTGACTTGAATTTTCTCAATCCTTGTCACCAACGCAAGTTGCCTTTGTTTTTCCTTTTCGAACAAGTCTATGCGCTTCTTGCGCACTTCTGCATTTGTCAAATTCTGAGATGATAATGAACCTGCAAATAAATATACATGTATTAATGACATAACATTCTTTCCAGATGTATATACACATTCTATTGACAACTAAATGTCCGACATGAGCAGGAAATCTCAGTCCTATAGGTTCTTTTGGATGAAAAGATCAAAATAACAAATGAAAATAGATCTCATGCCAGTGAAAACTTAAACAGTACAGCATGTCTTATATCATCAAGGTTGGCTGCAACAGACCTTCAACATCCCCTGTCTCTTGTTTTGATGGTGCACTCTGCTAAACTGTAACCTGTCCATCTTGTGATGTTACTCTCCCACTTATATCTCTGCCTACCTCTTGCTCGCTTCCCTTCGATTTTACCCTCAAGTAAAGTCTTCAACAAGGTGTTATGTCTTTTAATGTATCCAAAATATTTTATTTGCCTGATCTTTATTTCCCTTAATAATTCTTTTTTCATATTAAGTGTTGTTAGAACATCTTTGTTTCTTCTCTTTCCATGATGTTCTCCCAATTCTTCTATATAACCACATATCACAAAGGCATCAATTCTGTCTTCCAATTGTTTGTTTGAAACTATCACAACATGAAAGACAGATAAGAAGTTCATTGTCATTCATCCATTACAAGTGATGATTCTACTAATTCTAATATTTACTTACTAACTATTATTGTTAGGCTACTTAAGTAGGTAGCCTAACTTATGAATTAAGTAGGAATAATATAACTATAACTTACCTATTTCATACTACTACAACTGACTACTATGTGTGATAATATGATCATCATATCATAATGATGTTGATTTTGATAGTAAGATAGATAAAATGACTATGATGATTATGAGCTAAACTTGACTTTAAACTATTTAGCTAGTAAGTCACAGACCTAACCTAAAAAACATTTCATTTTTCATAGAGTTGTATTTACTAATAACAGTTATCAACATTAACAATCAACGACAAAATTAAAAACACTCTGCTTGCCTACGTAGTTGCGTTGTCACCACCAGCTAAAGTAGGGCGTCTCACAACACTTCCAGACTTCCACATGCCGAACAAATAGACGGTGGTGCCTTTACGCACGAAGGATCATCCATGGTCTTATTGCACCTCTAGAACCGTTTAAATGAATTCTCAGCTAGTATAAGCTAGTACTAACTGTTAGCTAATCTATACTTACGTAAATGATGTTGTAGAAGTCTGTGGGAATTAAAACACCGCTGTAATACCCTTGAATATTGGCTAACAGCGGCCATTTTGCTACAGTACTGAAAATGACCGAGAGTTACATACCTTTGAATTGTAACAAAGTTTGATATTAAGAAGTTAACTTTGTAGGAAACGAGCAAGAACTACAATCCCTGTTGAATAAAGTAGTTTTTCTTCTTCTTTCGTTCGCTAATAATGTCTATATCTGCAGTGTTGTTTCTTGTATAAATTGGACAGTGTTTTCCATTTCTTGTTTTGTACCATAAAGTTTAACATTCATCGGTGTATCAGAACGCCAGTATGTGCATCTTAATGTGTCATAGTTTGCACATTCTTGAAGGATTTGTTCTGAAGTCTGGTTGGCTTGTCCACAAAAGTGTGACAGCAGTGCTATATAACACCTGTACTAACATATGGGTGCGAGTCTTGGACAATAAACAAACTGGAAAGTGGGAAATTAGAGGCAATATGTGGTTCTACAGAAGAATGCCGAGAATACCATGGACTGCCAGAAAAACTAATGTAGAGGTGTTGAAAGAGTCAATTACGATACGGACCTTAATCAACAATATAAGAAAAAGGCAATCTTATTTTTTTTTGCCACTTCATGAGACAAGCAGGTTTAGAGAACATAGTCACAACAGGCAAAATTGAAGGCAACTGAGACTGAGGGCGATAACGTGAGAAAATATTAGACAGTTTGACAGCCTGGCACGATAAGGAAACAACAGTGACTTTGATACATAATACTGTGGACAGAGAGCTGTGGAAAGTCATGACCGCCTACGCCGGCCGGCATGGCACCTGATGATGATAAAAAATGCATGTTTGATGTAATCTGTCTGTTTGTCTTTGTAGTTGCTCTTCTGATGATGCTATACTACTATTGCTTGATCTTCTGCAAATAGCAATTCGTTTAAGTTATCATTCAGATTGTTTCTTCCGTTGTCTTTGCTACTTAGCTGATGTGATCTTTGTTATGAACAATAAAGAGGGGGTGGGGGCTAGTACATATCTCTTGTCTCACTCCCTACTGTATTTGGAAATTATCGGATGTACCTGTGCTAGTTCTAAATGCGTATTGACTATCGGCGTATATGTTATGACATAGGATTTTCAGATGTTGGGGAACTCCATATGTCTGCAGTATTATCCATAGTTGTGCTCTATCCACTATGCCAAAAACTTTATCTTGGTCCACGAAAGCCAAATATAAGCTTTGATTATGTTCTGTCGCTCTTTCTGAACGTTGCTTGAGGGCGAAGATTGAACCTGTTCAACTTTTTATTTTTTTTCAAAATACCAATTGCGTGTTGTTGAGCCGTGTTTCTATATATGCGTGCATCCTTCTCTCTAGTATCTTGCTATAGATTTTTCCTGTGTGGCTTATGATAGATATTGATAAATAAAGAATACAATTGTTCGTCCACCTAATTAGAATGAATCCTTATTCGCCAGCATCAAGAAAAAACACCATGAAAATGGAAACAGCAAGACCAAGAAGAAGGTGGATTGAAGGAGTTATGACTCGGCACAGTATTACTGCATATCAAGCGACAAAACGTGCAATAGCCTGAAAATCGATCGTCATTCAATCCAGCGACGCCGAACAGCATGAGCAGAGAAAAGACAGTAGATAGATAGAGAAATAATAAGAAAAATAACTCGTCAGTGTCGTAGGTTTTCGACACTGAAAGCATCAGCACAACTGTATTCTTATTCATTCGGAGGCGTGTACACAATTCATTTCCGTACTATTTCTTGATGTTATTAATCCAGGATAATTTCTTATCTTTTCCTTCCACCCTCGACTGTTCCTTGTAAAACAATTTGAGAAAGTCAGTCGTATCTTGTTACATGTCCAAACCAAATAAGTGTACGACTTTCACCACTGCCAAAAGCGGTTCTTGATAACCTGGCTTAAGTTTGTTTATTTGCTTCGGGACGAATATATTTGTCTTGTGTTCTATATAGCTAATTTTTAAAGACACGCTTGTATTGCTGGTTTTCAAAAGCCTGAATTATTTTTTACGTATCTACATTGAGTGTCGAAATATCACATCCGTGTTAAAGTTATTTCATCAGTAGTAACAAGATGAAACGTTGCATTGTTTTGACACGTATACAACATGCTTCCATGTCAAAGACGATAATGCAGGAGGGAAGGGTATAGTTAAAGCAGAAAGTAGGGAAGGACCAGACAATAGTAAAGATTGGATATGTCCAGATTTGTGTACAATCAGCCGAAACGTCAAGAGATCGAAATCGTTTGTGAAAGCAGTGCGTTGAAGAGTTCAATGTTGCACAGGGGTAAACTCCATTAAACCTCCGAAAACGACCCTAATGGGTTATGGGTTTATGAATGGATGGATGGATAGATGAATAGATGGATGGATAGATAGAATGTTGTTGTTCATCCATCACAACTGATTACAACTATTTGTTACAACACCTTGTTAAATTTGTATTATATTCATGTATATATGTTTGTTCGTAGATAATTAATGTTATCCTGTATGTCCCCGTTTGTTCGTAGATGGTTAATGTTATCCTGTATGGTCTCCGTTTGTTCGTAGATAATTAATGTTATCCTGTATGTCCCCGTTTGTTCGTAGATGGTTAATGTTATCCTGTATGGTCTGTGTTTGTTCGTAGATGGTTAATGTTATCCTGTATGTCCCCGTTTGTTCGTAGATGGTTAATGTTATCCTGTATGGTCTGTGTTTGTTCGTAGATAGTTACTGTTATCTTGTATGCTTATATTTGTTCGTAGATGGTTAATGTTATCCTGTATGTCCCCGTTTGTTCGTAGATGGTTAATGTTATCCTGTTTATCCCCGTTTGTTAGTAGATAGTTACTGTTATCTTGTATGCTTATATTTGTTCGTAGATGGTGGATGGTATCCATAAGTTGCCGGAGCATGAAAAGAGAGCAATGAATAGTAACACTCATATATGTCATGCATGTCGTAAGAGACTACGTATGAGATTTTGGAAGTGAGGTTAGACTACTCTATCGTATAGACAGAACCATTCGGTAGATTTTCTCAGTATGATGCAAGTCTTCGAAATGTCACCCCCTTAAATGGTTTCGCCCCCGACAATGTATTTTGATTGGTGCCACCTGATGCGGCCGCCTCTCTGCATCAGATCACAACACGCTCCTGCCCATAGATAAGTTAGTAAAGTTAACACACAGCATTTATTAAGGCCGTATATGTTTGATATGTTAGCATTCTTACATTTCAGTTGCTCTGCTATATGAGGACGGTAACAATCTCCTCTCCCTCGCAGTATTTACTTCCCAGATTAATTCGGTACCAAATTAATGATGGGTCGACCAGGGGACCGTTGCGATCTGAAAAAATATTTCCGCCTTAACTGGGGAATGAATCCACTATCACTCATGTGCGAGGCCAGTGTGCAAATCACGTTTCATATGCTTCAGTAGGTATACGCTCTACTTGTCAGCCTCGGACAGCTCCCCTGTTCACACTGGCAAAACAACTGTTACAGTTTTCTGGTTTTTTTTTGTTCTTTAGTGATTGTTCTGCATCCATTACAGGCTTATCATTTGTTCTTCCTTTTTTTCCCCCGGTCAAATTGTTGCTCAGTGTCCGAGTTTTGTTACTATTTTTTCATAGATCTAAATTAGTACATGTTTTTGCCCATTTGTGGTATTTGGTCTTCTTCACTATCAGTTTTACTTTAGCACATGTTTTGTTGCAATTTCTTGTGATAGCGTAATTTCAAGGGCTTTTCTTGCTTTTTTTTCTTCAAAGAATACCAGATTGCATTTCTTTATTGTAAAATGGTTTATAAGATATTCTACTGTCCCTTGGGATTCTTTGTGATGCTGCTGGAAGGATAGTTTTTGTCACCACATTAGTAAATATTTCCATATCATCGCTGTTGATGTTGCACAGCAGGAAAACTGATGTTTCTTGGAGTAGTTTCCAATCTGCATTGCCAAAATTCCAGCGAATTTTCTGTTTGAAATATGCTTTGTTGGAAGAAGATATGTGGTGAGGATTGGTCTATGGTCACTTACGATATCATCAATAATTTCAAGAGAGCTTAAGTCTATTATATCAGATGAACAGATAGTCAGGTCGGGTCAACTGCGAGATAGATGATTCCTATGCAGAAATGTCGGTACAGACTTTCCATCCTGAAGGACTGACAGGTTTATTGTTTCACACAGCTCCTCCATATTATTTTCTGTCTTATTGTGGTTCTAGTAACTCCAATGGGGTGAGTAGCCATTAAAGTCACTAGCAAGTATTTTTTTGAGAAATTTTGTTGCATGGATGTCCGGTAAGTTGCATGTTGTCTGAGGCGTGGTCTGTTTACGATGAAGATAGTGTATTTTCCTGCAGTGTGCCAGATGGTCACTTTCTGCATGTCTGTGGGATGGGCTGTTAGCTGGGTAACATGTCCCTAATGTTCCTGATATAGGTAATTATGCCACGGCATTTGGTGCACTTACAGGCATGGATAGTATGTACTGATATGTGTGTTTCAGTGTCTTTGTGTCCATTCCCCAGTCACCGATTGCCTTCTGATTATGTCGAACTTCTCTATGACTCCAGGAATGCAACCAAATGTTCAAGACAAAAAGGTTGGCATGCCCTGAGTCACTGTATCCCTATGATGGGCCTCAGCCTTTGGAAAACAATGCAGTTTCCCCCTCCCCAGTTATGCACATTACATCTCTGGCTACCTCCCAACTACATCCAGTTGTGTTAGACTATAACTTATGACCATAAAAAAATAGGAAAAAATCTCGGTTCATGTAATTCTGTCACTACATCCTCGGTATATAAACAATTGCTTCTTACTTTAAAAATCAGGATACTATATTTTTATCATTGATGGCTAAAATAGAAATCACTAATTATTTAATGAAAACAAGTAACCACATGCATTGTTTATACTTCTTAACGTTTATTCAAGAAGCATTTAGCATTTATTACGTACTATAACACATAGCAGATGGCAGATGTGAAAAAGAAGTTAAAAGGAGAATAGGAATGGCTAAATGTACCTTCAATTACATGAGGAAATTATTAATATTGAAACAAATTACAAACAAATTAAAAATGAGAATTATAAAATGCTACATCTATTCCATATTAATGTATGACTCAGAAACATGGACACTAAATAAACAATTAGAAGACAAAATTGATGCCTTTGAGATGTGGATATATAGAAGAATAGGGAGAACATCATGGAAAGAGAAGAAAACAAATAAAGAGATACTAAAGACACTTAATATGAAGAAGGAACTACTAAGAGAAATAAATATCAGGCAAATAAAATACTTTGGACACATTAAAAGATCAGGCAAATAAAATACTTTGGACACATTAAAAGACATGACACCTTATTGAAGACCTTACTTGAGGGTAAAGTTAAAGGGAAGCGAGCAAGTGGTAGGCAGAGATACAAGTGGGAGAGTAACATCACACAATGGACAGGTTACAGTCTAGCAGAGTGCACCACCAATACAAGAGACAGGTGATGTTGGAGATACGTTGCAGCCAACATTCGTTGCTGAGACGGCACTTGATGATGATAATAACAATAAAGGTGAATCTAACTTTAAAACGAAAGACATAAGTATTAGTATATAATACTATGACTCAGTTGAGTCGGTCACCGCTGAATTTGGTTCTGTCTCGTCTGTCTTTTATTTTTTATTTACTTTTTTTTAGCAGTCTATACTAATTTTGATTGACATGTCTCTGTCTTCAATTATGGTTGTTTTATTTTATTGCTGCTTATTTCGTAATGTTTATTAAGGCCACTGTATGTTTATATTTTTTTCAAGAAATGTATTAGGCCTACCCAATGATTCTTTACATATTGAGTGATATTTTCAAGAATAACTCAAACTTGTTTGACCTTTCCTCATAAATTCATTACCATTTTATTTTGGCTCAACTACGGATTAACTCTTCACAGCGACCTTTGTTTTAGTTTCGAAGTATTACCGGTAAAAATTTCTTGGTCTTTTTGTTTCTGTGTTGCTCCATCCATTGCCAGTCTATCTTCCTCTTCATTTACTGGTATGCCACAGTGGGATGACAACTAATAAGGGGGCAATAATTCGTTAAAACAAATTTATTGACAATTGTTCTTATTATCTCCCTTTGATCGCAAACGTAAAACCACTGACTGTGCTATGTAAGATAGAACAGTGGTCAGTCCGTGTGGTGCGGGAACCAGAAAATTGAGTAAATATTAGTTGCACTGTTATCTGACATGCACATTGTAAATGGGGACTAAGAACGTTTTTAGGGTTGAGTTGGCTAATCCATTTCATAGACGGTCAAGTGATCCAGTGATCCAGAAGTCAAAGGATATCTTAGTCAAAAGTGTAGCTCAAGGCTGGAGATGGATTTCTGGTGTAAACATCTTTTCAACTTCTTGTTTCATCTTCTGTATCCAATCTCAAGATAAAAGTTGTGCCATAATTGACAGCTTAACTGACAAATCGAACTTCAGCATAGCCTCTATGTCAATTTTACACTGTGGGTGAGACCAGTGTTATAAATATGTTATAAAGTAGGTGAAGGGGGGGGGGGGAGGAGTAATTCCCTTAAAAAATGTCATTCGTGTGTTTTCGTGTATCAGATCTTCTTAATGTGAATTGTGATGTTCCGTTTGTGACAATTTCTACGTGGGGGGGGGGGGGGGAGACGAGAGACTTTTTACCCGCATTTTGGCCAAATTTCTAATGCTAAAAGACATAGACCTATTCTGATTTGCTAAAGGACGGGAAATTGAATATCTCAACCCTACAACCTCCTTATCTACGGGCCATTATGGGACAACAAACTCCACCTTAAATTCCTCTTAGTTGCTGCTTACGATATGCTTGACAGGTAACAGTTTAGCTCCCCATGCTCCCCTTTCAGACCCGCCAACCAAAGACGATTTCTATTGGAAATTAAGTTTATCTAACTATCACTACGTTCAGATTTTTGTTTACTAGAAACAGATTCTTGAAGAGATTATATCTTTTTAATTATAACAAAGAACACGGGTCAGCTGTGTTGGAAATTTAATTTATTTATTGGATGATCTCCGTGACAGAAGACACATGGCAATCACATAGTACTGTGAATTAATTAATACGTCTATAGAAAATACCTTATGACCACTGATCTATGTATAAATAAATCAAAGTCTTCAAACTCCACCGCATTTAGGGTTACCAAGTGTGTTGATTCGAATACGTAACAGATTCGTTATATTTGTAAACTGTTACAGAAACTGGGACATAGGCAAAACAGGGCGAGATATAAGTCAGCGTTATAAAACCAAGACAATCTCTGTCAGACCTGGACACATCTTTGCACTCAATACATACAAT
The DNA here is from genome assembly GCA_034231615.1 of Meghimatium bilineatum. Lineage (NCBI taxonomy): Eukaryota > Metazoa > Mollusca > Gastropoda > Stylommatophora > Philomycidae > Meghimatium > Meghimatium bilineatum. The sequence continues at coordinate 14,388,295 of CM067302.1, read as the reverse complement.
TACAATACATATGTGCCATTAACATAAACAAATGTATATTTCCGCAATTTTAGTAAGCAATGTTTATCAAGTCAAAATATTTTGAGTTTACATTTTTTTAAATGAAGATTTTAAAACTCACAAATTGCAATTCCATTTTTTTCCTCGTGAATACTAAATTTATTTTCTTGTGTTAACGAAATTATAATTAGATCTTTTAAATTACGAATTAAGAACTATGGCCATAAAAACTGTAAGACTATATTATTACTTTGTATCAAAATAGTTTATTCTTTCCAATAAATAACAGTATCCAAATGTTAAATCAAAAATACGTTTAAGTGTAACCGTGTAAATACAAATAATATTAAAATTTAGATAATTTCATGTCAAAAAAGTCGAGTGAAGCACTTTCTCCGCAGCTCTCCTATACCCCCGTAATCCTCTCTCGAGGCGGTATGACATAGAAGGCGCCGCAATCGAAAGCCACTCGGACGCTGAGTACAGCTCACCACTCAGCTAAGCACGTTTATGCTGTTAACATTCCGTACGACCGAAAACTTCACCCCGGTGACTTCGTCCTGTCTTAACATGTCATATGGGGAGGAACCAGCCTAGATCCCAAGCGGTACTGTGACGAGCGAGCTGACTCGACACTGGCTGAACCTTGACCCCGCGGTGGAGTCTAAGACATGTGAACGGACTACTGACACTAGTTCCCATACAAAGTCAAGAGCCAACTTTTGTATAAGTTCCGCGGGGAACCTGAACCTTATACGGACATTATCCCTTAACATCCAAAAGTATATGTGCCACACATTTTGTTACCCATGACAACAGTGAGGGAAGAATGTCGCGCATATTGCTTTCAAAAAACGTTTTTATAAATAGGAGAACGGGGAAAAGTTACATAAAATCTCGCAAAGTAAATTATAGTTGTTCATTTAAATGATATTGCCAATTGTCAGATCAAAATATTGTGTTTTCATGATTTATTAATATCTCGTACTTATTACCACCCTTGATTTTGGAGTGTATGCCCGGCTATGTCCCTTGGTAAATAAATGCTACTATCTTTAACTTCCGGTTCAAATAATGGAGGTATGTTTTTGTTTTCCTAAATCAAGAACTCGTTGATCTTTAACATATTAATATCGTAAAAATTAAATATCTGTGTTACTGAAATGGATTCAAGGATTTCCATATTTGCATCATGATTCGTTCAAGCTTATTTAATTCGACAAAGAAGATCTAAAGCATATTTTAATCAAACGAGAGACATGGGAAATCTTCTAGAATTATTTGTCATAACAATAATTTCAATTTGTTATAGACTGCACTACTGATAGTTAGGTGCTTGTACAGAATTTTAAGAATTGTGCTACATAATTACAAATAATATAGTTAGATAGCCCTTAACAAATGCAATTCAACGATACCTCAATCACGTCTGTATGTCAACCCTGAAAAAAAGATAACGTATATTTTTCGAATTAATTTCACATCAAAATATTTTACATGAAAATTGAAACATATAAATATAGGAAAATATAAATAAAACTTGTGACTACAAAATGTAGCTAAGCTGATAATTTCTCAATTATCTTTGTTATTTTCAATAATACAATTTGTTCAATAATACAAGTATTACAACCCACAAACTGTACATTTTTTTGTTCATGAAGACAACAAATCTATTCAAAATTGTTCCCATTTCTGTAATTTTTAGGTATTTATAAGTATTTAATTAAATACCACAGACATTATATTGTGTTGGCAAAGGCACGGCGCATCTGTTGATCCTATTTCTATAACTTTTAGGTGCGAGCAGTACTAATTAATATTAAAAATGGCAGCAAATTAGCATAATTAAAGTGGAAATAAATTATGAAACTATTGAATATAATTAAATACCACATAACTTATATATATTTGAGTTCGCAAATGCAAGACGCATCTGTTGATTCTATTTCTATCATTTTTAGGTGCAAGCAGAACTAATTAATATTATAAATGGCATCAAATTAGCATAATTAAAATGAAAATAAATTATGAAACTAATCAATATAATTAAATACCACATAAATTATATATATTTGTGTTGGCAAGGGCAAGGCGCATCTGCTGATCCTATTTCTATAATTTTTAGGTTCGCGCAGAACTAATTAATATTAAAAATTGCAGCAAATTATCAAACTATTGAATATAATTAAATACCACATAAATTATATATATTTGAGTTCGCACATGCAAGACGCATCTGCTGATCCTATTTCTATCATTTTTAGGTGCAAGCAGAACTAATTAATATTAAAAATGGCAGCAAATTAGCTTAATTAAAATGAAAATAAATTATGAAACTATTGAATATAATTCGATACCACATAAATTATATATATTTTTGTTGCCAAGGGCAAGACGCAGCTTGTGATCCTATTTAATAATTTTTAGGTTCGCGCAGAACTAATTAATATTAAAAATTGCAGCAAATTATCAAACTATTGAATATAATTAAATACCACATAACTTATATATATTTGAGTTCGCAAATGCAAGACGCATCTGTTGATTCTATTTCTATCATTTTTAGGTGCAAGCAGAACTAATAAATATAAATGGCATCAAATTAGCATAATTAAAATGAAAATAAATTATGAAACTATTGAATATAATTCGATACCACATAAATTATATATATTTTTGTTGGCAAGGACAAGACGCAGCTTGTGATCCTATTTAATAATTTTTAGGTTCGCGCAGAACTAATTAGTATTAAAAATCGCAGCAAATTATCAAACTATTGAATATAATTAAATACCACATAACTTATATATATTTGAGTTCGCAAATGCAAGACGCATCTGTTGATTCTATTTCTATCATTTTTAGGTGCAAGCAGAACTAATTAATATTAAAAATGGCATCAAATTAGCATAATTAAAATGAAAATAAATTATGAAACTAATCAATATAATTAAATACCACATAAATTATATATATTTGTGTTGGCAAGGGAAGGCGCATCTGCTGATCCTATTTCTATAATTTTTAGTTGCGCACAGAACTAATTAATATTAAAAATGGCATCAAATTAGCATAATTAAAATGAAACTAAATTATCAAACTATTGAATATAATTAAATACCACAGAAATTATATATATTTGTATTGACGAAGAGAAGACGCATCTGTTGATCCTATTTCTATAACTTTTAGGTGCGAGCAGAACTAATTAATATTAAAAATGGTAGCAATATAGCTTAATTAAAATGAAAATAAATTATGAAACTATTGAATATAATTCGATACCACATAAATTATATATATTTTTGTTGGCAAGGACAAGACGCAGCTTGTGATCCTATTTAATAATTTTTAGGTTCGCGCAGAACTAATTAGTATTAAAAATCGCAGCAAATTATCAAACTATTGAATATAATTAAATACCACATAACTTATATATATTTGAGTTCGCAAATGCAAGACGCATCTGTTGATTCTATTTCTATCATTTTTAGGTGCAAGCAGAACTAATTAATATTAAAAATGGCATCAAATTAGCATAATTAAAATGAAAATAAATTATGAAACTAATCAATATAATTAAATACCACATAAATTATATATATTTGTGTTGGCAAGGGAAGGCGCATCTGCTGATCCTATTTCTATAATTTTTAGTTGCGCACAGAACTAATTAATATTAAAAATGGCATCAAATTAGCATAATTAAAATGAAACTAAATTATCAAACTATTAAATATAATTAAATACCACAGAAATTATATATATTTGTATTGACGAAGAGAAGACGCATCTGTTGATCCTATTTCTATAATTTTTAGGTGCGAGCAGAACTAATTAATATTAAAAATGACAGCAAATTAGCGTAATTAAAATGAAACTAAATTATCGAACTATTGAATATAATTAAATACCACAGAAAATGTATATTTTTGTGTTCGTAAAAGCAAGACACATCTGTTGATTACATTGTGCTAATCTTCAGATGAAACAATTTCAAATTATTAAACAATTTCATCTGATCATACACTTTCAACTGATCAAACACTTTCAACTGATCAAACAATTTCAACTGATCAATTTCAACTGATCAAACAATTTCAGCAGATCAAACAATTACAACAGATCAAACATTTTCATCTGATCATACACTTTCAACCGATCAAACAATTTCACCTGCAAACAATTGAAATAATTACAGGATTCACCCACAGACCAGGTTAAAACACTCCATTTCGTGGGTAATAATATTGGAAAATATTGGAATAACTTAGTATTCCCAATAAGCAATTTTTACTAATACTTCCTCTATAGTTACTGTATTACTGAAACATCAAGACATTCAACAAATTGTCTGAGTTCGCCATGAAGGGTATAAAATGAAAATTATATACTTATTTTTTCAGAAAATTGTTAAAGATAAGACAAGATAGAAGGTGTTTGTTGGTAACCTGTGCTTTGAAGGTGGCTGGAAGGTGGATAAATTTATATAAGGGTAATAAATAAAGTGGCACTGATACATCTTTGTGCTAGTTGTCATAATATTTTCTGCTTTATTTCCACAGATTTGAAGAAATTGACATTTGTGAAATATGGAAACTATTATGTCACAAAATGATCTCCCTGTACTTGCTGACTCAGATTTTGAGCATTGGACTGATTGTTTGGGTAATGTATCTTCTTCTTCTGTGTTCGTTCTCAAACTCCTGCAGATTAGCAGGATGTAGTCCGGAGAACAGAATGCGTGTCATGGTTTACAGCATTGCTGCGATATCTACGCCTTTCAGCCGGACACATCCGACTTCAGCATGGCTTTGGGTCACTGACCCTATATGGGATGGGACAACCAACTCCATCCCATAACCTCCTTAGTCGCCTTTTACGACATTCGTGGAAGGTAAATCGTGTTGCTATTCTTTGCTCCCCTTTCGGGCCCCAGCAAAACACAGGCGTGGTAATGTATCTTATTACCAGTTCTATAATTACCTCCAGTAATATGCCAGTGTAGAAACTGGGGCATGGACTTTTACCTCGTTCAGGGTGTAAATAATAGGGCTACTACCTTCTCTCCAAGGTCCTCTCAAAGGCATGGTTAGGAGGCAGCTAAGGAAAGTTGGGGGAATGCGCTGACAACCTGTCACCTGTGAAAAATCATCGTCAGATCTTGTCCCAATTTCTTTTCTATCAAATAATCCCTGTGGATGGCAAAGAGATGCAGGCCAGCAGACATTGCACCTTTGTCCTTTTGTGTCAGGCTCCTAAGTGTGCCATCATTACAGATGTGTCAACAAATCTAACAGAAGAATGATGAGTTAGTTTTTCTTCTTCTGCGTTCACTCTCAGGTAACCACCATGAATAAATCATGTGATTTCCACAGGGGATCGTGAGGTATGTTGTACTGCAAGTTCCACAGTAGAACTGTTTTTTGCACCTCAGCTGACTCACTTTGTGGCCTGGACATTCGAGACCCAGCACATCCATTTCATCATGCCTTTAATTCGTGTAGTCGGCTTCCTTAACATGTGACAGCCTGCCTATCTGTACCGACTCTTTGCTGGGACATTTTTTTTCATGTCTTTTTCACATGAGATTTTCTGCAGCCAGGGAACTTGTCTTGTGCAATTGGCTTTTTTGTGCCTGTGCCCATTGGGTACTGAACCTTTTCTCATCCACGAGCCTGGTTCCTGTTTAGGAAGAACTTGACAGAAGATTTGGACCAGGGCTCTTTCACCTTCTTAGCCGAGGTGTCTTTCACTGACATTGTGAACCCCTTACACAAGTCTGAGTATCACCACATGTTTGGCAGTAAAGCATGTACTCAAGTTGAACAATCTTGTCCCATTATGAGCTAGTTTTCCCAGAAGTGTGTGCTGTGCCCCTGGCAAGACTTAATAAACCTGGAATACTAGCACACTGGAATGTCTCCATCTGGCGACTAAATAAACATCCCTTACTCAACCATGTTTTTTGAGACAACCTTTATGAGTCTGGATGTCACCTCAGTTAACCACTGATAAAAACCTGTGATTTTGTCAGAAAGACTATGGTCTGTCAAGAGCTACCTGCTCACAGCTAAATATTAAAGTCCTTTTATCTTAACTGTGGTTAAATAGGGAACTATCACTTGTGATTAAATAAGGAACTTTATTAACTGTGGTTAAATAGGGAACTTTATTCACTGTAGTTAAATAGGGAACTTATTAACTGTGATTAAATAGAAAACTTTATTGATTGTAGTTAAATAGGGAACTTATTCGCTGTGATTAAATAGAAAACTTTATTGATTGTAGTTAAATAGGGAACTTATTCACTGTGATTAAATAGAAAACTTTATTGATTGTAGTTAAATAGGGAACTTATTCACTGTGATTAAATAGAAAACTTTATTTATTGTAGTTAAATAGGGAACTTATTCACTGTGATTAAATAGAAAACTTTATTGATTGTAGTTAAATAGGGAACTTATTCACTGTGATTAAATAGAAAACTTTATTGATTGTAGTTAAATAGGGAACTTATTCACTGTGATTAAATAGAAAACTTTATTGATTGTAGTTAAATAGGGAACTTATTCACTGTGATTAAATAGAAAATTTTATTGATTGTAGTTAAATAGGGAACTTATTCACTGTGATTAAATAGAAAACTTTATTGACTGTAGTTAAATAGGGAACTTATTCACTGTGATTAAATAGAAAACTTTATTGACTGTAGTTAAATAGGGAACTTATTCACTGTGGTTAAATGGGGACCTGTCTTAACTGTGGTTAAATAGAAACATACCAGTAAACTTATTTAGTTATTTAAAAAATGCACAGAGATGTCTCACCAACCATCTTTGTTCATCAAAAGTGACAAAAAAGTAGATTAAGTTCTATTTATCTGTATATTTATACACTGTGACCCTTGTTTGCCATGCAGCATCAGAGGTAGAAGAGTTCTCTGGAGATGGTCTTCATGTGTGCTGTTTGTAAGCTTGTTCCTCTGGCTTCTTTTATTTCTGTGTTCCATCTTTTACATGGTCTGCCTCTGGCTTTATAGCTGTGATGTCTATGTGTCATGGCCACCTGTGGCATGCTGTCTGTTGGTAGTCTGGAAGTCTGTGAAAATGAAAACCATTTGATCTGTTGTCTTTTGATATGTTCCAGTACTGATATTGTTTTGGTTATCTGTCTGATGTTATCGTTTCTAATTCTATCTCTTAATGACACTCCAAGTATTCTTCGTAGACATGTCATTTCTGCTGTCACTATTTTTCTTTGTCTTCTGCTGTCATTATCTAGGTTTGGCATGGGTAGCACAGAGATGGGATAATAATAGTCTTGTATAATGCAACTTTAGTGTCTATGTTTACATTTTTGTTCTTAAAAATATGTGTCATCTGTCCTAGGATCTGGTATGTTTTTTTGCATCTATTTTGCATCTCTTTACTGTTTTTCCCTTCACTCGATATAATGCTTCCTAACTAAGTGAACTCATTTACCTGTTTCATCTGTTTTTATCGATGGAGATAGTGATATTTCTTTCTTTCTTTGCTATTGCATTTATTTCGGTCTTTTCAATATTGATTATTATGTTGAATTTCTGACATGTTGTGTGGAGTCTGTTAATTTGTTCTTGCAATTGTTCTTCTGATGTTGCTATAGTACTTGGTCGTCTTCAAAGAGCAGTTCGTTCAAATTGTCTTTTATGTTACCTTCTTTGTTGGTACTTATTTTACAGATGTGGTCGATATTTGTTATAAAAATTAGAGGGTATAGGACACACCCCTGGCGAACTCCTGATTGAATTTGTAACTTATTGGACACTCCTGCATTCGTTCTTACTTCACATTGTTTCTTAATCTCACCAATGGCTCACTAGACAAACCAACCATGCAACAGAAAACCTTAGTCGATGACATGCCTTTATATTAAGGTTATCTTCTTACAGAAGCTTCATGGCTTCATCCCGTAGTCATAACCTTCGATAACAGTTACCATGTTGTTCCGACAGGCCGATGTTGTGCTTTAACTAGTTACGGGCACAGCGTGGGTGAGCAGAACAACAAAGAAACTTCTACAGAAACAAAGAAGAGTTGTGCCCTGATGTTGACGTCTGTTTCGGCAGCATTAGACTCGAAGCACCTTTGAATCACATGGCTGCTGGAACAGAGGGTGGAGCACTTATGGGAATGTCCCTCGTGCTGTGAGGCCAGTTTCTAATCAAGAATTGGTTATTAGTATAAATGCCCTTGCATATATTGATTAAATGTTCTGGTACTCCGTATATTGATGGTGTTTTCCATAGTTGTTGTCTGTCTACTTTGTCGAAAACTTTTTCTTGGACAACGAATGCGATGTATAATTCTTTGTTGTTTTCTGTGGCTCTTTCTGTTTTAGTTATCTAGGTGTAAAGATAACATCTATACAACTTTTGTTCTTTGGAAGCCCATTTGAATGTTTTTAAATTGTGGTTCAATGTATGATCATAATCGTTCTAATATTTTGTTTAAAAATGTTCCTGTGTTGCCTAGTAAGAATATCCCTCTGTATTTTGTGCAATGTTATGTGTATATATATATATATATAAATTTGGCATGATTGAGCCTTTTGGGATCAATGTCTAGCACTCCTAAGGATGATATCTAGTTGTTCTGTCATTGTTCGTGTTTTTTGTTTCATTGATATTTGAATGTCTTTTTTCTATTTTTGTTTGTTTTGTTTCACCTCAGATCTGCAAGTTTTTTACTCTTCTGTGTTAAATTTATATTTAGCTCTGCCATGTGAATGTGAACATCAATTGTGCCTTTCTTACGTGTTGTATTATGTTGTGAATGTGGTCTTGATAAAGGCATATTGGTAAAAGTGTCGATCTGTGTGTGTTATGTGTGGTTCCAGTGATTAACCAAACATCTTTACCCTGTTCCAAGTTTCTCTGTGGATGGATGCAGTGAAGAATTCCTGTGTGTGTAAAGTGACTTTCATTTTTGTGCCGGGACATGCGGGAGTCCGGGGTAATGAGAGAGCAGATAGGTTGGCTTCACACGTTGCTACCAAGGCTATTGGTGGAGCAATGTATCGTGCAGACATTTTGAACACCCTACGGGAAAACGCACAAACAAATTACTGTATAAGTGATGATGACTCTTGTTCCATGACAAAAATAAAGGAATTTGGTTTCAAATGTGGTGGCACTAGAAAGGAGCGGTTTCGTGGGCACGAAAGAATGATGGTCAATCAACTGCGTACTGGGACCGTCAGTCAACGTGTAATGGCAGCTACACTCAAGGAGAGATCTGAGCACTTATGGACTTGTCTGGAGTGCAGTGATGATGATCCAATGACTAACTAACTGACTGTTTGATTTCAGTTTTACTGCAGTGAGTACATATTATCCTATATACATAACCAAAATATCGGAGGATGTCAGACAAACCAGAAAGTACCGCAGTAACCAGACAAATAAGAGGAGTTGAAAAAGGAGATTACCTAACCACAGGAGGAACACATTAATTAACCAAGGTAATTTATTTATTATTAAAAGATTGAAGACCACAGAGACAGAGGGTGACTTAACTATTATTCATAGTTCGGCTATATTCAGTAACCTTTATAATTAACTTCATATTTACATATTGTTATGTTATGTTATGTTATGTTATGTTATGTTATGTTCCTCCAGGGCCATAGGCGGCTCATAGGGCAGAAACCATAGCTTTCCATGTCTGTCTTTGTGTTGCCAGGTCTTTCAATTGTTGCGTGTTGTTTAGGTTAATTGACATGCCTTCTCTATTAATGGTTCTTCGTAGAGTTTCTCTAGGTCTCCCTCTTCTTCTTACTCCAGGTGGCACCCAATATAATGATTGCTGGGGAATTCTTAGGCTGTTCATTCTGAGAACATGGCCGATGTAAGTCCAACGCCTTTGTCTAATGAAGGAAGATATATATAGGTTTGTTTGCTTTCCTCTCTTATAGTAGTGTTAGATATTTAGTGTTAGATAATTTACATATTATCCTATATTAATTCTTCCCTGTTTGTGTATTTTCAGGAGATCATATTTCAGTATGGCTGCGAAATTCTCCACAATACCTTCAAGAACAAAAGCAAAAAATGTTACAGATGGCACTGTGCCCATTTTTATTTGGTGTGCAATACAATGTGCCGGAGGTCTGGCAAGAAGTACTTTATACATATGGCCTTATTGAGAGAAACTGGTAGGCAGTTTTCTACAATAAATTACCTTGGTTAATTCAGTTTTCTACAATAAATTACCTTGGTTAATTCAGTTTTCTACAATAAATTACCTTGGTTAATTCAGTTTTCTACAATAAATTACCTTGGTTAATTCAGTTTTCTACAATAAATTACCTTGGTTAATTCAGTTTTCTACAATAAATTACCTTGGTTAATTCAGTTTTCTACAATAAATTACCTTGGTTAATTCAGTTTTCTACAATAAATTACTGTGCTAAATCGTGGCTCTCTGTCTACAGTATTATGTATCAATATCGTTGCTATTTCCCTTTTGTGCCAGATTTTCAAACTGTCTAATATTTTCTCACGTTGTCACCCCATCTCCCTTTTCAAGTAGTAATAGTAGTTCCTTGTCTGTTTTTTACAACAAGGTTATTCCTTGTCCATTGTTATAGCAATATTAGTTCCTTGTTTATTTTTTATTCCAATATTAGTTGCTTGTCTGTGTTATAGCAATATTTGTTACTTGTATGTTTTATAGCAATATTAGTTCCTTTTATCTTTTATAGTAATATTAGTTCCCTGTTTGTTATAGCAATTTTAGTTCCTTGTCTGTGTTATAGCAATATTAGTTCATGTTATGTTTTGTAACAATATTAGTTCCCTGTCTGTGTTATAGCAATATTAGTTCCTTGTATGTTTTTATGGCAATATTTGTTTCTTGTCTGCATTGTAGCAATATTAGTTCCTTGTATGTTTTATAGCAATATTAGTTCCTTTTTCTCCGCTGAAGATGGATGTGTTGGGCCATTGGCGCAAATAAAACGGCAACACAACGCATTTCCATTCTCTGGACTACATTCAACTGGAAATCTTGTAGGACCATTGTCCTACTACAAGAGAAATCCAGTGGGAGTTTGAGAATGAACGCTGAAGAAGAAGTTCCTTTTTCCTGTTATAGAAATATTAGTTCATTTTATACCAATATTAGTTCCTTGACTGTTATAGCAATATTAGTTCTGTGTCTTTTTTAATAGCAATAGCAATAGTAGTTCCTTCTCTGTTTTTTAATAGCAATGGTAGTTTCTTCTCTGTTTTTTGTACCAATAGTAGTTCATCTATTTTCTGTTGAAATAGCAGTTCCGTGTCTGTTTTTATTACACTTTAACCAGTTTTTATTTACATTTGAAAATTTTCTTTTATATGCATTTCTGATCTGATCTTAATTACATTTAAGAGATTTCTTGTCTTGAAGGAGGTCTATCTATGTGTTTTATATTTTAATTAATAGGACATATTCGACAGGGTATCTCAGTGACACTGAGCTAGAGATACTTGAAATGGCTGAGACGATATTTGTTCGATGCTCACAACTAGTGGTAAGTTAGCATGTTCAATTGTTCACAACTAGTGGTAAGTTAGCATGTTCAATTGTTCACAACTAGTGGTAAGTTAGCATGTTCAATTGTTCACAACTAGTGGTAAGTTAGCATGTTCAATTGTTCACAACTAGTGGTAAGTTAGCATGTTCAATTGTTCACAACTAGTGGTAAGTTAGCATGTTCAATTGTTCACAACTAGTGGTAAGTTAGCATGTTCAATTGTTCACAACTAGTGGTAAGTTAGCATGTTCAATTGTTCACAACTAGTGGTAAGTTAGCATGTTCAATTGTTCACAACTAGTGGTAAGTTAGCATGTTCAATTGTTCACAACTAGTGGTAAGTTAGCATGTTCAATTGTTCACAACTAGTGGTAAGTTAGCATGTTCAATTGTTCACAACTAGTGGTAAGTTAGCATGTTCAATTGTTCACAACTAGTGGTAAGTTAGCATGTTCAATTGTTCACAACTAGTGGTAAGTTAGCATGTTCAATTGTTCACAACTAGTGGTAAGTTAGCATGTTCAATTGTTCACAACTAGTGGTAAGTTAGCATGTTCAATTGTTCACAACTAGTGGTAAGTTAGCATGTTCAATTGTTCACAACTAGTGGTAAGTTAGCATGTTCAATTGTTCACAACTAGTGGTAAGTTAGCATGTTCAATTGTTCACAACTAGTGGTAAGTTAGCATGTTCAATTGTTCACAACTAGTGGTAAGTTAGCATGTTCAATTGTTCACAACTAGTGGTAAGTTAGCATGTTCAATTGTTCACAACTAGTGGTAAGTTAGCATGTTCAATTGTTCACAACTAGTGGTAAGTTAGCATGTTCAATTGTTCACAACTAGTGGTAAGTTAGCATTTGTTCACAACTAGTGGTAAGTTAGCATGTTCAATTGTTCACAACTAGTGGTAAGTTAGCATGTTCAATTGTTCACAACTAGTGGTAAGTTAGCATGTTCAATTGTTCACAACTAGTGGTAAGTTAGCATGTTGTGAATTGTCAGACATCAGTTTTAGTATATTAAAGGAAATGTGTTTTCTATTTTCTTCTTCTCTCATCTTCATCTTCATCTCTCATCTTCATCTTCTTCTTTCATCTTCATCTTCTTCTCTCATCTTTATCTTCTTATCTCATCTTCATCTCTCATCTTCATCTTCTTATCTCATCTTCATCTCTCATCTTCATCTTCTTCTCTCATCTTCATCTTCTTATCTCATCTTTATCTTCTTCTTCTTCTCTCATCTTCATCTTCTTCTCTCATCTTCATCTTCTTCTCTCATCTTTATCTTCTTCTTCTTCTCTCATCTTTATCTTCTTCTCTCATCTTTATCTTCTTCTCTCATCTTCATCTTCTTATCTCATCTTAATCTTCTTCTCTCATCTTCATCTTCTTCTCTCATCTTCATCTTCTTATCTCATCTTAATCTTCTTCTCTCATCTTTATCTTCTTCTCTCATCTTCATCTTCTTCTCTCATCTTAATCTTCTTCTCTCATCTTTATCTTCTTCTCTCATCTTCATCTTCTTCTCTCATATTTATCTTCTTCTCTCATCTTCATCTTCTTCTCTCATCTTTATCTTCTTCTTCTTCTCTCATCTTTATCTTCTTCTCTCATCTTTATCTTCTTCTCTCATCTTCATCTTCTTCTCTCATCTTTATCTTCTTCTCTCATCTTTATCTTCTTCTTCTTCTCTCATCTTTATCTTCATCTTCTTCTCTCATCTTTATCTTCTTCTTCTTCTCTCATCTTTATCTTCTTCTTCTTCTCTCATCTTTATCTTCTTCTTCTTCTCTCATCTTTATCTTCTTCTTCTTCTCTAATCTTTATCTTCTTCTCTCATCTTTATCTTCTTCTCTCATCTTTATCTTCTTCTCTCATCTTTATCTTCTTCTCTCATCTTTATCTTCTTCTCTCATCTTTATCTTCTTCTTCTTCTCTCATCTTTATCTTCTTCTTCTTCTCTCATCTTCATCTTCTTCTCTCATCTTCATCTTCTTCTCTCATCTTTATCTTCTTCTCTCATCTTTATCTTCTTCTTCTTCTCTCATCTTTATCTTCTTCTCTCATCTTTATCTTCTTCTCTCATCTTTATCTTCTTCTCTCATCTTTATCTTCTTCTTCTTCTCTCATCTTTATCTTCTTCTTCTTCTCTCATCTTTATCTTCTTCTCTCATCTTTATCTTCTTCTCTCATCTTTATCTTCTTCTCTCATCTTTATCTTCTTCTCTCATCTTTATCTTCTTCTCTCATCTTTATCTTCTTCTTCTTCTCTCATCTTTATCTTCTTCTTCTTCTCTCATCTTTATCTTCTTCTTCTTCTCTCATCTTTATCTTCTTCTTCTTCTCTCATCTTTATCTTCTTCTCTCATCTTTATCTTCTTCTCTCATCTTTATCTTCTTCTCTCATCTTTATCTTCTTCTCTCATCTTTATCTTCTTCTCTCATCTTTATCTTCTTCTTCTTCTCTCATCTTTATCTTCTTCTCTCATCTTTATCTTCTTCTCTCATCTTTATCTTCTTCTCTCATCTTTATCTTCTTCTCTCATCTTTATCTTCTTCTCTCATGTTTATCTTCTTCTCTCATCTTCATCTTCTTCTCTCATCTTCATCTTCTTCTCTCATCTTCATCTTCTTCTTCTTCTCTCATCTTTATCTTCTTCTTCTTCTCTCATCTTCATCTTCTTCTCTCATATTCATCTTCTTCTCTCATCTTCATCTTCTTCTCTCATCTTCATCTTCTTATCTCATCTTTATCTTCTTCTCTCATCTTAATCTTCTTCTCTCATCTTTATCTTCTTCTCTCATCTTTATCTTCTTATCTCATCTTTATCTTCTTCTCTCATCTTTATCTTCTTATCTCATCTTTATCTTCTTCTCTCATCTTTATCTTCTTATCTCATCTTTATCTTCTTCTCTCATCTTTATCTTCTTCTCTCATCTTCATCTTCTTCTCTCATCTTTATCTTCTTCTTCTCTCATCTTTATCTTCTTCTCTCATCTTCATCTTCTTCTCTCATCTTTATCTTCTTCTTCTTCTCTCATCTTCATCTTCTTCTCTCATCTTCATCTTCTTCTCTCATCTTCATCTTCTTCTCTCATCTTCATCTTCTTATCTCATCTTTATCTTCTTCTCTCATCTTCATCTTCTTCTCTCATCTTCATCTTCTTCTCTCATCTTCATCTTCTTCTTCTTCTCTCATCTTTATCTTCTTCTTCTTCTCTCATCTTCATCTTCATCTTCTTCTCTCATCTTCATCTTCTTCTCTCATCTTCATCTTCTTCTCTCATCTTTATCTTCTTCTTCTTCTCTCATCTTCATCTTCATCTTCTTCTCTCATCTTCATCTTCTTCTCTCATCTTCATCTTCTTCTCTCATCTCTATCTTCTTCTTCTTCTCTCATCTTCATCTTCATCTTCTTCTCTCATCTTCATTTTCTTCTCTCATCTTCATCTTCTTATCTCATCTTTATCTTCTTCTCTCATCTTCTTCTTCTTCTCTCATCTTAATCTTCTTCTCTCATCTTTATTTTCTTCTCTCATCTTAATCTTCTTCTCTCATCTTTATCTTCTTCTCTCATCTTTATCTTCTTCTCTCATCTTCATCTTCTTATCTCATCTTTATCTTCTTCTTCTTCTCTCATCTTCATCTTCTTCTCTCATCTTCATCTTCTTCTCTCATCTTAATCTTCTTCTCTCATCTTCATCTTCTTCTCTCATCTTCTTCTCTCATCTTCATCTTCTTCTCTCATCTTCATCTTCTTCTTCTTCTCTCATCTTTATCTTCTTCTTCTTCTCTCATCTTTATCTTCTTCTCTCATCTTTATCTTCTTCTTCTTCTCTCATCTTTATCTCTCTTCTCTCATCTTCTTCTCTCTCATCTTCATCTTCTTCTTCTCTCTATCTTCTTCTTCTTCTCTCATCTTTATCTTCTCTCATCTTTATCTTCTTCTCTCATCTTTATCTTCTTCTCTCATCTTCATCTTCTTATCTCATCTTCTTCTTCTTCTTCTCTCATCTTCATCTTCTTCTCTCATCTTCTTCTCTCATCTTAATCTTCTTCTCTCATCTTCATCTTCTTCTTCTTCTCTCATCTTTATCTTCTTCTTCTTCTCTCATCTTTATCTTCTTCTCTCATCTTTATCTTCTTCTCTCATCTTCATCTTCTTCTCTCATCTTCATCTTCTTCTTCTTCTCTCATCTTCATCTTCATCTTCTTCTCTCATCTTCATCTTCTTATCTCATCTTCATCTTCTTCTCTCATCTTCATCTTCTTCTCTCATCTTCATCTTCTTCTTCTTCTCTCATCTTCATCTTCTTCTTCTTCTCTCATCTTCATCTTCATCTTCTTATCTCATCTTCATCTTCTTCTCTCATCTTTATCTTCTTCTTCTCTCATCTTTATCTTCTTCTCTCATCTTCATCTTCTTCTCTCATCTTTATCTTCTTCTCTCATCTTTATCTTCTTCTCTCATCTTCATCTTCTTCTCTCATCTTTATCTTCTTCTCTCATCTTTATCTTCTTCTCTCATCTTCATCTTCTTATCTCATCTTTATCTTCTTCTTCTTCTCTCATCTTTATCTTCTTCTCTCATCTTCATCTTCTTCTCTCATCTTCATCTTCTTCTCTCATCTTCTTCTTCTTCTCTCATCTTCATCTTCTTCTTCTTCTCTCATCTTCATCTTCATCTTCTTCTCTCATCTTAATCTTCTTCTCTCATCTTTATCTTCTTCTTCTCTCATCTTCATCTTCTTCTCTCATCTTTATCTTCTTCTCTCATCTTTATCTTCTTCTCTCATCTTCATCTTCTTCTCTCATCTTCATCTTCTTCTCTCATCTTCATCTTCTTCTCTCATCTTTATCTTCTTCTCTCATCTTTATCTTCTTCTCTCATCTTTATCTTCTTCTCTTATCTTCATCTTCTTCTCTCATCTTCATCTTCTTCTCTCATCTTTATCTTCTTCTCTCATCTTTATCTTCTTCTCTCATCTTTATCTTCTTCTCTCATCTTTATCTTCTTCTCTCATCTTCATCTTCTTCTCTCATCTTCATCTTCTTCTCTCATCTTTATCTTCTTCTCTCATCTTCATCTTCTTCTCTCATCTTCATCTTCTTCTCTCATCTTTATCTTCTTCTCTCATCTTCATCTTCTTCTCTCATCTTTATCTTCTTCTCTCATCTTTATCTTCTTCTCTCATCTTCATCTTCTTCTCTCATCTTTATCTTCTTCTCTCATCTTCATCTTCTTCTCTCATCTTCATCTTCTTCTCTCATCTTCATCTTCTTCTCTCATCTTTATCTTCTTCTCTCATCTTTATCTTCTTCTCTCATCTTCATCTTCTTCTCCCATCTTCATCTTCTTCTCTCATCTTCATCTTCTTCTCTCATCTTCATCTTCTTCTCTCATCTTCATCTTCTTCTCTCATCTTTATCTTCTTCTCTCATCTTTATCTTCTTCTCTCATCTTCATCTTCTTCTCTCATCTTCATCTTCTTCTCTCATCTTCATCTTCTCCTCTCATCTTTATCTTCTTCTCTCATCTTTATCTTCTTCTCTCATCTTCATCTTCTTCTCTCATCTTCATCTTCTTCTCTCATCTTTATCTTCTTCTCTCATCTTTATCTTCTTCTCTCATCTTTATCTTCTTCTCTCATCTTTATCTTCTTCTCTCATCTTTATCTTCTTCTTCTTCTCTCATCTTTATCTTCTTCTCTCATCTTTATCTTCTTCTCTCATCTTCATCTTCTTCTCTCATCTTCATCTTCTTCTTCTTCTCTCATCTTCATCTTCTTCTTCTTCTCTCATCTTCATCTTCATCTTCTCTCATCTTCATCTTCTTATCTCATCTTCATCTTCTTCTCTCATCTTCATCTTCTTCTCTCATCTTCATCTTCTTCTTCTTCTCTCATCTTCATCTTCTTCTTCTTCTCTCATCTTCATCTTCATCTTCTTATCTCATCTTCATCTTCATCTTCTTCTCTCATCTTTATCTTCTTCTTCTTCTCTCATCTTTATCTTCTTCTCTCATCTTCATCTTCTTCTCTCATCTTTATCTTCTTCTCTCATCTTTATCTTCTTCTCTCATCTTCATCTTCTTCTCTCATCTTTATCTTCTTCTCTCATCTTCATCTTCTTATCTCATCTTTATCTTCTTCTTCTTCTCTCATCTTTATCTTCTTCTCTCATCTTCATCTTCTTCTCTCATCTTCATCTTCTTCTCTCATCTTCTTCTTCTTCTCTCATCTTCATCTTTATCTTCTTCTCTCATCTTTATCTTCTTCTCTCATCTTCATCTTCTTCTCTCATCTTCATCTTCTTATCTCATCTTTATCTTCTTCTTCTTCTCTCATCTTTATCTTCTTCTCTCATCTTTATCTTCTTCTCTCATCTTTATCTTCTTCTCTCATCTTTATCTTATTCTCTCATCTTCATCTTCTTCTCTCATCTTCATCTTCTTCTCTCATCTTCATCTTCTTCTTCTTCTCTCATCTTCATCTTCTTCTTCTTCTCTCATCTTCATCTTCATCTTCTTCTCTCATCTTTATCTTCTTCTCTCATCTTCATCTTCTTCTCTCATCTTCATCTTCTTCTCTCATCTTCATCTTCTTCTCTCATCTTTATCTTCTTATCTCATCTCTCATCTTCATCTTCATCTCTCATCTTCATCTTCTTCTCTCATCTTCATCTTCTTATCTCATCTTTATCTTCTTCTTCTCTCATCTTCTTCTTCTTCTCTCATGTTTATCTTCTTCTCTCATCTTCATCTTCTTCTCTCATCTTTATCTTCTTCTCTCATCTTCATCTTCTTCTCTCATCTTCATCTTCTTCTCTCATCTTTATCTTCTTCTCTCATCTTCATCTTCTTCTCTCATCTTCATCTTCTTCTTCTTCTCTCATCTTCATCTTCTTCTCTCATCTTCATCTTCTTCTTCTTCTCTCATCTTCATCTTCTTCTCTCATCTTCATCTTCTTCTCTCATCTTCATCTTCTTCTTCTTCTCTCATCTTCATCTTCTTCTCTCATCTTCATCTTCTTCTCTCATCTTCATCTTCTTCTCTCATCTTCATCTTCTTCTCTCATCTTCATCTTCTTCTCTCATCTTCATCTTCTTCTTCTTCTCTCATCTTCATCTTCTTCTCTCATCTTCATCTTCTTCTCTCATCTTCATCTTCTTCTCTCATCTTCATCTTCTTCTCTCATCTTTATCTTCTTCTCTCATCTTCATCTTCTTCTCTCATCTTCATCTTCTTCTTCTTCTCTCATCTTTATCTTCTTCTTCTTCTCTCATCTTCATCTTCTTCTCTCATCTTCATCTTCTTCTCTCATCTTCTTCTTCTTCTCTCATCTTCATCTTCTTCATCTTTATCTTCTGCTTCTTCTCTCATCTTTATCTTCTTCTCTCATCTTCATCTTCTTCTCTCATCTTTATCTTCTTCTCTCATCTTTACCTTCTCCTCTCATCTTTACCTTCTCCTCTCATCTTAATCTTCTTCTCTCATCTTTATCTTCTTCTCTCATCTTTATCTTCTTCTCTCATCTTCATCTTCTTATCTCATCTTTATCTTCTTCTTCTTCTCTCATCTTCATCTTCTTCTCTCATCTTTATCTTCTTCTTCTTCTCTCATCTTCATCTTCTTCTCTCATCTTTATCTTCTTCTCTCATCTTCATCTTCTTCTCTCATCTTCTTCTTCTTCTCTCATCTTCATCTTCTTCTCTCATCTTTATCTTCTTCTCTCATCTTCATCTTCTTATCTCATCTTCATCTTCTTCTTCTTCTCTGATCTTCATCTTCTTCTCTCATCTTCATCTTCTTCTCTCATCTTCATCATCTTCTTCTTCTCTCATCTTCATCTTCTTCTCTCATCTTCATCTTCTTCTTCTTCTCTCATCTTTATCTTCTTCTTCTTCTCTCATCTTCATCTTCTTCTCTCATCTTCATCTTCTTCTCTCATCTTCTTCTTCTTCTCTCATATTCATCTTCTTCTCTCATCTTCATCTTCTTCTCTCATCTTCTTCTTCTTCTCTCATCTTCATCTTCTTCTCTCATCTTTATCTTCTTCTCTCATCTTCATCATCTTCTCTCATCTTCATCTTCTTCTTCTTCTCTCATCTTCATCTTCTTCTCTCATCTTTATCTTCTTCTCATCTTTATCTTCTTCTTCTTCTCTCATCTTTATCTTCTTCTCTCATCTTCATCTTCTTCTCTCATCTTTATCTTCTTCTCTCATCTTTATCTTCTTCTCTCATCTTTATCTTCTTCTCTCATGTTTATCTTCTTCTCTCATCTTCATCTTCTTCTCTCATCTTCATCTTCTTCTTCTTCTCTCATCTTCATCTTCTTCTCTCATCTTCATCTTCTTCTCTCATCTTTATCTTCTTCTTCTCTCATCTTTATCTTCTTCTCTCATCTTCATCTTCTTCTTCTTCTCTCATCTTTATCTTCTTCTCTCATCTTTATCTTCTTCTTCTTCTCTCATCTTTATCTTCTTCTCTCATCTTTATCTTCTTCTCTCATCTTCATCTTCTTCTTCTCTCATCTTTATCTTCTTCTTCTTCTCTCATCTTTATCTTCTTCTCTCATCTTCATCTTCTTCTTCTTCTCTCATCTTTATCTTCTTCTCTCATCTTCATCTTCTTCTTCTTCTCTCATCTTTATCTTCTTCTCTCATCTTCATCTTCTTCTTCTTCTCTCATCTTTATCTTCTTCTCTCATCTTTATCTTCTTCTCTCATCTTCATCTTCTTCTTCTTCTCTCATCTTTATCTTCTTCTCTCATCTTCATCTTCTTCTTCTTCTCTCATCTTTATCTTCTTCTCTCATCTTCATCTTCTTCTTCTTCTCTCATCTTCATCTTCTTCTCTCATCTTTATCTTCTTCTTCTTCTCTCATCTTTATCTTCTTCTCTCATCTTCATCTTCTTCTTCTTCTCTCATCTTTATCTTCTTCTCTCATCTTCATCTTCTTCTTCTTCTCTCATCTTTATCTTCTTCTCTCATCTTCATCTTCTTCTTCTTCTCTCATCTTTATCTTCTTCTCTCATCTTTATCTTCTTCTCTCATCTTTATCTTCTTCTCTCATCTTTATCTTCTTCTCTCATCTTTATCTTCTTCTCTCATCTTTATCTTCTTCTTCTTCTCTCATCTTCATCTTCTTCTCTCATCTTCATCTTCTTCTCTCATCTTCATCTTCTTCTTCTTCTCTCATCTTTATCTTCTTCTCTCATCTTCATCTTCTTCTCTCATCTTCATCTTCTTCTCTCATCTTTATCTTCTTCTCTCATCTTTATCTTCTTCTCTCATCTTTATCTTCTTCTTCTTCTCTCATCTTCATCTTCTTCTCTCATCTTTATCTTCTTCTCTCATCTTTATCTTCTTCTCTCATCTTTATCTTCTTCTCTCATCTTCATCTTCTTCTCTCATCTTCATCTTCTTCTCTCATCTTCATCTTCTTCTTCTTCTCTCATCTTTATCTTCTTCTCTCATCTTCATCTTCTTCTCTCATCTTCATCTTCTTCTCTCATCTTCATCTTCTTCTTCTCTCATCTTTATCTTCTTCTTCTTCTCTCATCTTTATCTTCTTCTCTCATCTTCATCTTCATCTTCTCTCATCTTCATCTTCTTCTCTCATCTTCATCTTCTTCTCTCATCTTCATCTTCTTCTCTCATCTTTATCTTCTTCTCTCATCTTTATCTTCTTCTTCTTCTCTCATCTTCATCTTCTTCTCTCATCTTCATCTTCTTCTCTCATCTTCTTCTTCTTCTCTCATCTTCATCTTCTTCTCTCATCTTTATCTTCTTCTCTCATCTTTATCTTCTTCTCTCATCTTCATCTTCTTCTCTCATCTTCATTTTATTCTCTCATCTTCATCTTCATCTCTCTCTTCATATTTGCAGCACATTTCTCTAGCCTTGCCTAACTTCAAAATGATGTATCTCAGCAAATATGTAACGTTTATAATTGAAATTTTATGTGTGAATTTGAGATGGTATAGACCATATGATTAATTTTTTAATTAAAATACAAACATTGGTTTAAATTTTTGGTCACTGCGAATATATTCCAGCTTCTTAATATTAGGTTTGATTACATACAGCTTCCATTACATGGATATAAAAAAACATGGAGAGTCTGCTACCGATCATTCGATATGTGCACAAAAGCACTGATTCCCTTCCTCCCCCAAGAGTCTTCCCTGGGGGGGGGGGAAAGAGGCCTCAAAGTACGTTGCATGCAGATTGACGATTGCTGCATTGTATGAGCCTGTAGCGATAGCTTGTTTCGCTAAATGATGTATGGTTTATTTTGTAAAAAAAGAGACACATTAGACTGTTATGTACCCAAATTTTATTTATTGCAATATATATTTTCTTCTTCTTCTTTCGTTCACTTGAAACATGTCTATATCTGTAATTCTGTCTCCTTAATAAAACTCACTGTCTTTTGTAGTTCATACAGTGTCCCATAGAGTTTTGATTCCAGTGTTGTTTCCTCTGGCCAATATGTCTGCCTCAGCGTTTCATGCTCAGAACACTCTTGAAGTATATGTTTGGCACTCTGTGCTGCCTGTCCACATGTACACATGGCCGTGTTGCCAATCTTGAACTTTGTATACATGTGACTGCGGAGTCGGTTGTGTCCTGTTCTGAGACGTAGAATTATAACTTGTTCTGATCTGTTCATATTGTGATAGTCATCTTGTGTTGGTGTTTGTGGCTTTCTTATTGACTTTATCATCTGTTTTTTCTGATGGTAGGTGATTGGTATATCTGGTTGGTCTTCGGCAGCACCTTCCTTAGCCAGTTTGTCTGCTTTTTCATTTCCTGGTATTCCACAGTGAGAGGGTATCCACTGCATGGTTACCCTATACTGGTAAGACAATTCGCTAAGTAGTTTTTTTAAGTCTGTTAGTTTTCCAGACTGGAGAGCTTGAAGCACTGACCTTGCATCTGTCAGGAATACCACAGGCTGTAGGTCAGAGTTGGAGTTCAGCAGTTTTTTAGCTGCCACACTAATTGCCTGGATTTCTGCATCATAATTATTGCAGAATTTTCCTGTCGGTGTTCTGATTGTATCTCTAGGCTTGTGTGGATATTCTATATATACACCTGCACCTCCATTCCTCACAGCATTCTGTGCTGACCCATCTGTGTACACTCTGACCCATATATCTTGTGGATATTCCTCATCCAGGAAACTGAGGGTGACTGTCATTCGCTGCACACTGTTCTGTTCGTCCTCGCTTAGTATTCCTTTCACATGGGTCTGAATGTATATTGGCATTCCATGGCTTTCACTCCACGGGGTTTGCTCTGGTACAGACCTTAAGGGGCTGTCAACTTCAGGTAGGTCTGTAAGTTGTCTACGGAGTCGTTTAGCTTGATGGATAAAGCTGCTCCTTTTCAGTCGTCCCATTGCTAGATTTTGGAATCTTTCCTTCATTGGATGGCTTGGCATACACTGAAACTTTTCTGCTTGAATTAGTACTTTTGTGTCTCTGCGTTCGCCAAGTGTTTGCATTCTTCCCATTTTCTGCATCTCTGCTATGGGTGTTGATTTCATTGCTCCCAACATTATTCTAAGTGCCTGGTTTTGCACTTTATCTAGATCTTGTAATGTGGTGTTTGATGCAGGACACCACGCAGCTGAACCGTATTCCAGGTGTGGTCTTATGCCTTGCTGGTAAACTTTACTGAGTATATTTCCACTGGCTCCCCATGTGGTTCCACTTAGTTTTCTCAGGATAGCTAGCTTCCTCCTGGCTTTTGTTGTTGCTTTGTTTATGTGCTGCTTCCATGTCAGCTTATCATCAAAAGTAACTCCGAGGTATGTGGGTTGTTTGTCTTCTTTCAAGAGCTCTCCATCTATCTTGATATGACCAGCTTTTTGTTTTGGTGAGAGGGTAAAGAGTGTAGTGCTGCACTTATCTGTGTTAATGCTGACGCACCATCTATTAGCCCATAAGGTTAGGGCATCGATAGCTCTTTGTATTTGTTTAGTGGCCACTGTTGCATGTTCTTCCGTGCACCAGATCACCAGGTCGTCAGCATACATTGCCACTTTGATCCCGTGTGGTAGTTCAGCAACTAGGTCATTGATGTAAACCAAGAAAAGTGTGGGTGACAGGACTCCTCCCTGGGGGACTCCATGACGCAGTAGAACTTTCTTGCTCTTGCGACCATCTAATTGTACCCTGGCTCTTCTATTATGCAGGTATGCTTTTACCCATTTGTACATTCTTGAGCTAACCCTGCAATTTCGCAATTTCTTTAGGAGCCCTTCTTTCCAGACCTTATCAAATGCTTTCCTGAGGTCTATCCATGCTGCTAGTACCAGTTTCTTTTCTTGGAAGGCATCCTCAATCTCTTGGGAGAGGTAGGTTGCCTGATCTTCAGTAGAGTAGCACTGTCTGAAACCTGCTTGCTGTGATACCAGAAGGTTTTCACTTTCAAGGTACCACTGCATCCTAAGATTGATAATGCGTTCCATTGTTTTACATAGACAGCTTGTGAGGCTGATGGGCCTGTAGTTGGAGACTGTGTTGCCATCTTTTCCTGATTTGAGGAGTGGTATCATTATTGCTTCTCTCCACGCCTGTGGTACATTACCTGTGGACCAGCTTGTGTTAAAGATCTGCAGTAGCTTTGCTCTTGCTGCACTTCCCAGGTTTCTAATCATTTCATTGGACACTCCATCAGCTCCAGGGGACTTTTTCATTTTCAATTTGGATATTGCATGCTCCAGTTCTCTCATTGTGATTGGTGCCTCCATGACTTCAGGTATAGGTTCACCTTGTCCAATGTTTTGCTGGTTCTCTCGAACCTCCTGTTGTTTGTCTGGGCTGACTTTGACGTTATTGTCTTCTGCAAAGGAATCTGCAAAGTAATCAGCTGCATGTTTACCTGTTAAAATGTTACTATCTTTATAAAGTGTGATCCTGGTATTTCTCCCTGTACCTTCATCATTTAGTTGTTTTACAAGTTTCCATAATTTCCTAGTATCTCTTTCTAGGTTCAGCGACTCTGTTTTTTCTTTCCAGCTGCTCCGTCTGGCTTGTAACTTGGCTCTTTGAAATTTAGCCTTTGTTTGCTGATATTTGTTGTGATGTTCTTGGCTAGGTCTGTTCTCAGCCTGCTGTCTAGATGTTTCCATCTCATTTTGCAGCTTTTCCAGTTCATCATTCCAGTAGGGTTTGTAGTTTTTGCGTGCCCCCCTGGGTATGGTTTTACTAGCAGCATGTAGTATACATCTATTAAATTCACTCACTGCTCTATTGATGTCTTTGTCCAAGTTCATGTCCTTAGCTAGAACACTGGTTAAATGCTGGTACATTTTCCAGTCTGCCCTCTTATAGTTCCACCTAGTGAGCGTGCTGCTGTCCTTGGTAAATTCATTGTGGATTTCCAGAAATACTGGTCTGTGGTCACTACCTCCAAGCTGCTTTCCAACAACACGTGTGATGTTCCATTCCAAGCCTGGTGAGTGGAATGCTAGGTCTGGTGTAGAGGTGGTGTGCCATGCTCTCGAGTAGAAGGTTGGCGAGTCTGCTGGCTGGTTAATAAGGATGAGATTATTTTCATCCTGCCAGCTCTCAAGTTCCTCACCTCTCTTGTCGATATGATCGTAGCCCCAGCTCTGAGAGTGGCTGTTGAAGTCACCACACACCATAAGTCTCTCTTTGTCTGGAATTGTGTCTAGTGCCAATGGTTTATCATTTGGGCAGTAGTAGTTCAGGAGATGGAATTCTGCACTGTCTGTTTTTAGTTGGAGCATCTGGTATTCTGCCCCTTCCATATATACTTCAAGCTGACATGCGCTGATATTGTTTTTAACAAGTGTCAGAATTCCACCCTTTCGCCTGTCCTTTCGGTCAGATCGGTAGCACTGGTAGCCTCTGATTTTGAAGGCTATGTCGCTACTGAGGTGTGTTTCTTGGATACAGCATATGTTAACTTGCTCTTCACTGAGGACATTTTCAAGTTCCAATTTTTTGCTGTATCCATCTCTTTTACTGTTGACACCCTCAGCATTCCAGTGCATTATTTTTATTGGTCGTTTGTTTGTTTGGCCAGTAGCTCTATTCCCTTGCCTCCTGGCTCCTCGGGGCAATTGAGAAGGACTTCCAGTAACTGAGGTTGGGCCCTTTCGAGGTATAGGGCCCGGCACCGTCCCTGCCTGAACGTCCGCCACAGGGCAGGCACCATAACTATTTATAGATGTAGACATGTTTCCATTGTGTTTTGTGCGTGGCATCCTGATTATCTGTGCGCCTTTTGGCTGGATGCCTCCGTCTTCAGCACTCTGCTTACTAGGGCAGGACTATGGTCCTGCTCGAGTGGGACTGCCCGACCAGTCTTAGTTTCCAGCCCCTGATGGCTGAACTAAGCCCCATCACCTCTGCACGGTGCTGGTCTCGATGGAGACAATATATATCAAAAGTCTACTTGTCAGCATGCTTCTCACACATTTTTTAAGATGTTTACAGTCAATTATAAGACGTGATTTACACACTATTGGTTTATCATACAATTTGCCTGATTTAAGTGTGATATTGTGCATTTTGTACTCTTGAACACAAGACAGATGGTGTTCAAAGTTGTATAGGTGTAACGCTCACATTGTCCATCAGTAGTGTTTCTATAACAAGTGTTGTGTAGTTTATTAGGAAAAATGAGTGCGTGTAAAGTTCATGACATTAGAGCAGATCACAAATAAGATTTTTAAGTATTTCTGCAGTGAAGTTGCTTGAGGAAAACTATATCATTCAATTTCAAACCAAGAGAAGAGGATTATTTATTCCCTAGGCATAAGTAAACGATCATTGCACCATTGGGCAGTGAAATTTGAAATTTCTAACACTTGTCATTTACACACGAAAATTGGGCCAAGAGTGGTGTGGGTAATTTTGACAGAGAATTGATCAGAAGAAAAATTTGTTTGCAATATGTTTCACACTAATTAGGCAGTGACTCTAAGGACTACTAGATGATATAAAAGCAATATATCAAAAATGCCAAAGCTCAGTAAGAACGACAGATGGAATGACTGAACCTTTTGAAACAAGATCTGGAGTAAGGCAAGGATGCGTACTTTCACCCCTACTTTTCAACATATATTTGGACAGAATAATAAAACAAGCTCATATCAACAAAGAGGAAAACATTGCAAATAAACCTGATGAAGAACTTAATAATGAAATCAATGAACTATTATTTGCTGATGATCAAAGTTTAATATACAAAGATAAGGAAACTTTGCAAAAGCACATCAATGCATTGTTGTTAGCATGTCAGAAGTACATGAAAATTAATGTACAAAAATCAGAAGTTATGAAAATTAGCAAGTCTTCAACACTAATGAATATAACAATAGATAACACCAAAGTGAAACAAGCCAAAGAATTTAAATATCTAGGCAGCATTTTTTCCGAAGATGGAAGACTAGACAGAGAAATAGAAACAAGGTGCCAGAAAGCAAACACAGTAACTTACTAACTTTCACCATTACTTCTTCATCCAAAGATAAAGATGGAAATTAAAAAACAAATAATATCTACAATTGTTATACCAACACTGTGCTACCAATGTCAAACATGGACTTTAACAGCATCGCAGCAAAGAAAAATCGCCACATGTGAAATGAAGTGTCTGAGAAATGCCGCAATGGTTACCAAACTAGATAAAATAAGAAATGAAGAAATTAGGAAAAGAGTTGGTATAATATCATGTATTGAACATATTGAGAAACAGCAAGTAAAATGGTTCTGTCACCTTATGAGAATGAAGCCAAACCAAATACCAATAAGAGCATATAATACAAGAATATTTGGGCGTAAAGCCAAAAGTAGGCCAAGAAAACGGTGGATAGAAAACATCAAGATAACCTTGAACAAACATGGACTAAATGCAACCTTCGGCAACACATCTGGCCTTGGAACGACAGCTTAAGCTACCACCCCTACGCTTAACGGCAAGTGTGAATGCGATCAACAATCATTTACCTGGGGAAAGACAATAGACTCTAAGGAAATTGAAAAGTTGGTTAAGAAATAATATTGCCATTGATATTTCAAAATCTATGCTATGGAAGGGTTTGGGATTCACTTTTATAATATTTTTTGCCTTTAGTAACTTATTTGGGAGAAACCTCATACAGTTGCAATGAGGTCAGACATATGAGGAGATTATTAAGATATAGTGTATTTAATTGAAACTTGGATCAATGCGCACCACAGTAATGCACACCACAGTAATGAACGAGAATGGCAATCATATGATGGAACAATTAAGAGATTTGTACAAAGCAGCGAAGGGCAGTGTCTCATAAATGCACATGCAGGAAGAATCCACCATAGTTTTCAAAATAATACTGAACTCATATTTGTTTCATAATTCACATATAATAGGTATTATACAGAGATGAATGGCAAAATATTTCAAGATTGGATTGTGAATCATGTACTTCATTGGATAGATAAATCCAGGAATAGGGTAATAAAGTTCTGCTAATAACTAGAGACACACATAATAACACACACAAGTTGACGTTTCGACCAAAAGGCCTTTATCAGGATAAACATTGAAACAAAATGAAAACATACAACAGAAAATGAACAATAAGGATATGGATAGACCGACATGTTTTATAATAGACAATGCCTCATTTCACTGTGCTGCGGCACCAGAAGATGGAGTTCATAACTTATTGAATACTAAAGATGTAATAAAGATTTGGCTGACCAAAAACAACATTCTAGTCAATGAAATGTCATTTTAGCCTGAATTACTTGGAATTGTGAAAAGGACACAGCAACACAAAGATATTTTCATGTAGACAAGGCAATCCAGGAACATGACCACAAATGTTTAAGACTTCCACTTTACCATTCTCACTTAAACCCAATAGAATTAGCCTGGGCTCTGGCCGGAATATTTTTAGCGTTTAAACGTAATTAAATTTTGTTCGATTTTTGTGTGTGCACATGCATCACGGAAACAAGAAATAGTACTTCTAAATATATTTACATTATAATGTAATATATATATTTCGAAACAGAAATGGACAGAGAATGTGATTATCACAAGATCATTTTGAAAAAAAAAATAAGGATATTTATAAACATTATTTTAGACAGAAAAGAAAATATGTAAATGACAAATAAATATTATTTTAGATATGATATTTGACCTTACCACATTTTTGAATCAATAAATTCCACTCAAACTGTATAATTTCTGTTAGATAATCTAATTACGAACACAATAATGTATAATATATATGCATAGTGCGTCAAATATTTATTATTTAGAACAAAATTCGACATCTATCAAAAACAGTAGACTTAACTTTACATGAAACTCAAATGAAAATATGGCTAATTTTTTTTACAAAATGGCGTAAATTTGCAAAAACGATGCTAGAAGCATTTGCCAGATTGGATTTCATAATAAATGAGACCAAAGCAAATAAAATAGTTATTATTTTACGAAAATAAGTAAATTGGAAAATATATATAAAACATATAAGGAAAAATGATGTCACAGACCCCCCATTATCACAACTTATCAATAACTTAACAAAATTGATATCAATACACATAAAAATCATGCAAGAAGTAATGTGGACATATTACACTTTCGATTGGAAACATTCTTATGTTGATATAAATACCGAATAAAACAACATCAATGTCATTGGAGTATGACTTATAGAAGTCTTTCTGGCCAGAAGACATAAGGTTTACTGACTTGTATAAGTCTCCCCGGCTGGAATCAGTTAAGGAACAGGTCATCAACATCATCAAGTGCCATGCTGAATGGCGATCATATTTCTCCATGTACATCGATCTCTATGTCATCATCTCTGTTGGTGTTGTCAGTTGAAGCTATTTAGTCAAACTGTCTAATATTTTTTCTCTGGGTCTTCTCCTTGATTTTTCCCCTTCTATCTTTCCTGTTGTCACTATATTGTTAATGCCTCCTCTTCTCATTATGTGCCCAATAAATATTGACTGTCTTTTTCTTATATTATCAATAATGCATATTTTCACATCCATCCTTCTAAGACATTCTTCATTAATAATTTTTGTTGTCCAAGGAATGCGTAACATTCTTCGATAAAACCACATTTCCGTTACCTCCAATGATTTTTATGATGTCTTATTTATTGTCCATGCTTAACTTCCATAGAGTAGCACTGGTTCATTGTAGCATTTGAGGGCACCTTTTCTAGTATCCATCAATATGGACTTGTTGCACAAGATGTTTTTCATTTTATGGAATGCTGCTTTTGCTTGTCCTATTCTGCTTATAATTTTGGTCTTGCATTTACCTTCTGAAGTTATTAATGTTCCTAAATATTTGAAACTATTCACCTGCTTTAAGTTTTTCTCATTTAATTAAGGAACATGATCCTACAAGATTTCCAGTTGAATATAGTCCAGAGAATGGAAATGCGCTGTGTTGCCGTTTTATTTGTGCCAATGGCCCATCTTCGGTGGTCAGTAATTTCTTAAAAGATGATCTAGCCATTATTGGCAGGCACATTAGAGAAGCACTGTTCCATTACAATATTTATGGACCGCAAAGTGGTGGTGTGTGTCATGTGACGTATTCCTTCCAGAACATTGTTTTCCCAATGAACTCTCTGAACCTCTCTCTGTCTTGGGCGATGTGGCTTGCATTTTCTACCAATGTATTCATGTTATCTTTAATGTCGTCAGTCCATCGTCTTCTTGGTCTGCCCTTTCTCCTCTTCCCAGGTACTCTTCCCTCCATTATTGTTTAATCCATTGGAAATTTCTAGGCACAATATTCCCGTAGGTTGCCATTACTTTCGGGAAGGAACAACCGTTAATCGAGCACCGCAACAAGAACACATTCGTTCTTGTCGGCCATTTTGTCGCAAGCCCTAGTGGTGGTACGTATAGAAATAATTACATCAATACATGTCCGGTATGGTAGCACACTAAATGCAAATGACAACAAATGCCATGAGTATCCCGCACACAGATCAATTAAGAAATCATCTTAAATCTGTATTCATATGCAAACATGGTGGACACATTATTGTAATAGTAGATACACCTATGCCTAATCAACTCACAGAGGCTGTGTCTGAAGTGGTAAAATCTCTTTTCTCGATACACATTAATAAGTATGTCGACAAAGGATCAAAGGGTTTCATTTGTTTATAAAAACTGGACATGATGCACAAAAGTAAAGTATATATTTGTTGGGTCTAACCAAATATAACACTGTATGCAGAAAATGACATTAATACATTAGACGGTTAGTATTATCTTATTGTTGTAACTATTATTTTATGGTATCTATTATCTTATTGTTGTATCTGTTTTCTTATTGTATCTGTTATCTTATTTTGTATCTATTATTTTGATTGTATGTTATCTTATTGTATCTGCTATATTGTTGTATCTATTATATTGTTGTTATATTTTTTATCATATTGTATCTGTTATCTTATTGTTGAATCTGGTATCTTATTGATGTATGTTATTTTATTGTTGTATCTTATCCTTTGCTAGTTGTCACTAATTATTCTCCAATCATATACCTCTGTTTCTCTCTGTTAATAGGAGAACAAAAATGACTTGAAAACTATATTAAACTTCATATACGATCTTGAGGAGAGGTCAGCCCTAACACTGCGTATTGATATGAATTACGCTTTGCAGGAGGTGGTGTCTTTAGAAGTGTTCTCCAGTATGTGGTAAGTTGATAATCATATTAATTTGTTTGGTACAGTACAAGTAGACGCCACCACCACATATTGAATTATTTACCCTGTCTATGTTTGTAAATTTCATGTTCATAATTTAATTGAAAAATTTATTTATTTAGGGTTAGGTATGTAAAATATGTTTTCTATTTTAAGAAAAGAATAGGTCACATACTGCATGGATATACTGCCCTGTCAAAGTGTTGCCTGGATATACTGACCTCGTCTTGTATCAGGTATCGAAAGAGCAGACTTATTGACAGGCAATTCCATGATTAATGGCACTGTTTTTAAAAGAGGGCCGACCTAATAAGTCCAGTCATTCATTTATTACAGAGAAGAAGATGATACTGGAGATGACAATGTGCGCATACAAAGAATGTCAGATGACCAGGGGTGAGAGGAGAAAGTGCGTCTTCTCTGGAGTTATGAAGATTACATATTCAGCATCTGGCTGGGACTTTGAGTCTACATACTCTTGGTTGGCTGCTGGAACCAGAGAGCAGAGCACTTGAATGTCCTGTGTGTCCTATGTGCCGTGATGCTGTTTTTTAATCAAGAATCAAGTATATGTCTTTGGTAATGTTGATATTTCTTGTTCCCGATCAAAGATAAGCATGGCATTGAAAAAGTCAACTAGTTTTGATGTTGGTGAGTCTTCAGTTAGATGAAGAGTTGAATCCAGGCTCTGAAAAGTCTGTTGGAGTTTCATTAGCAACAATATCAGAACAGGAATAAAGAAGGCCTTGAGGGGGAAAAGCTGTCTGATTACTTAAATTTTAAAAATCTCATTTTAATTACCCGCTTTGTTTTACTTGTTTTAAAATGCTTAGTGTCTGCACTGACCTAATCATGCCAATCTGGGCTGTAAAATGGCTATGGTTTCCCAGGTACTTGGGTCAATCCTACACTGATTTCATCATGCCAATCTGGGTGGTCAAAGGGCTAGGGTTTCCCAGATACTTGGGCCAATCCTGCAGTGTTTGAGAGATGTCTTCAATAGTCCTTAAAACTGTTTTTTCTTTTTATAATCTTGTCTTTATCATACAAGCCACACACAACCTCCCTGCAACTTCCTAATGGGAAGCATGCAGTATTGACAGCTTTGACAATTGGCTTGGGGATTACAAGGTTCCAGGAAGAAGAACAAGAACAGTGAATTGTTTACAAGGTTAAAAAAAAAAATCAAGTATAATCCACCCAAGACATTGTTGGAAATAAAATATCAAAAACCTTATTGAATATGACAGTGGAAGGCACAGAACTGAGTGGCAGTGAGGACAGTACTTAAGAAATGGATATAGAAGATAGAAGAAAACTTATCAACTTTGTGAGTCCTTCTAGTCAAATAACTGCACCCCGCAGAAGATGGATGTGTCGGGATATTGGCACACATAAAATAATGACACAGTGCATTTCCATATGGGAATCTTGTAGGACCATTGTCCTGTTACAAGAGATCTAGCGGGATTTGAGAATGAATACTGAAGAAGAAGAAGATAAAACCGTATGTCAATGGATCAGTGTTCCCTAAAACTCATATCTGCCCTTAATGCCTCTTGATCTTTAGTTAGACCAAGATTTATCAAAGTTAGTGATATCAACTTCAGGAGAACGATTATTTGCATCAGATTAACGCTAAAGATCAAGTAACGATAGGGTACAAATGATTAATGATTGTCTGAACCAATGGCGATCCGGGTATTCTCATACTGGAGGTTATTGTACTATGACTCCACACTTATAAGCAATGACTTGAATCTCTTAAAATTGCAGAGAAACCCTCTAACCTGATTGTGGCCCTCCTCGAACGTGTGGCCCTCCTCGAACGTGTGGCCCTCCTTGAACGTGTGGCCCTCCTCGAACAGAATTATCTTTGACCACATCATTCTCTTCTGTATTATCGGTTATAAGTTGCGTTTTTTAAACAACTTTTCCGTAACACTATTCCCAGCATTCCGTGCCGAAAGGTGTTATAATTTTCACATTCATTGACTTGATAGATTTTCACCATCATTTATCTTTTCCTTCCCTTTGAGTGTGTCTCGAACAGTGGCAACCTATACAATCATTTTCCCCGCACCTGCATACATGACATTCTTCGAGTCTTGAACCTGTAACATCAAATATGTGGGTTTTTTTCCAGTGTTTGTTGTTATTCGTTGCACTTATACAATTTTTAAACTGTGTCAGTGCATGTTTTGATGTGATAGAAACTAATCCAAGCATATGTCTCTTAATCACAATATGGGTATCACTTGTACACCCGAGAGCTATCCACACACCCTTGTTCTGAATGCATTCCAAACTTAGACACGCTGCATGTGGCTGCATGAGAAGTAGGGATCAAATGAATCTTTAAGTAACACTGGACCAGTCAAGAAGGATATAAAGCTTGCTACTTTAAGTGCAGGAAGTAAGAGAACATTTTTCAATTCAAATGATACAAATCAAACTCAATGGTTCCCAAACGGAAGGGCAGGTGGGCACGAGGTGATTTCAATTGGAGCACAAAACAATTTGGGAATTTACTGCATTAAAGGCATGATTTCATTTCAGCTAAAAATATGTTTCAGAGAAAACAGATGAGATATTAACTTCTGTTCCAAATACAAATAACATATAACATCAACTATCAGATAACTTATAACATCAACTATCAGATAACTTATAACATCAACTATCAGATAACTTATAACATCAACTATCAGATAACTTATAACATCAACTATCAGATAACTTATAACATCAACTATCAGATAACTTATAACATCAACTATCAGATAACTTATAACATCAACTATCAGATAACTTATAACATCAACTATCAGATAACTTATAACATCAACTAACTATCAGATAACTTATAACATCAACTATCAGATAACTTATAACAACAGCTATCAGATAACTTATAACAACAGCTATCAGATAACTTATAACATCAACTATCAGATAACTTATAACATCAACTATCAGATAACTTATAACATCAACTATCAGATAACTTATAACATCAACTATCAGATAACTTATAACATCAACTATCAGATAACTTATAACATCAACTATCAGATAACTTATAACATCAACTATCAGATAACTTATAACATCAACTATCAGATAACTTATAACATCAACTATCAGATAACTTATAACATCAACTAACTATCAGATAACTTATAACATCAACTATCAGATAACTTATAACAACAGCTATCAGATAACTTATAACAACAGCTATCAGATAACTTATAACAACAGCTATCAGATAACTTATAACAACAGCTAACTATCAGATAACTTATAACAACAGCTAACTATCAGATAACTTATAACAACAGCTAACTATCAGATAACTTATAACAACAGCTAACTATCAGATAACTTATAACAACAGCTAACTATCAGATAACTTATAACAACAGCTAACTATCAGATAACTTATAACAACAGCTAACTATCAGATAACTTATAACAACAGCTAACTATCAGATAACTTATAACAACAGCTAACTATCAGATAACTTATAACAACAGCTAACTATCAGATAACTTATAACAACAGCTAACTATCAGATAACTTATAACAACAGCTAACTATCAGATAACTTATAACAACAGCTAACTATCAGATAACTTATAACAACAGCTAACTATCAGATAACTTATAACAACAGCTAACTATCAGATAACTTATAACAACAGCTAACTATCAGATAACTTATAACAACAGCTAACTATCAGATAACTTATAACAACAGCTAACTATCAGATAACTTATAACAACAGCTAACTATCAGATAACTTATAACAACAGCTAACTATCAGATAACTTATAACAACAGCTAACTATCAGATAACTTATAACAACAGCTAACTATCAGATAACTTATAACAACAGCTAACTATCAGATAACTTATAACAACAGCTAACTATCAGATAACTTATAACAACAGCTAACTATCAGATAACTTATAACAACAGCTAACTATCAGATAACTTATAACAACAGCTAACTATCAGATAACTTATAACAACAGCTAACTATCAGATAACTTATAACAACAGCTAACTATCAGATAACTTATAACAACAGCTAACTATCAGATAACTTATAACAACAGCTAACTATCAGATAACTTATAACAACAGCTAACTATCAGATAACTTATAACAACAGCTAACTATCAGATAACTTATAACAACAGCTAACTATCAGATAACTTATAACAACAGCTAACTATCAGATAACTTATAACAACAGCTAACTATCAGATAACTTATAACAACAGCTAACTATCAGATAACTTATAACAACAGCTAACTATCAGATAACTTATAACAACAGCTAACTATCAGATAACTTATAACAACAGCTAACTATCAGATAACTTATAACAACAGCTAACTATCAGATAACTTATAACAACAGCTAACTATCAGATAACTTATAACAACAGCTAACTATCAGATAACTTATAACAACAGCTAACTATCAGATAACTTATAACAACAGCTAACTATCAGATAACTTATAACAACAGCTAACTATCAGATAACTTATAACAACAGCTAACTATCAGATAACTTATAACAACAGCTAACTATCAGATAACTTATAACAACAGCTAACTATCAGATAACTTATAACAACAGCTAACTATCAGATAACTTATAACAACAGCTAACTATCAGATAACTTATAACAACAGCTAACTATCAGATAACTTATAACATCAACTATCAGATAACTTATAACAACAGCTATCAGATAACTTATAACAACAGCTATCAGATAACTTATAACAACAGCTAACTATCAGATAACTTATAACAACAGCTAACTATCAGATAACTTATAACATCAACTAACTATCAGATAACTTATAACAACAGCTAACTATCAGATAACTTATAACATCAACTAACTATCAGATAACTTATAACATCAACTAACTATCAGATAACTTATAACATCAACTAACTATCAGATAACTTATAACATCAACTAACTATCAGATAACTTATAACAACAGCTAACTATCAGATAACGTATAACATCAACTAACTATCAGATAACTTATAACAACAGCTAACTATCAGATAACTTATAACATCAACTATCAGATAACTTATAACAACAGCTATCAGATAACTTATAACAACAGCTATCAGATAACTTATAACAACAGCTAACTATCAGATAACTTATAACAACAGCTAACTATCAGATAACTTATAACAACAGCTAACTATCAGATAACTTATAACATCAACTATCAGATAACTTATAACAACAGCTATCAGATAACTTATAACAACAGCTAACTATCAGATAACTTATAACAACAGCTAACTATCAGATAACTTATAACATCAGCTAACTATCAGATAACTTATAACAACAGCTAACTATCAGATAACTTATAACATCAGCTAACTATCAGATAACTTATAACAACAGCTAACTATCAGATAACTTATAACATCAACTATCAGATAACTTATAACAACAGCTATCAGATAACTTATAACAACAGCTATCAGATAACTTATAACAACAGCTAACTATCAGATAACTTATAACAACAGCTAACTATCAGATAACTTATAACAACAGCTAACTATCAGATAACTTATAACAGCTAACTATCAGATAACTTATAACAACAACTATCAGATAACTTATAACAACAGCTAACTATCAGATAACTTATAACAACAGCTAACTATCAGATAACTTATAACAACAGCTAACTATCAGATAACTTATAACAACAGCTAACTATCAGATAACTTATAACAACAGCTAACTATCAGATAACTTATAACAACAGTTTAACTATCAGATAACTTATAACAACAGCTAACTATCAGATAACTTATAACAACAGTTTAACTATCAGATAACTTATAACAACAGTTTAACTATCAGATAACTTATAACAACAGCTAACTATCAGATAACTTATAACAACAGTTTAACTATCAGATAATAGCATCAGTTACTATGCCCTTATGAAAATCTCTTACTGAAACATTGTTTTTTCCTACTCCATGCCACAAACCGGTAGTTTGATTTGTAGTATCCAAGAATTATAATGTGGCTGCAAAATGTGGGAGTATGATTAAATTGGAGATTAAAAGTGGGAGGGAGGGAGTTAAGACTTTACAAAATGTCTAAGGGGACATTTTCTGGACATTTTTTAGTCACCGCTCTAGATGAAACTGAGACTTAACAAAGGGGACATTAGCTGGGCATTTTTTGGAGTCACTGCTCTAGCTGAAACCAAGACTTAACAAAGAGGACATTAGCTGGATATTTTTTGGAGTCACTGCTCTAGCTGAAACCTAGACTTAACAAAGAGGACATTAGCTGGATATTTTTTGGAGTCACTGCTCTAGCTGAAACCAAGACTTAACAAAGAGGACATTAGCTGGATATTTTTTGGAGTCACTGCTCTAGCTGAAACCTAGACTTAACTGTGCTTATGTTAAAGATGGAATTTGAATAGTACTTGAACCAGAACCCATCATAGAAAAGTACATTGGATAATTTCAAAACTTAAAAACTTGCAAGTCACTACGGTCTGACAAATTGGTTGCTGAATTGATACAAGCAGAAGGAAAGCCTAGTGTTCATCATGCCCTCTGTGTTAAGATCTGGAAAAGTGAAATATGGCCACGAGATTAGAAAAGATCAGTATATATACCACTTCCAAAGAAGGGCAATTTGAAACTCTGCACAAATTATGGAAGAATTGCATTGATCGGTCGTGCAGCAAGATATTTCTCAGGATCACCATGAAAATAATTGGAACAAGATATGGATAGTCTTCTTCTTCTTCTCGTTCGCAATTTGACTTGTCTACACAGCAAGTCCTATTTTCTTAATAAATGCTGCTGTATTTGAAAGCTCATTAACCGACGAAGACGGATGTGTTGGGCCACTGGCGCAAATAAAACGGCAACACAACGCATTTCCATTCTCTGGACTACATTCAACTGGAAATCTTGTAGGATCATTGTCCTGTTACAAGAGAAATCCAGTGGGAGTTTGAGAATGAACGCTGAAGAAGAAGAAGAAAGCTCATTAGTGCTCCCATACATCTTTCTGTGGATATCCATCTCTGTGGACCAGTGTTTTTCCCTTAGCTGGTTTAGTGTATTGAAGAATAATATGGATAGTGAAATCAATATAGTTCAGGCAGGTTTTAGACAGAACAGAGGCAGCAGGTATCACATCTTCAACGTGAGAAAAATAATAGAGAATTGCAGAGAGTTAAATGCAGATACATACACCTGTTTCATAGACTATTCTAAACTTTCGATCGCATAACATCAGGAAAATATAATGGAAAACATGAGTTTCCCATGCCATCTCATATTGCTCATTAAAATGCTTTATCAGGAATAACGGGCTTCTGTCTGCCTCGAGGAAGAAACATCTGACTGGTTTGTGGTCCAAAAAGGAGTCAGACAAGGATGCATCCTCTCACTATACCTGTTCAACATATACGCAGTAAATGTCATGCGAAATGTATAGAAGACTTGTTATGAATAGTTTCAAACCCTTAATATCGGAGGACACGAGATTCCAGAAATTAGATATGCAGATGACATTATCTTAATATGAGTATCAAGGATCCCCCCAGGTCTAGAACACATGATTATGTCAATCATACACCATAATGAGACATATCTTTGTTTTCTGCAATGCAAAAAAGGAGTAAAAATAATGCATATCAGCAGAGATGAACTCACACCTAAAATATTCATTGACAAAGAACAACTAGAAAGTGTCAGAAACTTTGAATATCTCCGGTCAACCGTCAACGCCACAGAAGATTGCTTCGTAGAGATCAGAAAGAGATTCGCCCGTGTGTTGTAAGGGCCCGAAAGGAGAGCAAAGAATAGCAACACTGTTTACCTTCCATGCATGTCGTACGAGGCGAAGGAGGTTACGGGATGAAGTTGGCTGTCCCATCCCATATAGGGTCAGTGACCCAAAGTCATGCTGAAGTCGGATGTGTCAGGCAAAAGGCACAGATATTGCAGCAATGCTGTAAACCATGACACAACGCATTCCATTCTCCGGACTACATCCTGCTGATCTACAGGAATTTGAGAACAAATGCAGAAGAGGAAGAAGAAAAAAGAGATTAGCAATGGCCCTAAACAAACAAACACAAAACCGGGAAGAAAAATATTTGGCAAGGGGCAAACAGAAAAAGAAATTTAAAACTATTAAGAAACTATATTTTTTTTCAATTGGCAACATATTGCTGTGAGTCGTGGACAATGACATCCGAAATGGAACAAAAATCTCTTCATTTGACATGAAATGTTATAAAAAGGTCATAAGAATATCATGGACAGAAAGGCAAACCAATGCAGATATTCGCTCAGATGTGAACATGGTAGAAGAATGGATTCTCAAAACTATCCCAGAAAAGTGCAAGCTAGCATATTTCATATATATATATATATATATATATATATATATATATCATCATCATCAGGTGCCATGCCGGGTGGCGTAGGCGGTCATGGCTCTCCACAGCTCCCTGTCCACAGTATTATGTATCAAAGTCGTTGTTGTTTCTTTGCCGTGCCAGGTTGTCAAACTGTCTAATATTTTCTCACGTTGTCGCCCTCTGTCTCTGGTGCCTTCAATCTTGCCTGTTGTGATTATGTTCTCTAAACCTGCCTGTCTCATGAAGTGGCCAAAAAAAGAAGATTGCCTTTTTCTTATATTGTTGATTAAGGTACGTTTCGCATTTAACTCTTTTAACACATCTACATTAGTTTTTCTGGCAGTCCATGGTATTCTCAGCATTCTTCTGTAGAACCACATCTCCGTTGCCTCCAATCTCCCACTTTCCAGTTTGTTTATTGTCCAATATTAACATATTGACGCATGAGTTGGGGGAGGTAAAGACAGCAAGGAAGGAAATTGGTCACCCCATCTAATAGTTGTTGCGGCTTAGTACAGGAATGGATATTTCCATCCCAGACGGCAGGTTGCTGACATGGGACCTGACATATTTCGGACATATAAAGAAAGAGACATTATGGTTTAGAAAGATTAATCATGGAGGGAAAAGTTCCAGGAAAGAGAACAAGAGGCAGGACAAGACTACGAGGGGCACATGACATCGAAGATCTTCTGAACATGACACTGGAAGAAGCTAGGCAGCTTGCACAGAACCGTGTCTTACAGTGGCATTGAGGACAACATTATGTAAAGAACATGACCCTGTGTTACCCCAGCCACCCATTCTCAGTTTCAGATTGTTACGGTCACAAAACTCGAAACAGACGAAACACGAAACAGATAAAACGGTGACAAGTGTTGTTTTTTTTAGAATATGCACGAAACAGATAGTACGGTGACAAGTGTTATTTTTAGAATATGAAGTGTACCTTCCAGTTTCCCGCCTTTTACCCGTTACCAACAAATTCCTGTTATTGCAAGATCAACAATGATGTGTGTGTGTTTATGTCGAAGGTGCATAAATGTAGCCTATGTATGTAGCCTATTTGTGTATGCATGTATGTGTGTGTATGCATGTATAACCTTTTTCCCGTCAGTTAGGCCGCTTTTTGAATATGTTTCTCTGTTTAGGTAGTGAATGAAACCATTGTTGCTTGACATTAATCTTTGCTTTGTGTCGTGCGTGTTCTAGCGTGTCCCCGCGTGTTTCAAAAGATCGGTTAGGCGAGAATTAATGCTTGTCTGAACTGACTGTGATAGGGCTTGGGTCAAAAGCCATGAGCCCATGGACGGCTGGATCAGAAACCAACCGACTGTGATGCTCTCCGAACATCCCCCATAAAATAACCCATACACGAAAGATATGAGGGCGGGTTCAACACGGTAATAAGGAAGAAAAAGCTGAAATAAGTAAGGAGTTTTGCTAACAAAAAAGTAACACACTACAAGAAAAGAGACGACGTTTCGAGTAAACGGTCTTCATTCAGACAAACAACAAAAATTAATACTACAATAAAAGAATCATGATGTTATAAAGTAGCAGAAGCAGATAATAAAGGAGAAAAGATGAGAGAAAGAAAAAGATGGAAGACAAATACAACATACGCATGTGGTTGCGTCTGTGGGTCTCACTAATGGCCCACTAGACATACCATCCATGCAACAGAAAACCTTAGTGGATGGCATGCCGTTATATTGAGGTTATCTTCTTAAAGAAGCTTCATGGCATGTCATCTATACAGTTATGATTTTGTTTTGTTGTGAAATGTTTTTAATGTTTGCCTGAATATATATGTATGTACCCTCTGTGGTTCGGAGGGAGCCAGAGATGTACTGTGCAGCACTGAGGAGGAGGAAACTGACATCACTGTTTTTCCTATTGCTGAGGCACAGTGACTCAGGACGTGACAATCCTTTTGACTTGAACATTTAGTTGCATGCCTGGAGCAATAGAGAAGTTCGGCATAACCAGTAGTCAATTGGTGGCAGGGAATGAGCACAGTGAACCCTATCTTGGCTACAGTTGCTAGGCGCAGTGCATAGGTTGAAACCTACCTTCCTGGAGGTGTGATAGTTATTCTCTGGCTCTATCCCGGGGTGGGCCGAAAATCCACAGACTTCCCAGCAATATAATGCCATCTAATGGCATTATGTCAAAGGGCATGAGCCCATGGACCGCTTGATCAGCAACCAACCAACCAACCTACCAATAAATACAACAAGATCACAAGAAGGAGTAAAAGGAAAATCAAAAGAGCGGGTTTTAATCAAATAAAACGCAAATTAACTGAAATATGTTATCCAGTGATGGAGTTGATCTGCAAGGTAGAAAGAAAGAATGATGGTCAATCAACTGCATACTGGGACCGTCAGTCAACGTGTAATGGCGAATACACTCAAGGAGAGATCTGAACACATATGAACTTGTCCAGAGTGCAATGATAATCCAACGACTAACTAACTGCAAGGTAGAACTAAATGTGTTATCTTGCGCACGCGGTTGCGTCTGTGGGTCTCACCAATTGCTCACTAGACAAACTAACCATGCAACAGAAAACCTTAGTAGATGACATGCCTTTATATTGAGGTTATCTTCTTATAGAAGCTTCATGACACGTCATCTATACAATCCCGTAGTCGTAACCTTCCATAACAGTTACCATGTTGTTCCGACAGGCCGACGTTGTGCTTGAACTAGTTACGGGCACGGCGTGGGTGGGCGGAACAACAAAGAAACCTGTCGCAAGGGCCAGAGTTGTGCCCTGACGTCGACGTTTATTTCGGCAACATTAGACTCGAAACACCATCGAGTAGAATGGCTGCTGGAACAGAGGGCGGAGCACTTATGGGAATGCCCCACGTGCTGTGAGGCCAGTTTCTAATCAAGAATCAAGAAATGTGGTATCCAGTGGAGTCGATCTGCAAGGTAGAACTAAATGTGTTTTCCAGTGTAGTTGAACTGCAAGGTAAAACTAAAGGACGCTTAAAATAATGGTCAGTCGGATACAGGTCGTTAAGTTCACAATAGCACAGGAAGAGTGTACACATAGGGGATGGAGGGGGAGAATGCGAAATAAGTTACAGCGATAGAGATCAAGACCCAAAGAGAGGGGGGGGGGGTGGAGTATTGCAGGAAGGGGGAGGAAACAATAACTCACAGTGGAATCCTTCCACAACGTACTCCACAACAATTATCCGCATCCCACAACACTATCAAATATCCCCACCCATATCCATAAAAATCCGGTCATGAGAAATTATGTGACTTTTTACACTTTGTATGCATAGTAACAACTCAACACTTTTAAAAAGACCCCAGTTCAGAAAAACACGAAAAAACAAACTAACCGAAAATAACTAGAAAGAGTCCCAGATTCTTAAAAAAGAACCCTAGATTCCCATGTCTGCTTGAGAAAGCCTAGATCTGGAGAAGGGGGGGGGGGGGGTCAGGAGTGGTAACACATTGCGTATTTATTTGATTACTTGTGATTATGTAAACAACTGACGTTTGCTCTCTTTATAAGGATGGAGAGATTGAAACAAATATAAATAACCAAAATATTGGAGGATATCTGACAAAATGGAAAGTGCCGCAGTAACCAGACAAATAAGAGGTGAATACTAAATTAAGTGTACAGGTTACTGTAGATAACTATTAATATAAAATAATAAGAAATAACAATAAAACAAAGAGCAAAGATAATTATCGTTGTATCTGTCCTATTGGGATCATTGTCCCAATCTTCTCTGCTGTTTTTTTATAGTTGTGTTGTCTTAATTAGTTTTTATTTCTTGATAAAAGGTCCTTATAGGCAAAAACAACATTCAGAAAAATGGAAAATATACTGTGTAATATGACCTTGTCATTAGAGGTGATAAAGAGAGATCTGCAGTGCTATATAACCCCAATACTAACATATGGGTGTGAGTTTTGGACAATAAACAAACTGGAAAGTGGGAGATTGGAGGCAACAGAGATGTGGTTCTACAGAAGAATGCTGAGAATACCATGGACTGCCAGAAAAACTAATGTAGAGGTGTTAAAAGAGTTAAATGCGAAACGGACCTTAATCAACAATATAAGAAAAAGGCAATCTTCTTTTTTTGGCCACTTCATG
The DNA here is from genome assembly GCA_034231615.1 of Meghimatium bilineatum. Lineage (NCBI taxonomy): Eukaryota > Metazoa > Mollusca > Gastropoda > Stylommatophora > Philomycidae > Meghimatium > Meghimatium bilineatum. Next base: position 14,344,376 of record CM067302.1, on the reverse strand, counting down.
AGACAGGCAGGTTTAGAGAACATAATCACAACAGGCAAGATTGAAGACACCAGAGACAGAGGGCGACAACGTGAGAAAATATTAGACAGTTTGACAACCTGGCACGGCAAAGAAACAACAACGACTTCGATACATAATACTGTGGACAGAGAGCTGTGGAGAGCCATGACCGCCTATGCCACCCGGCATGGCACCTGATGATGATGATGATGATAAGACCGACACATCGATAATTGTCTTTGTTTTATTGTTGTTTCTTATTATTTTATATTAATAGTTAGTTATCTACAATAACCTGTATACTTAATTTAGTATTTACCTAGAAACAAATATACAGTGATAGATGTTATAAAATGGTCACAGAAGGGAGGGTCTATGTTCAAGTATTGAAATGCGTGGATAAGAAGTTGGGGAAAGACAGATGAAAGAAATTTACGCACCAAAACGCACCGTAAGAGGTTAGCAGAAGTGAGCGCAAATTATGGCGTCACGGCACATGGGGCATTCTGATTACTCCGCCCTCTGTTCCAGCAGCCATCACAGTGTATTTAGACTCAGAGTCCCGGTCAGGTGTTGAATGCGTAATCTTTGGGGCCTTCCAAAAAAATTTAATTATCCGTTCCTCCCCTCTAAATACTCCATTTTCTAACATTTTCTGTATGTGTACGTTCTCAGCCTCATTGACATCATCTTCATCTTGAAATAAATTTATTACTGCCTTGATTAAGTCTGCGTTATCTCTTCTCAGCTATATACTGTCTATCGCCGCATTGCCTGCCAATAAGTCGGCTCTCTCGTTTCGTATGACCCCAGCATGACCAGGGCTGTATATCCATGTAATGCTCTGGACAAATTCGTTGTTCAATAAGTCCCACCATTCTGTTCTCAGCATGAACGGTTTCTATCTTGTGCAGTATGCGATGACGAGTGTAGCAGATGGCAAAAAGACAACAATAAGGAAACATGGCCTTACCTGGAAGAAGCTGCCTTTTTAATGTTTCACTTTACTTTATCTGAGATCTATTGTGAACACATCCTTTGTCAATTTTACCAAGAAACAGTTACAACGTTATGGTTATTTTAATTATACAGATTTTGTTCTTCTTCTTCCGCGTTCATTCTCAAACTCCCGGTGGATCTTTTTTGTAGCAGGACAATTGTCCTACTAGATTTCCAGCAGGATGTAGTACATAGAGAATAGAAATACGTTGTGTCGCCGTTTTATTTGCGCCAATGACCCAACATATCCGTCTTCGGCGGAATATTTTGTTCAATTGATTAAATTCTACTTGCGTGTAAATTAAGAAATATGCCGAAGTAGGCATTCGTCTAGAATATATATCCTATGATATAATCATTATATAAACATTATAATAGAGTCCATGTCAAAGACAAGCACGTCATGGCGGGACCTTGTATAATTTACCTAGAATTATTTTATAAAGAGGAATGGCTCAAGAAGTTGAGATATTCAAATCACTGTATGAAAACGAATAGAAAAATTTCTGTTAGGATTATATCAGCATACGTAATCCAGATCTATAATTTACATCATTTTATATTCTATAAGGATTTGTCATGTGATGTATTACTTCCAGAACGTTGTCTTCTCAATGAACTCTCTGGACCTCTCTCTGTCTTGAGCGATGTGGCTTGCATTTTCTAGCGATGTATTCATGTTATCTTTAATGTCGTCAGTCCATGGTATTCTTGGTTTGCCCTTTCTCCTCTTCTTATATTAAACTCTATAAGGATTTAATAGAATTTCATATTCGATATTTTCCGGTTATATTTTTACATGGCGAAAAGTACCTTCGATGACATGAGGAAAATATTAACATCTAAACAAATTACAAACTAGTTAAAAATGAGAATTATAAAATGCTACATCTATTCTATAGTAATGCATGGCTCAGAAACATGGACACTAAATAAAAAATTAGAAGACAGAATTGATGCCTTTGAGATGTGGGTATATAGAAGAATAGGGAGAACATTATGGAAAGAGATGAAAACAAATAAAGAGGTGCTAAAACACTTAATGTGAAGAAAGAACTAATAGGGGAAATAAAGATCAGGCAAATAAAATATTTTGGACACAATATAAGACATGGCACCTTATTGAAGACCTTACTGTGGGGTAAAGTCATGGGGAAGCGAACAAGAGGTAGAGATACAAGTGGGAGAGTAACATCATTAGATGGACATGTTTCAGTATAGCAGAGTGCACCACCAAAACAAGAGACATGGAATGTTGGAGATCTATTGCATCCAGCCTTCGTTGCGGAGACTGCACTTGATGATGAATTTACATCCACCATTACAACATTATGATTAATTTTCTCATCTGACTGATTTATGATTTCCTGATTGAATAAGGAAGAGATTATATGGAGAGTTGAAGTATGTTCCCCATTGACATGCGTAGTACAATCATGTCTCAAGGATTCATCATCATCAAGTTGCCGTCTCCGCAACTTGGTCTACCTCTTGTTCGCTTTCCTTTGACTTTACCCTCAAGTAAGGTCTTCAATAAGGTGTCATGTCTTTTAATGTGTCCAAAATATTTTATTTGTCTGATATTTATTTCTCTTAGTAGTTCTTTCTTCATATTAAGTGTTTTTAGCAGCTCTTTATTTGTTTTCTTCTCTTTCCATGATGTTCTCCCTATTCTTCTATATACCCACATCTCAAAGGCATCAATTATGTCTTCTAATTGTTTATTTAGTGTCCATGTTTCTGAGCCATACATTAATATAGAATAGATGTAGCATTTTATAATTCTCATTTTTAACTTGTTTGTAATTTGTGCAGATGTTACTATCCTAGATGTCTCAAGCATTACTGTAGTTCCATTTTGAGACATTGTTAACAATTCCAGGAATGTTCTTATTCGTCAACGATATTAATAGAACATTGTGATAGCATGTGACCATCGATATACAGTATAACAATATATATGATAGCAATATAACGGATGTGCGCGAAATTGTTAATCGTCATTCAAACGTGACGCATTAGACTTTTCCAATGATTTTCATTGGCTGTTGATACAGAGTATGCACACAGTGACCAATTAAAACACGGGGACAAAAGGATAATGCGTCATTCGATTAATCAGCAGGACCTTATAAATAATGGATAAAAGACACGGATAGCGCTTGTAACATATATACCAGTGAATCTCAAACTATTTTGCTCCGTAGAGCCCTTGCCGATTATTTTGTTTTACATAGACCTCTTGCATTGAATTTTCCTAAATATATCATCTTCCAATTTAATTTTTGAATGCTGACAGCCCTGCTCGGGGTTTTTGCAGAGTGAACACTTGTAAAAAAAAATAAAAATAAAAGTCAGGTACAATTTGCATTCATACTTTTAAAAATAAAAGGAATGCATCCCGTGCCCCCCCCCCTCCAATTTTACTAGATAGTTCTTCTACTAGCGCATGCTCTAGGCATGGCCGTCTCCAATATAAGACGTCTGCACAGAATTAATTAGGCCTTCATTCATTCCTTTTCTTGATTATTGTGGTGGTTTCCGTTGTTCACTGTTTATATACTTCGCATATAAAAATAGCCAAGGCGGCTCCAAGTTTATAAATAGTAACCAACGGAAACCACGACAATATTTAAAAAAAGGATCCAATGAAGGCCTCATTAAATCGGTCTTCTAATGGAAATAGTACTCACGTATGAAACAATTAATGAAGTTCTACTGAATGACGACTAACACACTATAATTGATGGATCCCTACGTGAAATAATATGCACAACAAAACACAGAATATAATCATACAAATGACAATACACAGGACATAATCGACGTTTGTGTCTAAAGGGCCTTTATCAAGATACTAGATACGCATATACCAACACATAAAAAAAGACGACGAGTGGAAATGATTACACAATAGCAAACGTATCCGAGTGGAGCCGGTTATGGTCATAGCATGGTAACTACGTTTTACGCGTACGTAAACACGCCTCATTATGTGGGAATTCCCGTATGGAAGATCATTGATTATTACACTCGCTATTTATATCTATGATTAAATTGGCAAACAAGGAAACTGTATTCAGTTCAGAACCTGTTCTAAATAATTTGGAGCATAATCGAAACAGGATTCATAATATTAATAGTTTATAAAGAGGATACTTTATCGTAAAACAACAGCACAAGCAGGTAGTTTGAAACAATACATTTTTCATTGTTTTAACATAATTAGTTTTGTAGTCAGTTTACTATATAAAAGGTGTGTTTTAAAGAGATTTTTCTGTTAGAGAAGTTAAAGTAGACCCAGTAGTGTTTATGGCTAGTTTATTCGCCTCCCCCCTTGAACATCTGCGTCGTAAAGTATATCCAATGTACACACTTGTAAGCAAATTTCTTTAGTTAAAAGTATAAACCGATTTTTATTGAAATTTACTTAAGCAGTAAGAAACACAAGAAGGTTGGTGTTCTCCCTGGATCAGTGGTTGGTTCCCGATCAGCTGATCTGTGTTCGAATTCACGTCACACGTTTTGTTTTAAGCGTATCTTACATGGTCGAATCAGCTATCAAGACATGTATACCAGGTTCGAACTTAGGAAACTAAAAAAAAACAACCTAATTATGTGCCCTTGCAGTGTGTATAATTTTCCTAAAATTAGGAGAAGACCAAGAGAGGTAGGGAAATACCATAAGAAGTAGGGAAGACCGAGAGAGGTAGGGGAAGACCGAGAGAGGTAGGGAAAGATTTAGAGAGGTAGGGGAAGATTAAGAAAGGTAGGGGAAGACTAAGAGAGGTAGGGGAAGACTAAGAGAGGTAGGGGAAGACTAAGAGAGGTAGGGGAAGACTAAGAGAGGTAGGGGAAGACTAAGGGAGAGATAGGGGAAGACTAAGAGCGGTAGGGGAATATCAAGAAATGTAGGTGAAGACTAAGAGAGGTAGGGGAAGACTAAGGGAGGTAGGAAAGACTAAGGGAGGTAGGGGAATATCAAGAAATGTAGGGGAAGACTAAGGGAGAGATAAGTGAAGGCTAAGAGAGGTAGAGAAAGATCAAGAAAGGTAGGGGAAGACTAAGAGAGGTAGGGGAATATCAAGAAAGGTAGGGGAAGACTAATGGAGGTAGGGGAAGACTAAGAAAGGTAGGGGAAGACTAATGGAGGTAGGGGAAGACTAAGAGGGGTAGGCAAAGACCATGAGGTATGGTAAGACCAAGAGAAGTTAGTGGACAGCTTAGAATTTTGACAACGAAGAGAACATGGATATCGGAAATGATTGATAGCACACGACAGAGAAGGATGTGGACAGCACACGACAGAGAAGGTTGTGGACAGCACACGACAGAGAAGGTTGTGGACAGCACACGACAGAGAAGGTTGTGGACAAACATGACAACCAACACAACACGGCATAGGCATATAGCACACGACAGAGAAGGTTGTGGACAGCACACGACAGAGAAGGTTGTGGACAGCACACGACAGAGAAGGTTGTGGACAAACATGACAACCAACACAACACGGCATAGGCATATAGCACACGACAGAGAAGGTTGTGGACAGCACACGACAGAGAAGGTTGTGGACAGCACACGACAGAGAATGTTGTGGACAAACATGACAACCAACACAACACGGCATAGGCATATAGCACAAGACTAATCATTTCAAATATTTGTATTAAAATGTTGATCAATTGTCTGGTGTGCTCCTTAGAAAGTGTGAGACTCATTAATTGGCATAGTAAACATATTGACAAGATTATCATATGAATATTGGCATCTAAAGGCAAACATTAGAATATAACCAAAATAAAATAAAATAAAACTATAAAAAGTCCAATACTAGAGTATAAAAAAATATAAAAAAATTGGTAGCATATCCTATCCAGGACGTAGCTATCAACCCAGCATTTGTTGTCTGTGGTGATTTTCTAGGCAATATAAATACGTTTAGTAGGTTGCCATTGCTTTCTGAACGGTCCGGATGCACAATTGCCTGTGGTGAGGATCGAACTCGGTACCTTTGCCGTCACAGACGCGCTCTGTACCACTTCGCCACAGAGCCGGACACTAGAGTATAACCAGAAAAAAATTCCAACAATACTATAGTCTATCTATTTATCTATCTATTCGCTGAAGCCCTTTGTTGTCTTTCGGCGTCAGGGGTAGAAGAGTTTACTGGAAACGGCCCCTCTTGTGTGCTAAGTATATTGTGGAAGTTGTCGCCTCTTTTATTTCAGTGGTTCATCGTTTTCGTGGTCGGCCTCTAGGTCTGCCTTCGCTGTATCTGTGTAACATAGCTTGCTCTGGTATGCTGTCTGATGGTAGTCAGAAAATGTGTGCAAACCATTTGATCTGTTGTCTCTTGATGTATTCTAAGATTGGGGTGGTGCCGGTTTTTTGTCGGATGTCTTCATTCCTCGCCCTGTCTCTTAGCGATATTCCTAGGATTCTGCGTAAGCACGCCATTTCAGCTGTCACTAGTTTACGTTTGTCTTGCTGTCTTGCGCTATCGTTGTCCTTGTTTGGCATTGGTAGCACAACGTTAACATAATAATCGTTTTGAATAGTGTTATTTTGGTGTTTAAATCTAGTATTTGTTTCTGAAGATTGTCATCATTTGGCCTAGGGCTTGGTATGCTTTACTACATCTATTGTGTATTTCTTTGCTGCTCTTGCCGTCTGTTGTTATATTACTTTCTAGGTATGTGAGTTCTGTCACTTGGTTAAGTCTTGTTTTCAATATATATATTGGTGTTTCTTTCTGTTCTTCCTATTTTCATTACTTCGGTCTTTTCTATATTTATCTTCATGTTAAAGGTATGATGTAAATGTTTGATGTAATCTATTTGCCTTTGTAGTTCTTCTTCTGATGATGCCATTAGTACTTGGTCATCAGCAAATAGTAGTTCGTTTAAGGTATCCTTCAGATTGTTTTCTTCCGCTGTCTTAGCTACTTTACAAATGTGATCTATGTATGTTATGAACAGTAAGGGGGATAGTACACATCCCTGTTTCACACCCGAGTGAATTTGAAATTTATCGGATGTAACTGCGCTCGTTCTTACTATTATTGGCTCGTTCATTGACTATTGACGTATATGCTCTGACATAGGCTTATCAGATCTTGTGGAACTCCATATGCCTGATTGTTATCCATAGTTGTGCCTACTATATACTAATACTATAGTATAACCAGAAAAAAATCCCAATTATATAGAGTATAACCATAGAAAAATCTTAACAATACTGAAATATAACTAGAAAAAAAAAAATCATACCATACTAGAATATAAACAGAAAAAGGAAAACCATGATAAAATGTATTCATAAAAAAAGAAACAATACTATAACAATACCAGAAAGAAGTGACAATACTAGAATATAACCGGAAAGAAATGACAATACTAGAATATAACCAGAGAGAAATGACAATACTAGAATATAACCAGAGAGAAATGACAATCCTAGAATATAACCGGAAAGAAATGACAATACTAGAATATAACCAGAGAGAAATGGCAATACTAGAATATAACCAGAATATAACCAGAAAATAGTCAAACAGAATTGAATACTATTTTTCATACCCTCATTACTTTGACAATCTGTAGAACATGAGTGGGTCATTTTTGTATGTGCGCGGGCTAAATTCTAGAGTTTTCTTTTGTATAGAGCTAAAGAGTCGAGTCATGTAAATCAGTTGACGTTAGAGCTAAAGAGTCGCGTGAAGCTCCAATTGACGTTGCAACAATTGTCGCTAACAGCTAGAAACGCTATTTCTCACATCCACTGTAGGACATTAATTGCTGGCGGCGGGCACTGTCTCAAGCGGAAGTATATTTGTTCTGAACACGTTTTCAGCCTGGCAGCATTCAAGTTTTAAATAACAATAATCCTTGTTTCACTTAAGCAACGTGTTTACAGTTTGGCTGAGATAGCTTGTGATTTGATATTTGTTGAATGCATATGGTCACTATCACTCAGCCCGGGAGGGGGGGGGTGGTTAATCAATGTGGCTTAACGTGCCGTATGTTGCTCCCTCATGCTCCAAGTCCATGTTCATGCTTACCGTTATACTGCGTTTACTTTTACGTTATCATTCATTTTTATGTGCCTCTTTGGTTGTTGGGGAAGGGGGGGGGGGTTCCTGTTTTGATTTATTTCTGGCTTATTTAGCACTCAATATTTTGAAAAAAGGCCAGTTGTAAAGGGCAAAATAAGAAGGCCCAGATGGAAAAGGGAGGTGGGGATCCGAGGTAATGGAGCAGTGAGAATAAGAACAGTGGAGCAGTTATTCAATAAGAACATAAAAGATTCGTCATTATTCGCCTCAGATCTGGACACAACCGACTCCCCAGCCTAATGTATACAAAGTCGTCATTCTGCGCCTCAGATATGGACACAACCGACTCCCCAGCCGAATGTATACAAAGTTCAATATTGGCAACGCGGCCACGTGTAGATGTGAACATGCTCTTCAGTGATGCCCGGAATATGAAATGCTGAGGCAAATACACTGGTCCAACGAAACAACAGCGGAAGAAAAACTCTACGGAACGTCTGTTCGAGTTGCAAAACACAGTCAAGTTTATAGAAGAAACAAAGCTTCAGATAGAAGAACGTTTCAGGCGAACACAAGAAGAGGAAGAAGAGGCAACTCCTTTTGTCCGGCAAGCCGATAAAACAGCCACTTAAACGGATCCTATCTGCTGATAAGCCACTAAACAACCATATTATAGTTACATCAAATACTGTAAGACAAACCTGCCGTAAAGTGTTTAGAAAAAAAAACACAATACAAGGACTTCATAGTCTACGAAACAATTCACAGAGATAAATAGCATATATACCCTGTAGATAAAGAGTTTAAAAAGCTAATATGGGAAGTCAATCAATTTGGACTTGCTGAATCATTTTCTAAGAAACAGCGGTGGAGAATTTCCTAATAAATACATATCAATCCGCGTGTCACAACGAAACCGGAACTTGTTTTATTCGGTGAATGATAATAAATGTTCTCGCTTACTCTTTTTTTTTGCTGAAGACATATGCTTATATATGTTATGTAGTTGTTATTAATAATTATGCCTCGGTGGGTCTTGGTTAATTGGTAGTGGTTAAACCGTTCACTTTGTGATCAAGAGGTCACTGGTTCGAATTCCGCTCCCGTCGTCTTGTTTATAAAGTGGATTTTTTGGAGATCCCTGGGGGATTATCGCATGAAGCTACGGAGTTACGTGCTATGGGTGGTACTCTCAGCATGCGGCGTGCCACTTCGTGACAAAAATGGGAAAATATGGTTTTGTGTTTCGTGGAAGACCAAGAAGAAGGTATATTGAAGGAGTTACATCATTCTGACACGGCACAGTATTACTACATATCAAGCGACCAGACGTGCAATAGCCCGATAACCGGTCGTCATTCATTCCTGCGACGCCTTACAGCATAAGCAGAGAAAAGAAAATAGATCATCATCAGGTGCCATGCCGTCTGGCATATGTGATCATGGCTTTCCATAGCTCTTTATCTCTAGCAGTATCAAGATCGTTGTTGTTTCCCTGTTGTGCCAGGCTGTCAAACTGTCTAATGTTTTCTCATGTTATCGCCCTGTGACTCTGTTGCCTTGAATCTTGCCTGTTGTGACTATGTTCTCCAAACCTCCTTATCTCATAACGTTTCCAAAAAAATGAAGATTATCCTTTTCTTTTATTATTGATTAAACTCCGTTTCACGTTTGACTCTTTCATCATCTCCACATTAGTTTTCCTGGCAGTCCATGGTATTCTCAGCATTTTTTTTGTAGAATCACATCACTACTGCCTCTAATGTCACACTTTCCTGTTTGTTTATTGTCCAAGACTCGCATCCATGTGTTAGTATATGAGTTATATAACGTGTACAATAGATAGATAGACATACATGTTTCATTAGCCCGGACCGACATGTCATAATAGAATTTGGCATTTGTTGTCTATCTATTAATAAGTAGTAGGACCCACTCGTTAGTTTTTTTTCTATTGTGCTGTATGGTTGTGATAAATACTAACCAAAGTGTCAGATGATATCTGACAACGTGGAGAGTGCCGCAGTAACAAAAATAATAAGTAGTAACAACAATAATAATGTATTATTGTACCTTATTACTAATATAAGTAATAAATAGCAGAAATATCAAATTTATAATACTTTCAATGAGAAATAACAACAAAGGAACAAGGACTTGTTCTACGTTGCGGTCCAATTGGGGCCTTTATCAAGAAACAACGAACTAGACAATACGATAAATACAAACAGTACAATTAATACAGTGGAATTACAGGCTGTATAATACAAATGTTACAGACGAATTCTATGCATCTTCTATTGTTGATTGTACATCCCAATTGATGGTGACCATTTGTTACATCCATCTTTGAAATTCAGACAATGTTTGTTACATTCACCTTTGAAATTCAGCCATAGTTATGTTCTTGACTAAGTTCGTAGATGTCTAACAAGCCCAACTCTGGCTGTGAATATTCTTGGACAGCTCGGGCATGGGACGACCACCGTAGATGGTCCTTGGTCTTCCCTTGAGTTTCAAGCTACTCTCCGCTGCTGAGCTGCTGCACTTCTCCCCTCACAAGATGCTGCACCCTCTTTGACCGTAGACCGCCATGTAGCTTCATTTTGCGCAAGCTCCTCCCATGAATCTTGGTCCATTTCAAAGGCCAGTGAAGTCCTCAACGAATCCTTGCAACGGCTCCATTGGCTACCCTTAGATAATTACCCTCTCCGAAACTCACCACAGAGAAACTTCTTCTATAGGAAACACATGAAAAATGTGTACACAATAAACTAGAGATGTATGCAGAATCCACATGAACCATTAATTTCAATAAACTTCGAAAACGTGCACGAATTCAGACATTATTCCTTGTCAAACGCGATACTACAGGGAATAGTCGAAGCTGGAAGAAGCAGAAGAGGACAAAGAACATCACGGACAGACATCAAGAACTGTGCAGGTCAGGATTTTTCCTCACTCAACCACATCACTGGAGAGAAACATCGATGAAATAATCTGTATGTTGATGCATCCAGAGTGGTACCCCTACGCTCCTGACGGGTTATGAGCTTGTATATACTTTAAGCAGTTTAGTAGGTGTATAGAAGCAGTATTGTTGACATCAATTTTTGGCAAACGTTCGCCCTTATTTGGGGACAATGTGATCCTTAATCATATTGATTGTTTATATTGTCTGACTTTCATTTCTGCATGTTTTCCTGTGAAGGAGTACATGCTGGTTTTTTATGGGATGTGGAAATAAAGGCTGATTTGCCATAGCAGACGCTGCGACATGTTAGTTAGTTAGTTTGTTCCTTTCGTGCCACAAACGACACATAGGGCAGAGGTTTTGGTTCTCCATATGATGCGGTCCGCTGCCTTCAGCTTTAGTTCCTGGATGCTCTTACAGCCTATTAATTCCCCTTCTTTAAGAATAGTGTTTTTAAGGGTTGTTTTAGGTCTTCCTCTTTTTCTTTTACCCTCAGGTGACCACATAAGGGCTTGTTGATTTATTCTGTTTACATCTAGTCGTAAAACGTGACCAAGGTATTTCCATCTTCGTTTTCTTATGATGTTTGAAACATACTCTTGGTGTGTTTTGTCTCTTAGATCACTATTTGTGATCAAGTTGCTCCATTTTATATTCATCAGTTTGCGAAGACATTTGTTTTTGAAGCTGTTTAGTTTGTTGCGACATGTACAGGAACGATTGTAATTATGACGTCTATTACGATTATCTGTTATTACATACATATTTCGCCAGTCCTTGCCGCGTTGCTATAGCAGGATTTGGCGTTGTACATAACTATTCTTCTTCTTCTGCGTTCGTTCTCAAACTCTTGCAGATTAGCAGGATGTAGTCCGGAGAACGGAATGCAGGATGTAGTCCGGAGAACGGAATGCGTTGTGTCATGGTTTACAGCATTGCCACGATATCTGCGCCTTTCGGCCGGACACATCCGACTTCAGCATGGCTTTGGATCACTGACCCTATATGGGATGGGACAGACAACTCCATCCCATAACCTCCTTAGTCGCCTCTTACTACATGCATGGGAGGTAAACAGTGTTGCTATTCTTTGCTCCCCTTTCGGGCCCCGGCAACACACGGGCGGTACATAACTATGAATACATTTTCCTCTACCAAGAGAAACATTTTCAAAAACTGTACAATGCAATTGAGAACACGAAACATTTCCAAGAACTGCACATGCAAGTGGGAACACGAAAATTTCCAAGAACTGCAAGTGGGAACACGAAAATTTCCAAGAACTGCACAATGCAAGTAGTAATACGTGGAGCTTAAGTTATACCGTGACCGATCGAAGTATAGAACACCTGTTCGCTATATTAAGTTGGACCCCATTCGTTACGTGTTTTAATTATTGTTTCCTTTTCGATTGGTTACTATTTATATACTTGGAATCGCATGCCATAAATAGCTAAGGCGATTTCAAGTATATAGTCTATTGTCTATGCCTAGGTGGATGATGGTCAGAATATTCACACTTGCTGTTAAGCGTATGGGCTGTTGAGTGGGAGCTTTAGTTGTCTGTCCAAGACCAGATGCGTCGCCTTGGCTGCGTTGGATCCGTATTTATTCAGTGTTGTCTTGATGTTTTCTATCCATCTTGTTCTAGGTATTCCTCTGGCCTTGTATCCGGATCTTCTTCTGTTATATGTTCTTGTTGATAGTTGGTTATGATTCATTCACATAAAGTGTCCAAACCATTTTATTTGTTGTTTCTCAATGTATTCTGTGCATGGTCTTATACTGATTCTTCTCCTGATTTCGTCATTTCTCATTTTGTCTATCTTGGCGTGCTGAGAACCACTAGTTTGGTCACTCTTGCGGCTTTTCTCATGCATTTAATCTCACATGTTGTAATTTTTCTCTGCTGGGCTTCTGCCAGTGCCCATGTCTGGCATTGATAGCAGAATGTCGGCTTAAAACTACCGTTTATCATCTATCTATATAAATAGTAACCAACTGAAAGTCGAACAATAATCAAAACACGTAATGAATGGGGTCCAACTTAATTTAGCGAACAGGTCTTCTATAACTGCTGAGGGTCTCAGATATACACTGTCAACAAATACACATGCCATTTGAGAAGGGCCCGTAGCACGACCGTCAGCAGTAAAGACCCCTACACAGAATTAATTAGAACTTCATTCGTTACGTTTTCGATTATTTTCGTGATTTCATTGGGTCACTATTTATATACTTGGAGTCGCCTTGGCTACTTTTGGCATGCGACTCTGTGTATATAAATAGTGACCAATGAATGAAATCATGTTTACTTTCTGTACGGAGATCTTTACAGTCGACTGTCTTATTCGTAGATATGTCTTCAATAAAGGGTCTTCTCCCTCTTCCTCCTAATCTTCTTTCTTCTGCTTTTTCTACGGTCGTTCTCAACTCTAATTCAGTGGTTGGCAACCTTTTTTTTCGTCCGTAGAGCCCCTCTTGAAAACGTTCCAAAACAACGTTTCAACTTTCTTTAATGCTATAACGATATTGATGACTTATAAATAAAATCAACGGCCCTTTTATAAGGCACCGGTTAGGAAAATGTTTCTCAACAGTGGGGACACTGTCCACACAGATTGAGAACCACTGCTATTTTTCAAACTAGTAAAGACCGCATTTCTCGAAAAAGATAAGAGAAATATTATTCTCCCCCACAACTGTGATTCCTGGAAAACGAATGGTTGGAATTTACGTAGAGAAAACTCTGTTCTTGGAAGCAGGACACGACACAGATTATTAATGTGGCTGATGTGTGTCCAGCGGCGTTTTCCGATGATGTTCTTCACATATTCTTGTTTTGCCTTCTTAGCATGTCGTTTGATTTGAAGTCTTTCCAATTAGTATTTGTGATTTTTCTGAGGCATCAATTCTCGAAGGCAACTAACTTCTTATCCATTATTGCGATAGATTTCCAACTTTCACATCCATATGTCAATGATGGAATCACACTTGCGTTGAAAAGTCGCAGTTTGATGTGTTTACTTGCGATCTTTGATCTCCAGATGTTTGATAGTTTGTTAATGGCGTTGGAGACGAGAGCGAGTCGAGTCATGATTTCTGAGTTGGTATCCCCGTCTGCTGTTATCTTGCTTCCCAAATATACGAAATTTGAAACGTTGTCTAGTATATTATCATCTAGTTTAATTAATTCTGTCAGTCCGGTAAAGTTCATGATTTTCGTTTTATGTGTGTTTATTTGATGGCCTATCTGTTACGCAAAATATTTGAGTCTTTCTGTTTTTTCTTGGAGATCGTGGTGTGGTGAACTCAGTAGAGACATATCATCTGCGAAGTTTAGATCTTCCAGGTTCGTGTTGTTTACCCATTTGATTCCTAGTTGTTTTTGGTATGTGCATTTCTTCCTCACCCAGTTAATCGTGATGCAAAACAGTACTGGGGACAAAACACATCCTTGTTTTACTTCCGTTGTTACTGGGAACCAGCTGGAAAAAAGCCACTTTCTGTTCTTACACAGCAAGCTGTATCGGAGTAAAAAGCTTTCATGATATTGATGTATTTCGTCGGGATGCCGTAAAGCGTAAGAATTTTCCAGAGAGATGGTATGTGAAGATTATCGAAAGCCTTCTGGAAATCTACAAAATTGATCATGAGTTTTGATTATTTTTCTGTGGATTCTTCTATTATTATTCTTAAGGTGTAGTGATCTATTGTTGAGTGGTTAGTGTTTTTCCAATTTATTATAGTTGATTTGATCTCCTTAATTATTACATTCTCACATGATGCATTTAATAGTGGCATTTGGTTATCCTCCGTTGTGGTGGGGATGTTCGTGATTGTTGGTCTGTTCAAAAGTTCGTTAAAGTGTTCCGCCCACCTTTGTTTTTGTTCTTCTTCTGAGATCAGTGTTTTGCCGTGTTTGTCTTTTACAGGAATGTTTGTTCTTGGTGGGTTGTTACATAATTGTTTTATGATATTAAATAGTGTTCTGCTGTCGCCTATTTTTGATGTATTTTCCACTTCAGTTGTTAGATTCTTGATGAAGCGGTGTTTGTTCTTTTTGATGTTTGACTTTACTTTTTTTTTCTATACGGTTGTATTTTTGTTTGCTGAGGTTCTTGAGTGATCTTGCTGCTAGTAAGTTCATGTTTAGCTTGTTTTTGTTCTTGTATTTTGGATCATGCGCTATTACTGATCCAAGGCTTCTTTTTCTTTTGTATATAGTGTTTGTTGCTGACTCTATTATAGCGGTTTGTAGAAACTTCCATTGAGTCTCAATGTTTTCTTTACTATTCTCATCTTGTTCATTCAAGATTTTTGACGTGGATAATGATTTTTTAAAAATTTCAATGTTGTATAACTCTTTGAGACTTGTCAGATTGCAATCGTTGGGAGTCTTATCTTTTTATGTTCAATTTAAAAAACAAACTTGATGGTGATTTTCGCGATACAAAGGTTATGATCTCTATTTATATCTACTCCTCTAAATGTTCTAATATCTTGTACTGCCGATATAAATTTTCTTGAGATGCAGAAATGGTCGATTTTTATGTTTTGTTTTATTATCGGAAGATGCCAGGTGATTTTATGGGTGTTTTGTGTGGAAAAAAGATACTGGCTAATGCAAGGTTTGATGTTTCACACAGTTCAAGTATCCCCGTTTTGATTCATACTATCCCCTAATCCGTGTTTGCCCATGTACTTTTCAACACCCGTGCTATCGAATCTCGCTTCAGCATTTACATCTCCCATAACAACAATAATGTCATGTCTTGGGGTCATGTTAATTACGTCCATGAGTGTGTTGTAGAACTGGTCTTTCTGATCGTCTGTGCTGTCGTTAGTTGGAGCGTAACAGTTTATCAAGGTCCGCGTGAAATGTTTGATATAGAAGCGTGCTGATATAATTTGCACGATCACTGGCTCCCCCCTAATGAGCGCGCGTTCGAGTAAATTATATGCGTTTCATCATTTGATGAAAAGGTTTTCCCGAATCTGTCCATCTGGATTCACACACACCAAGAATGTCAGCACCATAATTCCTCATTTCACAACAAACTTGGGATGTTTTCCGTCTGATACAAAGTCCTCACATTCCAATAGCCGAATTGTAAAATTTTCTTGCGCAATTTAGAATTTGTTGTAATATTAATTGGTGGTTTAATTTTACTAAGAACTATAACATCCGTTACAAAAAACACTGGGAGTTTCATTTAATATGACTGATAGGGGGTCTTTAATATGACTTTTGTAGGGGGTGTTTAATACGACTTTTGTAGGGGGTGTTTAATATTACTTTGGTAGGGGGTGTTTAATTTGACTTTGGTAGAGGGTGTTTAATTTGACTTTGGTAGAGGGTGTTTAATTTGACTTTGGTAGAGGGTGTTTAATTTGACTTTGGTAGGGGGTGTTTAATTTGACTTTGGTAGAGGGTGTTTAATTTGACTTTGGTAGGGGGTGTTTAATACGACTTTGGTAGGAGGTGTTGACCTAAAATAATTAATCACCTCTTTTCAGTAGGAATATTTTTAGGTAGAGGTGTGTCCTAGCTTTTCTCTCTCATGTCTTTTAGCATGTTTCATATATGTTGTGCTATATTTTACTTGGTCATTGGAAAGGGTAGGGTCACATATTTACCTCTTCCC
The DNA here is from genome assembly GCA_034231615.1 of Meghimatium bilineatum. Lineage (NCBI taxonomy): Eukaryota > Metazoa > Mollusca > Gastropoda > Stylommatophora > Philomycidae > Meghimatium > Meghimatium bilineatum. Next base: position 14,327,698 of record CM067302.1, on the reverse strand, counting down.
CTCCTTTACATGCAACCTATGTACAATTTGACATATTAAACGCAGTTGCCTGGTTTGGCTCTTACTATTAAGAACTAGGAAGTTGTGGTGTTATACCTCTTGATATAACCTAGATGGGCAATCCTGTGGTTCGAAGGGCATTCCTTACCATAAGAATGCTTATATTCCCTTGCACACCAAACCTTGCACACCAAACCTTGCACACCAAACTTTGCACACCAACCCTTGCACACCAAACTTTGCACACCAAACCTTGCACACCAACCCTTGCATACCAAACCTTGCACACCAAACTTTGCACACCAAACCTTGCACACCAAACCTTGCACACCAAACTTTGCACACCAAACCTTGCACACCAACCCTTGCACACCAAACTTTGCACACCAACCCTTGCACACCACACCTTGCACACCAACCCACTCTCAACTAAGGCTAGGTTGTGGAAATTTTAAAATGGATCAGTATTATTATAAATAGGAAAAAAAGGGGGGGGGGGGGGGGAGAGGCTCAGAAGTTGTTATATATAAATTACATCTTAAAATAAAAAACGTTTTAAAAAAAAAAAAATTTCTTAAACGTTTTTCTGTGCATATTAATCACCCCCCCCCCAATTAATAGACAATTAAGAATTCAGGGACTCATTTCCCCCCCCTCCTGCAATAAAAAATGTTATAAAAATGATTTTTCACAGTATTTTTAACAACACAATTTCAAATCCAGCCACTTTAATTGCTCTATAAACTAAAAATTTTCGCCATCAACTTTTTTGCATTATAAACTGAAAATTACTCAACATCAACTCTTTTGCATTATAAACTAAAAATTTCTCGACATCAACTTTTTTGCTCTATAAACTAAATAATTTCGCCATCAACTCTTTTGCTATATAAACTAAAAATTTCTCAACATCAACTTTTTTGCTCAATAAACTAAAAATTTCTCAACATCAACTTTTTTGCTCAATAAACTAAAAATTTCTCAACATCAACTTTTTTGCTCAATAAACTAAAAATTTCTCGACATCAACTTTTTTGCTCAATAAACTAAAAATTACTCAACATCAACTTTTTACTCTATAAACTAAAAATTTCTCGACATCAAATTTTTTGCTCAATAAACTAAAAATTTCTCGACATCAACTTTTTTGCTCAATAAACTAAAAATTACTCAACATCAACTTTTTTGCTCTATAAACTAAAAATTTCTCGACATCAACTTTGATCAATAATTATTTTAATATAACTGTATAATTGTTTTTTATTATATTTAAAAAAAAGTAGTGGCAGGTGTTTCGTAACATATTTACTTATTCGGTATTATCTAGATATTTTTGTTACCATTGTTCATGCCTGATTGTTGAATCTTCTCTGACTTTCTGATGTTTTTCTTAATTATAATATAAAAATGTATGTAGGCTATTCATACAGAATTTGTGGGGTATTTTTGGATTGAAATACAGAATGATGCTTCTGTAAATTTATTTAATGAATACAAGGTAAATAGTTTAACAATACCACAGAGATGCTCTACAATCAAACATTACATACAACATACTCTTGTAGTTCTACAATCAAACATTACATACAACATACTCTTGTAGTTCTACAATCAAACATTACATACAACATACTCTTGTAGTTCTACAATCAAACATTACATACAACATACTCTTGTAGTTCTACAATCAAACATTACGTACAACATACTCTTGTAGTTCTACAATCAAACATTACATACAACATACTCTTGTAGTTCTACAATCAAACATTACATACAACATACTCTTGTAGTTCTACAATCAAACATTACATACAACATACTCTTGTAGTTCTACAATCAAACATTACATACAACATACTCTTGTAGTTCTACAATCAAACATTACATACAACATACTCTTGTAGTTCTACAATCAAATATTACATACAACATACTCTTGTAGTTCTACAATCAAACATTACATACAACATACTCTTGTAGTTCTACAATCAAACATTACATACAACATATTCTTGTAGTTCTACAATCAAACATTACGTACAACATATTCTTGTAGCTGTAAAATCAAACACTGCGTACAACACATTCTTGTAGCTCTACAATCAAACATTACGTACAAGATGCTCTTGTGACCAGTAAATTGATCAACAGTATCAGAAACATTCTACGACACTATGAGATTACAACAACAACAGCATCGCATTTGGCAATGGAACATACACTTCGATTCCCTACAATGTTTCTCGGTACAAGTGGCTAAGACAAGACAAGACTCTAATAGCCTTACAATCAAACATTACGTACAAGATATTTATAGACTTACAATGAAACATTACGTACAAGATATGTATTACCATACAATCAAACATTACGTACAATATATTTATAGACTTACAATCAAACATTACGTACAAGATACTTATAGCCTTACAATCAAACATTACGTACAAGATATGTATTACCATACAATCAAACATTATGTACAAGATACTTATAGCCTTACAATCAAACATTACGTACAAGATATGTATTACCATACAATCAAACATTATGTACAAGATACTTAAAGCCTTACAATCAAACATTACGTACAAGATACTTAAAGCCTTACAATCAAACATTATTTACAAGATACTCAAATGTCATACTAACAATCTCTCTATATTTTCTGTCTTTGACTTTATTCCATCCCAGGGCTCCTATTAAAAGATTTTACGAAAAAAGGAAGAGGCAAGCCCATGTAGTGATCATATACTACTTCAAAATAAGTAAGTATTTCTCTTTACTTTTATTGTTTCTTACTTTTCATACCTATAATATCATCAGCATCAAGTGTCATGCAGAGTAGCTTAAACCAGTGGTTCTAAACTTTTGTTTTTACCTATAGCCTCTTTAACTCTTTGTCTCCGTGTGGTTTTCCTGCTATGCCGAACACGATAGTAAATTCATATTAAAATGTAGATTTGAGCGGCTTTTCGGCATAGTGGGTCTCCAAAATGTAGATATTAGCGGCTCAGTGGACATAGAGAGTTAAAGGACATTTTTTGTCTGAGGCACATCTGTAGTCTAAAAATACTAGTGGACTTCCTTCAAGATTACTTTCTATGATCTCACTAAATATTCAAATTTTCACATTTCCGTCGCTCTCCAATTAAAAAAATTTTCTCCATGGTCCCCTGAAAATCACTGACCTCCTGGGAAGCCATGTCCCACATTGAGAACAACTGACGTAAATGACCATAAATTTCCACTTCTAACTTCAGCGTATCTAATAAAAATGGGGTGTTGAAAATGAAAATTCTAACATGGTCAAGAGGTTTGAGCTCTACCATCATGATCAAGAGGGACTAATATCTCAACATTACAGACAACATCAAGTGACATCATAAAATCACCATCTTAAATTATATTTTTTCTTGTTTCTTGCAATAAGTCACCATCTGATTATCATTTTCTTGCAATAAGTCACCATCTGAGTATCATTTTCTTGCAATAAGTCACCATCTGATTATCATTTTCTTGCAATAAGTCACCATCTGATTATCATTTTCTTGTAATAAGTCACCATCTAATTCTATAATTTCATTGCAAGAAATCACCATCTAAAACTATATTTTTTTTCTTGCAATAAGTCACCATCTGATTATCATTTTCTTGCAATAAGTCACCATCTGATTATCATTTTCTTGCAATAAGTCACCATCTGAGTATCATTTTCTTGCAATAAGTCACCATCTAATTCTATAATTTCATTGCAAGAAATCACCATCTAAAACTATATTTTTTTTCTTGCAATAAGTCACCATCTGATTTATCATTTTCTTGCAATAAGTCACCATCTGAGTATCATTTTCTTGCAATAAGTCACCATCTAATTCTATAATTTCATTGCAAGAAATCACCATCTAAAACTATATTTTTTTTCTTGCAATAAGTCACCATCTGATTATCATTTTCTTGCAATAAGTCACCATCTGAGTATCATTTTCTTGCAATAAGTCACCATCTGATTATCATTTTCTTGCAATAAGTCACCATCTGATTATCATTTTCTTGTAATAAGTCACCATCTAATTCTATAATTTCATTGCAAGAAATCACCATCTAAAACTATATTTTTTTTCTTGCAATAAGTCACCATCTGATTATCATTTTCTTGCAATAAGTCACCATCTGATTATCATTTTCTTGCAATAAGTCACCATCTGAGTATCATTTTCTTGCAATAAGTCACCATCTAATTCTATAATTTCATTGCAAGAAATCACCATCTAAAACTATATTTTTTTTCTTGCAATAAGTCACCATCTGATTTATCATTTTCTTGCAATAAGTCACCATCTGATTATCATTTTCCTTGCAATAAGTCACCATCAGATTCTATAATTTCATTGCAAGAAATCACCATCTACAACAATATTTGGTCCAGTCATATATGTGCCATCCACACTCACAGTTTTTAAGTAATCTGCCGTTTGCAGTGTTTCAGTATTTTGTGACATTACTCTGCCACCGGCCGACAATAAAACTTGGGGGGTGGGGGGGGGGAACCTCTCAGTATGTACATCACAGATCTATTCATCTGGCAGCAATCCCTAATGTCCATGATCATCCTTTCTCTGATGTGCATTCGTGGCATTAAATCATGGCATAATATAATCTCCGCTAAACAGAGATGTATAGAGATTAGGGGGGGGGGGTCCAGATTAGGTCTAACCCTACCCCTAACACACACCCTCTGCCCTCCCTCTAAACTTTAGGATTATCTCTTCTTCCCTGATGTGCATTCGTGGCATTAAATCATGGCATAATTTTTTCTCCATTAAAATCAGCCATTTTGTTTTGCTGACACCACTGTCTGCTAGTGACATAATTTCATTGACAGCATGAGAACTGAGCGGACTATAAAAAACTTGGAACGAACCTGTGCATAGTATCTAACTTCCTCCACATTTCAGAAATCGGCAAAATATCAGGTAGGCACATGATATGTGATTGTACCCTATATAATTTTTCTTGCGCAAAGTCACCATCTGATTCTATAATTTTCTTGCAGTAAGCCACCACGTAATATTGTATGGTCGTGATGGAATTGATAAGGCTGATTTAGCCAAGGGTATAGTGAGTGATCCTAATGTAAGTACTGCTATTCTCCCTTTTTGTGAATTTTGTTAGTTTTTTAAATTTAAGCTTTGATATTATTTGCATTGGACTGAGATTAAGCCATATGGAGAGTGTATGGCAGATATGAGATAAAACCATATGGAGAGTGTATGGCAGATATAAGATAAAACCATATGGAGAGTGTATGGCAGATATGAGATAAAACCATATGGAGAGTGTATGGCAGATATGAGATAAAACCATATGGAGAGTGTATGGCAGATATAAGATAAAACCATATGGAGTGTGTATGGCAGATATGAGATAAAACCATATGGAGAGTGTATGGCAGATATAAGATAAAACCATATGGAGAGTGTATGGCAGATATAAGATAAAACCATATGGAGAGTGTATGGCAGATATAAGATAAAACCATATGGAGAGTGTATGGCAGATATGAGATAAAACCATATGGAGAGTGTATGGCAGATATGAGATAAAACCATATGGAGAGTGTATGGCAGATATGAGATAAAACCATATGGAGAGTGTATGGCAGATATAAGATAAAACCATATGGAGAGTGTATGGCAGATATGAGATAAAACCATATGGAGAGTGTATGGCAGATATGAGATAAAACTATATGGAGAGTGTATGACAGGCTAAGCCATATTGAGAGTGTATGACAGGCTATGCCATATGGAGAGTGTATGACAGGCTAAGCCATATGGAGAGTGTATGGCAGACATGAGATAAAACCATATGGAGAGTGTATGGCAGACATGAGATAAAACCATATGGAGAGTGTATGACAGGCTAAGCCATATGGAGAATATGACAGGCTAAGCCATATGGAGAGTTTATGACAGGCTAACCCATATGGAGAGTGTATGACAGGCTAAGCCATATGGAGAGTGTATAACAGACTGAGATAACACCATATATAGAGTATATGACAGACTGAAATAACACCATATGTAGAGTATATGACAGACTGAAATAACACCATATGTAGAGTATATGACAGACTGAGATAAGCCATATGGAGAGTATGACAGGCTAAGCCATATGTAGAGTGTATGACAGACTGAGATAACACCATATGTAGAGTATATGACAGACTGAAATAACACCATATGTAGAGTATATGACAGACTGAAATAACACCATATGTAGAGTATATGACAGACGGAGATAACACCATATGTAGAGTGTATGACAGACTGAGATAACACCATATGTAGAGTATATGACAGACTGAGATAACACCATATATAGAGTATATGACAGACTGAGATAAGCCATATGTAGAGTATAGGGCAGACTGAGATAACACCATATGTAGTGTATGACAGACTGAGATAACACCATATATAGAGTATATGGCAGACTGAGATAAGCCATATGGAGAGTATGACAGGCTAAGCCATATGTAGAGTGTATGACAGACTGAGATAACACCATATGTAGAGTGTATGACAGACTGAGATAACACCATATATAGAGTGTATGACAGACTGAGATAACACCATATATAGAGTATATGACAGACTGAGATAAGCCATATGTAGAGTATAGGGCAGACTGAGATAACACCATATGTAGTGTATGACAGACTGAGATAACACCATATATAGAGTATATGACAGACTGAGATAAGCCATATGTAGAGTATAGGGCAGACTGAGATAACACCATATGTAGTGTATGACAGACGGAGATAACACCATATATAGAGTATATGGCAGACTGAGATAAGCCATATGGAGAGTATGACAGGCTAAGCCATATGTAGAGTGTATGACAGACTGAGATAACACCATATGTAGAGTGTATGACAGACTGAGATAACACCATATATAGAGTGTATGACAGACTGAGATAACACCATATATAGAGTATATGACAGACTGAGATAAAACCATATGTAGAGTGTATGACAGACTGAGATAAAACCATATGTAGAGTGTATGACAGACTGAGATAAGCCATATGTAGAGTATAGGGCAGACTGAGATAACACCATATGTAGTGTATGACAGACTGAGATAACACCATATATAGAGTATATGGCAGACTGAGATAACACCATATGTAGAGTGTATGACAGACTGAGATAAAACCATATGTAGAGTGTATGACAGACTGAGATAAAACCATATGTAGAGTGTATGACAGACTGAGATAAAACCATATGTAGAGTGTGTGACAGATAACACCATATGTAGAGTGTATGACAGACTGAGATAACACCATATATAGAGTATATGACAGACTGAGATAACACCATATATAGAGTATATGACAGACTGAGATAACACCATATGTAGAGTATAGGGCAGACTGAGATAACACCATATGTAGAGTGTATGACAGACTGAGATAACACCATATATAGAGTATATGACAGACTGAGATAACACCATATGTAGAGTATAGGGCAGACTGAGATAACACCATATGTAGAGTATAGGGCAGACTGAGATAACACCATATGTAGAGTGTATGACAGACTGAGATAACACCATATGTAGAGTATATGACAGACTGAGATAACACCATATATAGAGTATATGACAGACTGAGATAACACCATATATAGAGTATATGACAGACTGAGATAACACCATATGTAGAGTATAGGGCAGACTGAGATAACACCATATGTAGAGTGTATGACAGATAACACCATATGTAGAGTGTATGACAGAGGTTTACTTACTTATTTTGATCTTTATACCACTGGTAACCTCCCTGTGACTTCTTAATGGAAAACGTAGCATTGACATACAGACAAAATGAAGAGTGTGTATACCCTTTGTCATCTGCTAGGGAAGACTGAGCATCAATGGGTCCACCCGGAGTGTAATCATGTCAGTTGATAACCAATAGCGATAAAGTCTAGTCTGTTATGTCAAAAAGAAGCAAGGGAACTCACTGAAAAAAATCAGAATGCAGCAGATGAGATTTGAACCTGATCCATTCAATTGATTTCAATTTGCTGTGCAACTTGGGTCAATACGTTTTTAAAAATTTTAGACAATCTGCACCCCTAAAAATGATGCGATTTAGCTCGGACATCTAAGTATATTTTCTTTTCACTATGAATATAGACCAGTTTCAAAGTCTTGGCTGAATTCGCACTTCGGACATTCCAATGAGTGCACAGTTCATCATTCTATCAGTCATTCAAGAGTTAAATGAAAAAAGGGTTAAAAGGCATAGAGGATTGACTTATTGTACTTGGGTTGCCATATAGTACTCTGTCCCTCTCAATATGGTGGAATGCCGCCCAATGAGAATACGACTGATAGCATGTAACTCCATAGCGTCAAGCGATAATCCCCAGCGATATTTAAAAAATAATAATTTTCTAAACAATATCTCACGAGGGGTTCAAACGCATGACCTTTTGAACACAAAGTGAATGACTTAAACCACTACGCTAAGAGATCTCCTTCAGTCACAAATATAAACAATTAGTGACCTAGCCAGTTTAAAAAAAAATATTTGTTATGGAAGCTTGTAGTAAATTTTAACTGATCCAGTCCCAGACTGGTGTCGCATGCGCCTTTATGAAGACAAACATTTATAAGAGGGGTACTTCGTATAAAATGACGTGAGTACAAGACTACGTTTTATCTCTTTAAACCTTGCAGTGTCAGGATTAGAAGAGTTCTCAGAAGACAAACTATTCATGTGCTTAATGTTTGCTTGTTCCTGTGACTTTATTTATTTCTGTAATCAATCTTTTACATGGTTGACTTGAGATATGTAAATGACAGTTATTGTAGCAGAAATTGAACATGAACTAGTAGAGCAAGTTGATGAATCAAGTAAAGGATATGGACGGGATATAAACATCCAAAAGACAAAATCATGATAATCAGGAAAGTCACTGAAGAGCAGGCGCTAAACATAAAAATACACAGATAGAAGCTGCAAGTAGAATACTATCAATATCTCAATATACATAATCACAAATGATGGTAGATGTGAAACAGAAGTTGAAATGAGAATACAAATGACTGTTGTTCGTCCATCACAAGTGATGATGACCATTTGTTACATCCACTTTTGAAAATTCAATTAGAGTTATGTCCTTGATTATGACTTCGTAGATGGCTAATGGGCCCTATTAGAGCTGTAAATGTTCTTGGACAGTTCAGACATGGAATAATGACTGTAGACGGATCTTGGTCTATCCGTGACTTTCTAGCTGCTCTCCGCTGTTGAGCTGCTGCATTTCTCTTCTTTTCACAAAATGATGTGCTCTTTTTGATTGACTAGAAGTACCTTCAATGACATGAGGAAAATACTAACATCTAAATTATAAACAAGCTAAAAATGAGAATTATAAAATGCTACATCTATAATATATTAATGTATAGCTCAGAAACATGGATAATAAACAAACAATTAGAAGACAGCGTTGATGCCCTTGAGATGTGAATATATAGAAGAATAGGGAGAACATCATTTTTGTATTGTCTTATATCATCAGTATTGTCTTATATCATCAGTATTGTCTTGTTAAGCTCCAACTGTATTGTCTTGTTCTCTTCTACAAGTTTATATGTTTGTTCTGATCTCCAGCAGAAACAACTAAATAGTTAAGACACACCTTGGTAAAACTTCATGTAATACAATGGTAGGCTTGTTCTGTCTACATCAGAAACAACTAAATAACTAAGACACACATTGGTCAAACTTAATGTAATAAAATGGGAGTCTTGTTCTTGCAGGAAACTAGCAATGTGGAAAAAGCTATCATCTATTCAGCTTTTGATACTGGGGATTCGAAATGTGCTGTCAACATATATTCTTCTGCCATAGAGAGATAGTAAGTATTTGATATAAACATATTGTCTTTTCCATCATCCCATCAAGAGATAGTAAGTATATGATATAAACATATGGTCTTTTCCATCATCCCATCAAGAGATAGTAAGTATATGATATAAACATATGGTCTTTTCCATCATCCCATCAAGAGATAGTAAGTATTTGATATCAACATATGGTCTTTTCCATCATCCCATCAAGAGATAGTAAGTATTTGATATAAACATATGGTCTTTTCCATCATCCCATCGAGAGATAGTAAGTATTTGTTATAAACATATGGTCTTTTCTGCCATCTCTTCTTCTGCTATCTAGAGCGGTCATTTTTTACTCTTAGGCACTCTATTCTTCCAGGGGTATTGGTAGTGTAATGTTAGGTCATTCTTCCACCGACCAGCAGACATGTGGTTACGAGTCCACTCATTTGGGTTTAAAATATTTTTTAAATTATATACTGGGTTCATCCATCCACTAGGAAGTAAGGTACCAGGGCTCTTATTTTGGGACGGTCAAGGAATCACACCATTGCTACTGAGCAAGTAGTGTGGGTGATGCTATTTAGGTGGTTTATGGTCAACTGCTGACTAGGCAGCTGAACACTTATGTTTCTGGTCAACCACTGACTAGACAACTGAACACTTATGTTTCTGGTCAACCACTGACTAGACAACTGAACATTTATGTTTCTGGTCAACCACTGACTAGGCAGCTGAGCACTTATAGGAAACTGTGCTATGATGCAGGTTCATAAATCACCTTACTTACTCTTATACTCTGTTCACTTTAAGAATGAAGTGGGTCAACCCACACCCCCACATTACTCCTTGCCAACAGGTGATTTTTAAACAGCTTTTGACATGTAAAAACAATATTATTTAAACCATTTACAAGCAATTAAAAACAATATTTAAACATTTGTAAAAAATATTTTAAAATGAAATTTACGAACAATATTATTGAGTACTTAACAATCAACTAATGCGTTCTGCGTCCAACAATCAATCAGAAGCACTGACCCTCTTAATTTTTAGAATGAACAGAGTATAGGCAGCCCATGCCAGTTTGTAAAATCTGCATGTTCTTAAAATTGTGATAGACTTACATATACAAAGTCAGGCCACTAATTTTCAGGACAGATATTTTCAAGAAAACTAGAATATATAGCATGGTGGTATTAATTTAATGCTTGTGAGAGGTAAAGGATTGTCCCATCGCGACAACCTGCCATCGGAGATGAAGATAACTCTTCATGTACTAAGCTGCAGTAACTATTAGGTGCAGTAACTATATGTTGGTAATCCAAGGCTTAGGCCTACATATAGCGTGTGTGTAGTATATATATATATATATATATATATATATATATACTACATATATATATATATATATATATATATATACTACATATATATATATACATATATACACAATAGAAATCTGATTATATAATTCCAGTTAACCGAATCCCCAATTATTGAATCGAATTTGGATGAAATAATTTTAGACCGAGAGCACTAGCAGGTGCGGTAAAGAGGTCCCGGGCCAGAGTGCATGTGCCGTTATTATGGTATGTATCTGATGATATTATGGTATGTATCATCATCATGGTATGTATAACATGGACACTAAATAAACAATTAGAAGACAAAATTGATGCCTTTGAGATGTGGGTATATAGAAGAATAGGGAGAACATCATGGAAAGAGAAGAAAACAAATAAAGAGGTGCTAAAAACACTTAATATGAAGAAAGAACTACTAAGAGAAATAAAGATCAGGCAAATAAAATACTTTGGACACATTAAAAGACATGACACCCTATTGAAGACCTTACTTGAGGGTAAAGTCAAAGGGAAGCGAGCAAGAGGTAGGCAGAGATACAAGTGGGAGAGTAACATTACACGATGGACAGGTTACAGGCTAGCAGAGTGCACCACCAAGACAAGAGACAGGAGATGTTGGAGATACGTTGCAGCCAACCTTCGTTGCGGAGACGGCACTTGATGATGATGATCTGATGTTAATACCAGCAAAGCAATGAGTCATTGCCCTCCCTCTTCTGTTGTGCAAATCTTATTTTTTTGTCAGTTTGATTTGGTCTCTATTCAGTTTGCACTATTCTCTCTTTTTAGTTTGTGATGTGTTTACTGTTGCATAGTTGCAAAATACATAGTTGCTTACATATTATTGTACTTTTATCAGTAAAATTCCATTTATTTCAATGTATGATTGTATGTATGTACATTGCTTTGCTTCATTCCTGAGATAGCTCAGATCCAATTATCCGAATTTTTGATTATCTGAATCTGCCATATTCCCAATTAATTCAGATAATCGGATTTCTACTGTATATATATATATATATATATATATATAATATATATACATACACGCTCCAAATAAAATCAAATCTGTAATAACTTCATTCTAGAATTGTTATATATTTGTGTGTTGTCATTAGCTCTATTTCATCCTTAAACTTTACCCAGTTTAACATTGCTCGCATTCCCAGTATGTCTCTCTCTATTTTTTGTTGTTCTTTTAACAAATTAGCTCTGGTGTCCGTATTTTTTCTTTGTACTCTCAATAATTTATTGTAGATTTAACAATTGAAATTACTGTAAGCATCTCCTCTGCTAAGTCTGAAAAATTCTAAACATTTCAAGTGTGTCTTTATTTCAGTGTACACAATGAGTTGTATCAATACACCCTTAATTTCTTATAGAGCATTATTGTTTAAAAGTCAGTCTTGTCCTTAAGTTATGTAGTTTACATAAAATCTGGAAAACATAACTACAATATATTTTTGTGAAATCACTGTCGGGTATATAGAAACAAGACAACATGGTCAGCTCATAATCAATCAATCAATCAATCAATAATAATTAGTGATTGTTTTAATTGGAATGTATTTTTACTGTTTAGTCATTTATATTCTGTTGATTTTTTTCCTCCCGTGTGACAGTCCTCTAAACATCCGTCTGTACGACAACAGGGCACAGGAGTACCTAAAATTATCTGATTATAGGTGAGTTATTCATTTAGTTCTCACATCTCTCTCTTTCTCATTTCACTCTCACTTCTCTCATTTGCTTTTGTTATTGTTGTCGCAGGAATTATGAGCAATTAAGTACTTGTTTTCTCTGTTCGGTGAGATAGTTTCTCCAGATATTTTTTTCATACCCAGAAGGCTGCACTGTTGACACAGTATGTGGAAGATCTGTAGGTCTTACCTGTAGCCTATCAGACAAACTATCATGATAAATTATACTTCTAGTAAATGATATGACTTGGTAGTGATCTATCAGACAAACTTGCAGGATTTAAGTTCTTCAAAAGTTCCATATGCAAAGCATCTCTGCCATCCTGTTGATTAGGTCTCAAATTAGCTGGAGAGGACACATAGTCCATATGCTAGACAAACGCCTTCCAAAGAGATTATTCTATGGGAAGCTGTGCGATGGTAAATGTTCAAGTAGAAGGCAGAAAAAGTGTTTCAAGGATTACTTGAAGAACTCCCTCAAAAACTGTAGCATTGATCCCAGCCTCTGGGACACATTATTTTTTGATCACTCCACTTGGCACATTCTGATCACCGCTGGCATCGCAAAATTTTAACGTAAGAACTTTTCAGACAATCTACCAGAGACAGAAATGGAAGGAAAGATCTGAAGACATTCTTACTCGGGACCTATGCACTCATGCACACACTGCCAGATCGTTCCTGGCACGAATAGGATTTCTCGAGTATCTTCGAACTCACAAACTTAAACTAAAATAGACAATCACCAATGTTGTTTTTTTTCGTCAGTTTTTAACCAACATATATTTATTGTTTTTCATGCCATGCTCATCTTCACTTGCGAAGGAGGAACATCATCATCAACGAATCATAAAAAGTATCATGCTATGTTATACTTCTAGTGGATGATAAGATTTGCCAGTAGATTACCAGACAAGGCAGCTTGAAAAAAGTATACTTCTAGTGGATGATAAGATTTGCCAGTAGATTACCAGACAAGGCAGCTTGAGAAAGTATACTTCTAGTGGATGATAAGATTTGCCAGTAGATTACCAGACAAGGCAGCTTGAAAAAAAGGATACTTCTTGTAGGCCATATGACTATATAGCAAGATTTTTCTTCCAGTGAAAACCCCTCCAGCATTCTTCTTTATAGTTATATGTTTAGATGTGTCCTGTTGTCTCCACACTCGTGGGTTAAATGTATGTCCTGTTGTCTCCACACACGTGGGTTAAATGTATGTCTTGTTGTCTCCACACTCATGGGTTAAATGTATGTCTTGTCTCATTTTCTTACTTTTGTCTGCTATCAAATAATCCTCCTGGATGACAAAGAGATGCAGGGAAGCAAACATTGCCTGAGTCCTATGCCGTCTGATGACATGTGATAGTAAGATACACTGTGATCCCTATGTGACATCTGATGTCATATGATAGTAAGATACTCTGTGAGCCCTATGTGACATCTGATAGTAAAATACAGTGTGAGCCCTATGTGACATCTGATGTCATATGATAGTAAGATACTCTGTGAGCCCTATGTGACATCTGATGACATATGATAGTAAGATACATTGTGAGCCCTATGTGACATCTGATGACATATGATAGTAAGATACATTGTGAGCCTTATGTGACATGTGATAACGTATGATAGTAAGATACACTGTGAGCCTTATGTGACATGTGATAACATATGATAGTAAGATACACTGTGATCCCTATGTGACATCTGATGACATATGATAGTGAGATACACTGATCCCTATGTGATGTCTGATGACATATGATAGCAAGATACACTGTGATCCCTATGTGACATCTGATGACATATGATAGTAAGATACACTGTGATCCCTATGTGATGTCTGATGACATATGATAGCAAGATACACTGTGATCCCTATGTGACATCTGATGACATATGATAGTAAGATACACTGTGATCCCTATGTGATGTCTGATGACATATGATAGCAAGATACACTGTGATCCCTATGTGACATCTGATGACATATGATAGCAAGATACACTGTGATCCCTATGTGACATCTGATGACATATGATAGTAAGATACACTGTGATCCCTATGTGATGTCTGATGACATATGATAGCAAGATACACTGTGATCCCTATGTGACATCTGATGACATATGATAGCAAGATACACTGTGATCCCTATGTGACATCTGATGACATATGATAGTAAGATACACTGTGAGCCCTATGTGACATCTGATGTCATATGATAGTAAGATACACTGTGAGCCCTATGTGACATCTGATGACATATGAAAGTAAGATACTGGTACTCATTATCTCATAAGTTTCAGCCACTACACTACTACAGCTCCTGTTTGCTGTGATACATAAAATATTCACCTTGGTGCTCTCGTCAGAACATGTGCTCACACATGAGCACTAACAATCACATATGTGTGTTGCCTCTGAAAAGGTTGAGAACCCCTGTGATAGAGTATGTGAAAAAATGCATTCCTAAAACATTTTCCTACTAGTATACCATTTCTCTCTTGTTTCAGAAGTGCATTGTGTGATAGCAAACGAGCTATAATACTGGATCCCAGCAATTATAAAGTAAGTCTCGTGTTGTTTGCTGGGTGCTTGTTCTCAATCCTCCCACATGCAAGAAATTTGTGATGGAGGTACTTCAAATGAAAATCTTAAAAGTGATAAAATTTCAAATAACCATGGCATTGTCTTGTAAAATGTCAATATTATTAAGAGTATCCTGCACGTGCTATCACAGTGCAGATGAACAACATGAAGTCATAATGGCAGTTAGAAGATGGCAGAAACACTATCAGCAAAGAGAACAGCACTCTTTTATTTGTTTTTCATTAGTGAAGGGGTGAAACGTATAGAAAAAAAGCTATTAAAGAAAATAAAGATAAAGAAATAAAAAAATTTGGACATATTAAAAGACATGATATCTTGTTGAAGACCTTACTTGAGGGTAAAGTCGAGGGGAGGTGAGCAAGAAGTAGGCAGATATACAAGAGAAAAGTGGACATATTAAAAGACATGATATCTTGTTGAAGACCTTACTTGAGGGTAAAGTTGAGGGGAGGTGAGCAAGAAGTAGGCAGATATACAAGAGAAAAGTGGACATATTAAAAGACATGATATCTTGTTGAAGACCTTACTTGAGGGTAAAGTCGAGGGGAGGTGAGCAAGAAGTAGGCAGATATACAAGAGAAAAGTGGACATATTAAAAGACATGATATCTTGTTGAAGACCTTACTTGAGGGTAAAGTCGAGGGGAGGTGAGCAAGAAGTAGGCAGATATACAAGAGAAAAGTGGACATATTAAAAGACATGATATCTTGTTGAAGACCTTACTTGTGGGTAAAGTCGAGGGGAGGTGAGCAAGAAGTAGGCAGATATACAAGAGAAAAGAAATATCATGTGATGGACAGCTTATAGTCTAGCAGAGTGCACCACCAAGGCAAGTTGAAGATCCATTACAGCCAACCTATGTTGCTGTATCTTGATGATGGAGCTTATTAAAAATAAAAACCACCAACATTTGAAGGTTCAACATTTGAAGGTTCAACATTTGAAGGTTCAACATTTGAAGGTTCAACATTTGAAGGTTCAACATTTGAAGGTTCAACATTTGAAGGTTCAACATTTGAAGGTTCAACATTTGAAGGTTCAATATAATGATGCATGCAAATTTACCCATAAACCCATAGCCACCTGGGTCGTAGGGGTACCGGATTGGTTGATCAACACACAGTCTTCCAGCAATTTCTGTTCTCAGCAATGGGAAAGTGTGTGGAAATACTTGACCTGTCCAGTCTTTAATATTGCCTGCCCATGATTTTCTGTGGGCTAAGCTGATATAGCATGCTGATTCAATTGTTTTTGACAAGGAATCATTCCTATATACTGGGTCCAAACCATGCAATTTTTCACATTTTTGACAAGGAATCATTACTATATACTGGGTCCAAACCATGCAATTTTTCCAAATTTTGACAAGGAATCATTACTATATACTGGGTCCAAACCATGCAATTTGTGACAAGGAATCATTACTATATATTGGGTCCAAACCATGCAATTTTTCACATTTTTGACAATGAATCATTACTATATACTGGTCCAAACCATGCAATTTTTCACATTTTTGACAATGAATCATTCCGGTATGCTGGTCCAAACCATGCAATTTTACTATTGGGAAAAAAGAGAGAGAAGAGATTTCTAGGAAAAGGAATATAAAATTGTATCTATAGCAAGGTACACTAGTGTTGCAGAGATGAGGTAGGGATCGAAGTATATCCACACTGTTACCTGTCATAATAGACAGCTACTAAGGTTTGGGGTTGACTGGTCACATTCATCTAGTTGGTCGAAGAGACCCTGAAGTCAGATATTTCAGGCAAATACGGCATAGATATCACAGCCAAGCTATAAACCGTAATACAAGTTTTCCATTTTCAAGACTATATCCTACTGATCAGAGGAATATGAATAGGATATGCTCTACCCATTTTCTTTTTTATACATGTTGCTGCGGAGTTGATTGTGTCCACTTCTGAGTCATAGAACAACAACTTATTCGGGTCTATTCATATTTTGGTAGTCATATTTTAGTATTCATATTTTGGTATTCATAATTTGGTATTCATAATTTGGTAGTCATATTTTAGTATTCATATTTTAGTATTCATATTTTAGTATTCATATTTTAGTATTCATATTTTAGTATTCATATTTTAGTATTCATATTTTAGTATTCATATTTTGGTATTCATATTTTAGTATTCATATTTTGGTATTCATATTTTAGTATTCATATTTTAGTATTCATATTTTGGTATTCATATTTTAGTATTCATATTTTAGTATTCATATTTTGGTATTCATATTTTAGTATTCATATTTTAGTATTCATATTTTAGTATTCATATTTTGGTATTCATATTTTGGTATTCATATTTTAGTATTCATATTTTAGTATTCATATTTTAGTATTCATATTTTAGTATTCATATTTTAGTATTCATATTTTGGTATTCATATTTTAGTATTCATATTTTGGTATTCATATTTTGGTAGTCATATTTTGGTAGTCATATTGTGTTGGTTGTTGGCTTTCTTTTTGCTTTTGTCCTGTTAATGAGATTTATGTTAATCTTGAGAAATATTTGGTTTTTAAATGTTGGTCTTCTCTTGTTATTTCAGCATTATTTTAAATGTTGGCCTTCTCTTGTTATTTCAGCATTATTTTAAATGTTGGCCTTCTCTTGTTATTTCAGCATTATTTTAAATGTTGGCATTCTCTTGTTATTTCAGCATTATTTTAAATGTTGGCCTTCTCTTGTTATTTCAGCATTATTTTACGGCAGCTAAAGCTTACCTAGAGTTGGGGATTCTGGACAAAGCAGAGGAGAGCAATAATCAATCATTAGAATACTGTTTGGATCAGCCACAGAGGGAGGAAATATTGCAACAGCGACGGCAAATACAAGGTTTGTATCCACACTTACCACCAAAGATGGATGTGTTGGGCCATTGAGACAAATAAAACGACGACACAGCTTATTTTCATTCTCTGGACTACATCCTGCTGAAAATCTTGTAGGACCATGGTCCTGCTACAAGAGAGATCCAGCGGGAGTTTGAGAATGAATGCTGAAGAAGAAGAATCCATACTTTATGTTGTTAGTATTCATTCTCAAACTCCTGCCAGATTTCTCTTGGGGCAGGACAATAAGATTTCCAGCAGGATGTAGTCCAGACAACAGAGATTCGCTGTGTTGCCATTTTATTTGTGCAAATGGCCCAACACATTTGACTTCGGTTGAGACACTATGTGATGTGAAAGTATTTTGATTGGTAGTTCCCAGACCATAAGGTCACAGATAAAATTCTGTTCACAGTGATATAACCACAATGGCCCAACACATTTGACTTCGGTGGAGACACTCTAGGATGTGAAAGTATTTTTATTGGTAGTTCCCAGACCATAAGGTCACAGATAAAATTCTGTACACTGTGATATAACCACAATGGCCCAACACATTTGACTTCGGTTGAGACACTATATGATGTGAAAGTATTTTTATTGGTAGTTCCCAGACCATAATGTCACAGATAAAATTCTGTATGCGGTGATATAACCACAATGGCCTAACACATTTGACTTCGGTTGAAAGGGATATGTGTCAACATCTTTAATCTCATACCATACAAGTTGTGGAATCTGGAGTTTTCAAATTTGATCCAAGTTCCCGCTGAAAATGGATGTGTCGGGCCATTGGCAGAAATAAAATGGTGACACAGTACATTCTCTAGACTACATTCTGGAAATCTTGTAGGACCATTTTCCTGCTACAAGAGAGATCCAGCGGGAGTTTGAGAATGAACGCTGAAGAAGATCCAAGTTTATGTATTTATGTAAACTAGTTTTCTAAGAGTTGTTTTTCAATTTCTTAATCTTTCTCAATAAAACTAGAATGTGTGAACAAGTTGGAATATCTGGGAGGAAATATAAACAGTTCCGGAGATTGTTCAGTCAAGATTAGAAGACTCTCAATTAAATTGGTAGCATATCCTCTACAGGACTTAGCTATCAACCCATCATTTGTTGGCTGTGGTGACTTTCTAGGCAATATAAATTTGTTCAGTAGTTTGCCATTGCTTTCTGAATGGTCTGGATGCACAATTGCCTGTGATGGGGATCGAACTCGGTACCTTTGCCATCAGAGGCGCGCTCTGTACCACTTCGCCACAGAGCCATTGCAACACTCAAATTAACACAAATGAGAAAGCAATGGCAAAGTAGTAATAACGACACTAAAGTAACCCTTTTAAGATCATGTGTTTTCTCAGTGGCAACATATGGATACGAGACTTGGACTTTAAACAAGACAATATCCAATAGAATAAATTCATTTGAAATGAAGTGCCACAGAAGGACCTATGAATATCATGGACAGGAAAAAAAGAGCAATATTGAAGTTTTGAAATTACTGAAACTAAATGATGACTGGATACTAAATATAAGAAGGAAGCTACATTGTTTTGGACACTTAAAGCGACATGATGGTATAGAAAGGTGGATTCTAGAGAGCAGAGTGCCGGGTAAGAGAAGAAGAGGAAGACCGAGAAGAAAATGGACCAGCGATATCAAAGAATGTATCTACATGTCTCTGGTCAATGCAGGCCTACTTGCCCGGAACAGAGAGGCATTCAGAGTATCCACAACAAAGACAATGTTCTCGAAACAATATGTCACTTGATAAATAAATCATCCTTTTGTTCTAAAATCAGATCTGTAATGTTGTCTATCCATCTGTCTCTTGGTCTTCCTTGTGCTCTAAAATCAGATCTTCTACTACTGTAAGATTTCTGTAATGTTGTCTATCCATCTGTCTCTTGGTCTTCCTTGTGCTCTAAAATCAGATCTTCTACTACTGTAAGATTTCTGTAATGTTGTCTATCCATCTGTCTCTTGGTCTTCCTTGTGCTCTAAAATCAGATCTTCTACTACTGTAAGATTTCTGTAATGTTGTCTATCCATCTGTCTCTTGGTCTTCCTTGTGCTCTAAAATCAGATCTTCTACTACTGTAAGATTTCTGTAATGTTGTCTATCCATCTGTCTCTTGGTCTTCCTTGTGCTCTAAAATCAGATCTTCTACTACTGTAAGATTTCTGTAATGTTGTCTATCCATCTGTCTCTTGGTCTTCCTTGTGCTCTAAAATCAGATCTTCTACTACTGTAAGATTTCTGTAATGTTGTCTATCCATCTGTGTGACAACATTGTGACTCATTGTGTTATCAACAAGTGACAACATTGTGTTATCAATGTGTGACAATATGATGACATGTTTGTTTCAGACGACATTCTGGTAACTCGCAAGAGTTTTCACACAAATGTCAAAGAAGAAAAGTATAAACTAATGATTTTTTTGGGTCTTTTTCAGCAGCTAAGAACAGAATGACCAAAGCAAGGTAAGAAGTTATTTTTTAACTTTGGTAAATACTGCAATAGGGTACGATCTTCTTCATTACTCTTCAGTCAGGGCAAAAAGAGCTGGCACGTTGACGGGTAAAGCTATAGCAGATGGCAAAGTGATGAGAAGAGACCAGGTTGAGTTTATTATAGCAGTTAGGGATAAACTACAAAATTAAGTGAATGCAGAAAAAGACAATGGGTAGAAAAAGAGATCGGTAGAGCACACACTATCTAGTTAAAGGGTGATGAGAGAATGTTGAGATGGGTAGAGCACACACTATCTAGTTAAAGGGTGATGAGAGAATGTTGAGATGGGTAGAGCACACACTATCTAGTTAGAGAGTGATGAATGTTGAGATGGGTAGAGCACACACTATCCAGTTAGAGGGTGATGAGAGAATGTTGAGATTGGTAGAGCACACACTATCTAGTTAGAGAGTGATGAGAGAATGTTGAGATTGGTAGAGCACACACTATCCAGTTAGAGGGTGATGAGAGAATGTTGAGATTGGTAGAGCACACACTATCTAGTTAGAGAGTGATGAGAGAATGTTGAGATGGGTAGAGCACACACTATCTAGTTAAAGGGTGATGAGAGAATGTTGAGATGGGTAGAGCACACACTATCCAGTTAGAGGGTGATGAGAGAATGTTGAGATTGGTAGAGCACACACTATCTAGTTAGAGAGTGATGAGAGAATGTTGAGATGGGTAGAGCACACACTATCTAGTTAAAGGGTGATGAAAGAATGTTGAGATGGGTAGAGCACACACTATCTAGTTAGAGAGTGATGAGAGAATGTTGAGATGGGTAGAGCACACACTATCTAGTTAGAGGGTGATGAGAGAATGTTGAGATGGGTAGAGCACACACTATCTAGTTAAAGGGTGATGAGAGAATGTTGAGATGGGTATAAATTATGGTATAAATATGGACATAAACTGTCCAGCTGGATACTAGAGATGCCTGTGACCAATGGTGAATGTAATAATGATGTTGTTACTGCTGATGTTGTTACTGCTGATGTTGTTACTGCTGATGTTGTTACTGCTGATGTTGTTACTGCTGATGTTGTTACTGCTGATGTTGTTACTGCTGATGTTGTTACTGCTGATGTTGTTACTGCTGATGTTGTTACTGCTGATGTTGTTACTGCTGATGTTGTTACTGCTGATGTTGTTACTGCTGATGTTGTTACTGCTGATGTTGTTACTGCTGATGTTGTTCCTGCTGATGTTGTTCCTGCTGATGTTGTTACTGCTGATGTTGTTTCTGCTGATGTTGTTACTGCTGATGTTGTTCCTGCTGATGTTGTTCCTGCTGATGTTGTTACTGCTGATGTTGTTACTGCTGATTATTTCTAACTATTTCTATGAAGATTTAAAAAAAAAAATTATATAGAATCCTTAAACGTGATCACATTTGCTGTTTCAGACCACATGAAATCAGCAGCGAAAGTGAGGACAGAGAAATTGATGTAAGTATAATTAAATCCACAACTAGAATAACAAATAAAAGTGGTTGAATTGGAAGTGAGGACAGAGAAATTAATGTATGTAAAGTTATATCTGTAACTAGAATAACCAGGTGGAAGTGAGGACAGAGAAATTAATGTATGTAAAGTTATATCTGTAACTAGAATAACAAGGTGGAAGTGAGGACAGAGAAATTAATGTATGTAAAGTTATATCTGTAACTAGAATAACAAGGTGAGAGTGAGGACAGAGAAATTAATGTATGTAAAGTTATATCTGTAACTAGAATAACAAGGTGGAAGTGAGGACAGAGAAATTAATGTATGTAAAGTTATATCTGTAACTAGAATAACAAGCTGGAAGTGTGAAACATTTCTTCCAGAATATTAATAATAATAGTTAACAAGAGCAGCAGACGACTGCATAAAAACTGTAATATGGCATTTTAAATTTGGAAACGGGACAATGAAGTTTTACTAAGGACTGGATAACACAAATATCAATGTCTTTACCAAAAGGTCTTTATCAAGAACATAACACAAGCAAGGAATAGCACTGTCCATGATTATGTCGTAACATGAGCTAAAAGGGATAAATGTAAGAAGTCCAGAAAAAGATGGATGATATCAGTTGTATATTATTGATACTTATCATTCATACAACATAAAATCAAAGAAGCCTTAGGAACAAGCTTACAAACAGCGCACAAGAAGGCCATCTCCAGAGAACTCTTTCACTCCTGACACCGCAAGGCAAACAAGGGACACTGCGTATAGATAGATCATTCATATAAGTACATCACTTAGTCTAGATGTGTCATAAAGTTATGAATATCAGATGGCAAAACATGATTCTGGATGTCACTGTCTTTGATAGAACCAGTAGCCCCTGCATTGACACTATTCTGATGCAGACACAGATTCGTTGGGCAGGTTATCTAGTACATATGACAGATCATCGCCTGCCAAAAATACCTCTATATGATGACTTGCAGAAGGGCATACAATCTCAATGTGGCCAAAAGAATTGCTGTAAGGACTCTTTAAAGACCTCACTGAATACCTTTGAAATAGACGAAGATACATGGGAAGATCTTGCACAAAATAGAGCTACATGACACTCTACAGTTAAAAAATATGTAGCATCTTGTGAAATGAGGATAAGTGCAGCAGCTCAACAGCTTGAGAGTAGCTAGAAAGTCACGGGTAGACCAAAAACCATTTACAGTAAACATCCCATGTTGAACTATCCAAGGACATTTGCAGCCAGAATAGATCTTATTAACCATCTACACACTCATAATCAAGGACATAACTAACTGATTTCAAAAACAAATGGTCATCATCACTTGTGATGGATGAACAACAACAACATCTGGCAAGGGGTGCTCATAAAGTAGTTTTAGCATGGTACCCTTCCCATTGTCTATTGATGCCTTGAATGCATCTTCTCTTATTATTGCATATTCCATAATGTCCACGGCGGTTACATCCATTTGATACCTTAGAGTGTTGACGTGGCTAAAGATGCCACCCACTTATGACTACACATCATTGTGGGTCTTCTAAAGCATGGACTATGGGTCTGACACGATGGCTGCCTTAGTAAATAAAATCTCAGAGAGTCAGTTTCTTTTTCTTCTTCAGCGTTCATTCTCAAACTCCCACTCAGGGACCAAACCCGATATAAAGGAATGATGAAAACGGATGTGCTGGATCTCGGACATCCTGACCACAAGTGGCCAACCGGGGTGCAAATAATCACAGTTCTACAGTGGAACTTGCAGCACAACGTACTTCACGCTCCCTGGCGGAAATCACAAGAAATATTTCTTTGTGGTTATTTGAGAGCGAACGCTGAAGAAGAAGAAGAAGAAACTCCCACTGGATATCTCTTGTATCAGGAACATGGTACTATTAGATTTCCAGAAGGATGTAGTCCAGAGAATGGAAATGCGTTGTGTCACCGTTTTATTTGCGCCAATGGCCCGACACATCTGTCTTCAGCAGAAGAGAGACAGTTTAAAAATGGGATACTTTGGTCTATGACATACATTCCTTTTAGAGCATGATCACTTAGTTTTTGACATAATTATTTGTAGTTTGTTTCAATAAATAATACTGTCCTCTGTTATTTTTCTTTTTTGCTCACAGACTGTACAAATGCAGTACAGAAAATTGTTATATGCAGGCTCCAACTTTTACCTGACCAGTTTGTACAGTCGAGCCATGGAGCAGTTTAAGAGTGCTCTTAATATGTTATCTAGACCCGAGGTTGGTATCATTATTTCTTGTAAATCAAATATAGATGTCTGTCTTGTCTTTTTTTGAGTTGCAGATTTTATTTATTTCATTGCATTTTCGAATTATTTCACATTCTTTTAATTGTTTCATTGCAGAATATCATTGTTTCAATTTTTAATTTGTTACATTGCAGATTTCAATTGTTTGATTGCTGACTTTAATTATTTCACTTCAGATTTTAATTGTTTGATTCCACAATTTAATTATTTCACTTCAGATTTTACTTGTTTAATTGCAGATTTCATTTTATTTTTGTTTCACTTGACATTTTAAGTAACTTGTTTCACATATTAATCACTCATTATAGACAATAATTCCTTCAATTCAGATTTTGTTGATTGCAGGCTTAATTTTTTTTCGTTGAATAATTGTTTTTGTTCTTTATCCATGCTTTATGAATTCCATTAAAGTTTGCTTTTGTAACTATTTGAGTTTTGTGTAACATTTGTCAAATTTATCATTTAACTATTTGAATATTGTGTAAATTTGTCAAATTTATCATTTAACTATTTGAATATTGTGTAAATTTGTCAAATTTATCATTTAACTATTTGAATATTGTGTAACATTTGTCAAATTTATCATTTAACTATTTGAATATTGTGTAAATTTGTCAAATTTATCATTTAACTATTTGAATATTGTGTAAATTTGTCAAATTTATCATTTAACTATTTGAATATTGTGTAAATTTGTCAAATTTATCATTTAACTATTTGAATATTGTGTAACATTTGTCAAATTTATCATTTAACTATTTGAATATTGTGTAAATTTGTCAAATTTATCATTTAACTATTTGAATATTGTGTAACATTTGTCAAATTTATCATTTAACTATTTGAATATTGTGTAAATTTGTCAAATTTATCATTTAACTATTTGAATATTGTGTAACATTTGTCAAATTTATCATTTAACTATTTGAATATTGTGTAACATTTGTCAAATTTATCATTTAACTATTTGAATATTGTGTAAATTTGTCAAATTTATCATTTAACTATTTGAATATTGTGTAAATTTGTCAAATTTATCATTTAACTATTTGAATATTGTGTAAATTTGTCAAATTTATCATTTAACTATTTGAATATTGTGTAACATTTGTCAAATTTATCATTTAACTATTTGAATATTGTGTAAATTTGTCAAATTTATCATTTAACTATTTGAATATTGTGTAACATTTGTCAAATTTATCATTTAACTATTTGAATATTGTGTAACATTTGTCAAATTTATCATTTAACTATTTGAATATTGTGTAAATTTGTCAAATTTATCATTTAACTATTTGAATATTGTGTAAATTTGTCAAATTTATCATTTAACTATTTGAATATTGTGTAACATTTGTCAAATTTATCATTTAACTATTTGAATATTGTGTAAATTTGTCAAATTTATCATTTAACTATTTGAATATTGTGTAACATTTGTCAAATTTATCATTTAACTATTTGAATATTGTGTAAATTTGTCAAATTTATCATTTAACTATTTGAATATTGTGTAACATTTGTCAAATTTATCATTTAACTATTTGAATATTGTGTAAATTTGTCAAATTTATCATTTAACTATTTGAATATTGTGTAACATTTGTCAAATTTATCATTTAACTATTTGAATATTGTGTAAATTTGTCAAATTTATCATTTAACTATTTGAATATTGTGTAAATTTGTCAAATTTATCATTTAACTATTTGAATATTGTGTAAATTTGTCAAATTTATCATTTAACTATTTGAATATTGTGTAACATTTGTCAAATTTATCATTTAACTATTTGAATATTGTGTAAATTTGTCAAATTTATCATTTAACTATTTGAATATTGTGTAACATTTGTCAAATTTATCATTTAACTATTTGAATATTGTGTAAATTTGTCAAATTTATCATTTAACTATTTGAATATTGTGTAACATTTGTCAAATTTATCATTTAACTATTTGAATATTGTGTAACATTTGTCAAATTTATCATTTAACTATTTGAATATTGTGTAAATTTGTCAAATTTATCATTTAACTATTTGAATATTGTGTAAATTTGTCAAATTTATCATTTAACT
Organism: Meghimatium bilineatum; assembly: GCA_034231615.1. Taxonomy (NCBI): domain Eukaryota; kingdom Metazoa; phylum Mollusca; class Gastropoda; order Stylommatophora; family Philomycidae; genus Meghimatium; species Meghimatium bilineatum. Next base: position 14,300,867 of record CM067302.1, on the reverse strand, counting down.
ATTTGAATATTGTGTAACATTTGTCAAATTTATCATTTAACTATTTGAATATTGTGTAAATTTGTCAAATTTATCATTTAACTATTTGAATATTGTGTAAATTTGTCAAATTTATCATTTAACTATTTGAATATTGTGTAACATTTGTCAAATTTATCATTTAACTATTTGAATATTGTGTAAATTTGTCAAATTTATCATTTAACTATTTGAATATTGTGTAACATTTGTCAAATTTATCATTTAACTATTTGAATATTGTGTAACATTTGTCAAATTTATCATTTAACTATTTGAATATTGTGTAACATTTGTCAAATTTATCATTTATAACTTACTGAAATATTTTTTTGTGACCAGGTTTTGACAGCTGAAGAGGATGAGTTGCTGGTTGTATGGTACGTCTATGGGATCTCCTGTGTCAAGTCTGCTAACACACGTGTAGGTACACACATTACAAGTATATAGAATAGCATAACTGGTTTGTGATTGTGCATCAAATATGACTAGGATCTAATGTGGGTGGGTGGTTTTCTTCTCCGAGTTGATTTTGTAGTGACTTCCTTCAAATCACGAGTTGTGCTGCAGATAAAAGGGTTGGTTCCCTTCCAACAGTCCAAACATGAGACTTCATTAGACTTCACCACAGCAAAGATCAGTAGACTTCACCAAAGCAAGATCAGTAGACTTCACTACAGCACAGATCAGTAAACTTCACCATAGTGGAGATCAGTAGGCTCACCACAGGGAGATCAGTAGACTTTACCACAGGGAGATCAGTAGACTTTACCACAGGGAGATCAGTAGACTTTACCACAGGGAGATCAGTAGACTTCACTATTTCACAGATCAGTAAACTTCACCATAGTGGAGATCAGTAAACTTCACCACAGCAGAGATCAGTAGACTTCACCACAGTGCAGATCACTAGACTTCACCACAGTGCAGATCACTAGACTTCACCACAATGGAGTCATGGAAAAGCAAAATAAATTAAACAGGTTACTAGAAAAACTTACCATAACTATGAATAAAAATATATCCTTTTTTAAGTGTTCATTCTCAAACTCCCATTGAAACTGTATGTAGCAGAGCAATGGTTTTACTCATTTTCCAACAGGATGTAGTCAAGTTTAGTTTTAGTCCAGTAACGGATAAGCGTTGTGTAACCATTTTATTGTAAAAGTGAATTTAGCCCATAACATTTAACTGCCGTAGGGGTGTGAGGTGTTAGTGGGTGCACATTTAAGAAGCTCTGCCATATGGAGGCAGTAGCCATCTCATCTCCCTCACAGTCTTTACTTCTCGGACTGATCCAGTACTCAATTCAGGCTGGATCGACTCAGGAGCCGTTTGTGGTCTTGAAAGATATTTCTGCCTCAACTGGGAAATAAACCAAGGACCACTCATATGCGAAGCCAGTGTGCTGTGCTAATGGCTCAATACATCTGGCTTTGGCTGAATGTCTTTCTGCTAATTATATAGAATCAACATGAATTCTTCAGAGAACTCTTCCACCCCTGATGCCACAAGGCAAACAAGGACCCCACAGCGTATAGATAGATAGAACATGAGTTCTGTTTCCTGTTTGTGCTATTACAAAGGATGAATGTAGCTATGCTGATGAAACAATTTCTTATATTATTATTCTTCACAGAACCTACAAGCTGCAGCAGAGAAGTTCAATGCAATTATCTCACGTACGGACACTTTCCCCGCAGCTTACTATGGCTTGGGTCTAACATATATGGCATTTAAAAGGTATATGTTTGGTGAACAATGGTATAGATTTTTTTTACTTATGTAGAACACAAGATTTTAGAAAGTTCCATGTGAATACGACGGACTATTAATAAAACTAAGGGGTTATGAGTAGTAAACAAGTAAATATACAAATTGCAATACGCAAGACGTTTTCAACGTTTTTAACTGTCTGGTCTTTCTCAAGAATATATAAAACAAACAGTCTTCTTCTTCTGTCTGTCCTCATGTACCTTTCGGTGTTGAGGGGAGAGTGAGTGTACGGTCTTTTGCCCTTCTATTTGCCTCTTCCGCTGTTATATTTTTGAGTGTGTCTAATACACTATCTATCCACCTTTTACGAGGGTGTCCAATAGGTCAACTGGTTTCTATTGCTTGTTAAAGGTGTTTTGGATAATACTTTGCTCTTTCTGTCTGGTTATGTGGCTGAACCATTTAACTTGTTAAACAAACAGTGAAAAACAATGAAAATAGTAAAAACAATGTTAACAAAATGTCCACTAGCAGACGCATAGATACACTGTTGACATATAAACAATACAAAATTCAAGGTGACAATGATGTATGTAAACATGGGATGAAGTTCAAGGTGACAACGATGTATATGGAAACATGTAGTCATATTTCCACAGACATCATTGTCACCTTGAACTTCGTATTGTTTATATGTCAATAGTGTATTTAGTGCCTCTGTGGTTGTAACATTATTTTTACTGTTTTAATTGTGTCAAAATCACTTGATCTGTTGTCTTTTGATGTGTTCCAACACTGGTATTGTTTTGGTTATCTGTCTGATGTTATTGTTTCTAATTCTATCTCTTAATGACACTCCGAGTATTCTTCGTAGACATGTCATTTCTGTTGTCACTATTTTTTTTGGTCTTGTGCTGTCATTGTCCAGGTTTGGCACTGGTAGCATAGTGATGGAATAATAATCATCATCAAGTGACATATTCTTTCCAGAATGTAGTCTTTCCTATGGATCTTTTGAATTCTCCACAGTCTTGAGCAAGTTGTCCTGCATCTTCCGGTGACATGCACAGGCATTCTTGAATGTCTTTTGTCCAATGGCGTCTTGGTCGGCCTTTGCTCCTGTTGCCTTCTATCATCCCCTCCATTAACACTCTCTCCATGCCGTCGTGTCTCTTAATATGACAGAAAACAACTAGCTTTTTCTTTTATATAGTGTTCAGAAGCCAGCCTTCCTGGATGTTAATTGGAATAATAATAGTCTTGTATAATGCAACTTTAGTGTCTATGTTTACATTTTTGTTCTTGAAAATACATGTCATTTTCCTAGGATCTGGTATGTTTTGTTGCATCTATTTTGTATCTCTTTACTGGTTTTCCCTTCACTCGATATAATGCTTCCAAAGTGACTCATTTACCTGTTTAAGGTGTTTATTGTCGATGGAGATAGTGATATTTCTTTCTTTCTTTGCTATTGCCATTATTTCGGTCTTTTCAATATTGATCTTCATGTTGAAATTTTGACATGTTGTGTGGAGTTTGTTCATATGCGATTGCAATTGTTCTTCTGATGTTGCATTAGTACTCATTTATTTCTTTCAGTGGTAAATGATTTGTATTGTCTTACACTAGGTACAAGGAAGCAGAGGAAGTACTAAAGATGGGGCTGGAGAAAATTAGGGAAGGTAAAGGAAGCAAAGAGTATATGTGGCCCCAAACAAGCAAGACTATTGAGGAAACAGATGTTACCATAGTTACGGTGAGTGTGTAATTTGCCAGATTGGATGTAGATGTATAATTTTTATTTCTATAACCAATTTGGCAAAAAATCATCATGTCCTGAAATTGCTCATATATGCTTTCTGGGACATTCATAATTAACTAATCTTGTTAATCAGTTTTGTCTGACTTGTTTTCATGCCTTCAGATCTATCTTCAGATTTGACTTAGATATGTTTTCTGGTAAGGGAAACAACTCCAAGTCCTAGTTCTCAATTTGTTTATGGTTTTGTGCTTTTGGTTAGTATTTGTTTCTTGATAAAGGTCCCGTTTCGACCGCAACGTAGAAAATTGTCCTTGTTCCATGTTTTACTGTTATTCATTTTTTATTATTGATAGTTAGTCATTTTTTTAGTAACTTTTCTTCCTTATTTAGTATTTCCTACTTATTTGTTTGGTTACTGTGGCACTCTCCATTTTGTCAGACTTCCTTCGATATTTTGGTTATTTATACAGATCTATCTTCTCATTTTTTTTATTCCAGTCTTTATTTCTGTTAATGTTATCACACATCAATGTGTTGCTTAGTCCTGAATGAAAAGAAAAGCATACTTCCATCTACCATGCATGTTGTAAGATGTAACTAAAGAGGTTAGGTGTGGATTTTATTCCCCCCCCCCCATATGATCTCGACTGTGATCAGCCATGCCGGAACTTCGGGGATGGAATCAAACCATTTTATATAAAACATCGCCCATGTTGCAACTGGGAGCTTTCTAGTTTAGGGTGCAAAGAATAGGGCCACTGTCTTCTTTCCAGACGTGTTGCTACTAAGGAAAGTTGAGGGATGTGCTTACAACCTTGGAAAAGGTCATTGTCACTGCATGTCTTGCATGTTTCTAAATTTTTTCTTCTGTAAAATAATCCTCATGGATGACAGAGAGAGATGCAGGCCAGTAAACATTGTCTTTTTGTGGCAGCCTTCTCGGTGGTAGAGATGCAGGCCAGTAAACATTGTCATTTTGTGGCAGCCTTCTCGGTGGTAGAGATGCAGGCCAGTAAACATTGTCTTTTTGTGGCAGCCTTCTCGGTGGTAGATAATGCAGGCCAGTAAACATTGTCTTTTTGTGGCAGCCTTCTCGGTGGTAGAGATGCAGGCCAGTAAACATTGTCATTTTGTGGCAGCCTTCTCGGTGGTAGAGATGCAGGCCAGTAAACATTGTCTTTTTGTGGCAGCCTTCTCGGTGGTAGAGATGCAGGCCAGTAAACATTGTCATTTTGTGGCAGCCTTCTCGGTGGTAGATAATGCAGGCCAGTAAACATTGATTTTTTGTGGCAGCCTTCTCGGTGGTAGAGATGCAGGCCAGTAAACATTGTCATTTTGTGGCAGCTTCTCGGTGGTAGAGATGCAGGCCAGTAAACATTGTCATTTTGTGGCAGCCTTCTCGGTGGTAGATAATGCAGGCCAGTAAACATTGTCTTTTTGTGGCAGCCTTCTCGGTGGTAGAGATGCAGGCCAGTAAACATTGTCATTTTGTGGCAGCCTTCTCGGTGGTAGAGATGCAGGCCAGTAAACATTGTCTTTTTGTGGCAGCCTTCTCGGTGGTAGATAATGCAGGCCAGTAAACATTGTCTTTTTGTGGCAGCCTTCTCGGTGGTAGAGATGCAGGCCAGTAAACATTGTTTTTTTGTGGCAACCTTCTCGGTGGTAGAGATACAGGCCAGTAAACATTGTCTTTTTGTGGCAGCTTCTCGGTGGTAGAGATGCAGGCCAGTAAACATTGTCATTTTGTGGCAGCCTTCTCGGTGGTAGATAATGCAGGCCAGTAAACATTGTCTTTTTGTGGCAGCCTTCTCGGTGGTAGAGATGCAGGCCAGTAAACATTGTCATTTTGTGGCAGCTTCTCGGTGGTAGAGATGCAGGCCAGTAAACATTGTCATTTTGTGGCAGCTTCTCGGTGGTAGAGATGCAGGCCAGTAAACATTGTCATTTTGTGGCAGCTTCTCGGTGGTAGAGATGCAGGCCAGTAAACATTGTCATTTTGTGGCAGCCTTCTCGGTGGTAGATAATGCAGGCCAGTAAACATTGTCTTTTTGTGGCAGCCTTCTCGGTGGTAGAGATGCAGGCCAGTAAACATTGTCATTTTGTGGCAGCCTTCTCGGTGGTAGATAATGCAGGCCAGTAAACATTGTCTTTTTGTGGCAGCCTTCTCGGTGGTAGAGATGCAGGCCAGTAAACATTGTCATTTTGTGGCAGCTTCTCGGTGGTAGAGATGCAGGCCAGTAAACATTGTCATTTTGTGGCAGCCTTCTCGGTGGTAGATAATGCAGGCCAGTAAACATTGTCTTTTTGTGGCAGCCTTCTCGGTGGTAGAGATGCAGGCCAGTAAACATTGTCATTTTGTGGCAGCCTTCTCGGTGGTAGAGATGCAGGCCAGTAAACATTGTCTTTTTGTGGCAGCCTTCTCGGTGGTAGAGATGCAGGCCAGTAAACATTGTCTTTTTGTGGCAGCCTTCTCGGTGGTAGAGATGCAGGCCAGTAAACATTGTCATTTTGTGGCAGCCTTCTCGGTGGTAGAGATGCAGGCCAGTAAACATTGTCTTTTTGTGGCAGCCTTCTCGGTGGTAGAGATGCAGGCCAGTAAACATTGTCTTTTTGTGGCAGCCTTCTCGGTGGTAGAGATGCAGGCCAGTAAACATTGTCATTTTGTGGCAGCTTCTCGGTGGTAGAGATGCAGGCCAGTAAACATTGTCATTTTGTGGCAGCCTTCTCGGTGGTAGATAATGCAGGCCAGTAAACATTGTCTTTTTGTGGCAGCCTTCTCGGTGGTAGAGATGCAGGCCAGTAAACATTGTCATTTTGTGGCAGCCTTCTCGGTGGTAGAGATGCAGGCCAGTAAACATTGTCTTTTTGTGGCAGCCTTCTCGGTGGTAGAGATGCAGGCCAGTAAACATTGTCTTTATGTGGCAGCCTTCTCGGTGGTAGAGATGCAGGCCAGTAAACATTGTCTTTTTGTGGCAGCCTTCTCGGTGGTAGAGATGCAGGCCAGTAAACATTGTCTTTTTGTGGCAGCCTTCTCAGTGGTAGAGATGCAGGCCAGTAAACATTGTCTTTTTGTGGCAGCCTTCTCGGTGGTAGAGATGCAGGCCAGTAAACATTGTCTTTTTGTGGCAGCCTTCTCGGTGGTAGATAATGCAGGCCAGTAAACATTGATTTTTGTGGCAGCCTTCTCGGTGGTAGATAATGCAGGCCAGTAAACATTGTCTTTTTGTGGCAGCTTCTCGGTGGTAGATAATGCAGGCCAGTAAACATTGATTTTTGTGGCAGCCTTCTCGGTGGTAGATAATGCAGGCCAGTAAACATTGTCTTTTTGTGGCAGCTTCTCGGTGGTAGATAATGCAGGCCAGTAAACATTGTCTTTTTGTGGCAGCCTTCTCGGTGGTAGATAATGCAGGCCAGTAAACATTGTCTTTTTGTGGCAGCCTTCTCGGTGGTAGAGATGCAGGCCAGTAAACATTGTCTTTTTGTGGCAGCCTTCTCAGTGGTAGATAATGCAGGCCAGTAAACATTGATTTTTGTGGCAGCCTTCTCGGTGGTAGATAATGCAGGCCAGTAAACATTGTCTTTTTGTGGCAGCCTTCTCGGTGGTAGAGATACAGGCCAGTAAACATTGTCTTTATGTGGCAGCCTTCTCGGTGGTAGATAATGCAGGCCAGTAAACATTGTCTTTTTGTGGCAGCCTTCTCGGTGGTAGATAATGCAGGCCAGTAAACATTGTCATTTTGTGGCAGCCTTCTCGGTGGTAGATAATGCAGGCCAGTAAACATTGTCTTTTTGTGGCAGCCTTCTCGGTGGTAGATAATGCAGGCCAGTAAACATTGATTTTTGTGGCAGCCTTCTCGGTGGTAGATAATGCAGGCCAGTAAACATTGTCTTTTTGTGGCAGCCTTCTCGGTGGTAGAGATGCAGGCCAGTAAACATTGATTTTTGTGGCAGCCTTCTCGGTGGTAGATAATGCAGGCCAGTAAACATTGATTTTTGTGGCAGCCTTCTCGGTGGTAGATAATGCAGGCCAGTAAACATTGATTTTTGTGGCAGCCTTCTCGGTGGTAGATAATGCAGGCCAGTAAACATTGTCTTTTTGTGGCAGCCTTCTCGGTGGTAGAGATACAGGCCAGTAAACATTGTCTTTATGTGGCAGCCTTCTCGGTGGTAGATAATGCAGGCCAGTAAACATTGTCTTTTTGTGGCAGCTTCTCGGTGGTAGATAATGCAGGCCAGTAAACATTGTCTTTTTGTGGCAGCCTTCTCGGTGGCAGATAATGCAGGCCAGTAAACATTGTCTTTTTGTGGCAGCCTTCTCGGTGGTAGATAATGCAGGCCAGTAAACATTGTCATTTTGTGGCAGCCTTCTCGGTGGTAGATAATGCAGGCCAGTAAACATTGTCTTTTTGTGGCAGCCTTCTCGGTGGTAGATAATGCAGGCCAGTAAACATTGTCTTTTTGTGGCAGCCTTCTCGGTGGTAGAGATACAGGCCAGTAAACATTGTCTTTTTGTGGCAGCCTTCTCGGTGGTAGAGATGCAGGCCAGTAAACATTGTCTTTTTGTGGCAGCCTTCTCGGTGGTAGAGATACAGGCCAGTAAACATTGTCTTTTTGTGGCAGCCTTCTCGGTGGTAGATAATGCAGGCCAGTAAACATTGTCTTTTTGTGGCAGCCTTCTCGGTGGTAGATAATGCAGGCCAGTAAACATTGTCTTTTTGTGGCAGCCTTCTCGGTGGTAGAGATGCAGGCCAGTAAACATTGTCTTTTTGTGGCAGCCTTCTCGGTGGTAGAGATACAGGCCAGTAAACATTGTCTTTTTGTGGCAGCCTTCTCGGTGGTAGAGATACAGGCCAGTAAACATTGTCTTTTTGTGGCAGCCTTCTCGGTGGTAGAGATACAGGCCAGTAAACATTGTCTTTTTGTGGCAGCCTTCTCGGTGGTAGAGATGCAGGCCAGTAAACATTGTCTTTTTGTGGCAGCCTTCTCGGTGGTAGAGATACAGGCCAGTAAACATTGTCTTTTTGTGGCAGCCTTCTCGGTGGTAGATAATACAGGCCAGTAAACATTGTCTTTTTGTGGCAGCCTTCTCGGTGGTAGAGATGCAGGCCAGTAAACATTGTCTTTTTGTGGCAGCCTTCTCGGTGGTAGAGATACAGGCCAGTAAACATTGTCTTTTTGTGGCAGCCTTCTCGGTGGTAGAGATGCAGGCCAGTAAACATTGTCTTTTTGTGGCAGCCTTCTCGGTGGTAGAGATACAGGCCAGTAAACATTGTCTTTTTGTGGCAGCCTTCTCGGTGGTAGATAATGCAGGCCAGTAAACATTGTCTTTTTGTGGCAGCCTTCTCGGTGGTAGAGATGCAGGCCAGTAAACATTGTCTTTTTGTGGCAGCCTTCTCGGTGGTAGAGATACAGGCCAGTAAACATTGTCTTTTTGTGGCAGCCTTCTCGGTGGTAGAGATGCAGGCCAGTAAACATTGTCTTTTTGTGGCAGCCTTCTCGGTGGTAGAGATGCAGGCCAGTAAACATTGTCATTTTGTGGCAGCCTTCTCGGTGGTAGAGATGCAGGCCAGTAAACATTGTCTTTTTGTGGCAGCCTTCTCGGTGGTAGAGATGCAGGCCAGTAAACATTGTCATTTTGTGGCAGCTTCTCGGTGGTAGAGATGCAGGCCAGTAAACATTGTCATTTTGTGGCAGCCTTCTCGGTGGTAGATAATGCAGGCCAGTAAACATTGTCTTTTTGTGGCAGCCTTCTCGGTGGTAGAGATGCAGGCCAGTAAACATTGTCATTTTGTGGCAGCCTTCTCGGTGGTAGAGATGCAGGCCAGTAAACATTGTCTTTTTGTGGCAGCCTTCTCGGTGGTAGAGATGCAGGCCAGTAAACATTGTCTTTTTGTGGCAGCCTTCTCGGTGGTAGAGATGCAGGCCAGTAAACATTGTCTTTTTGTGGCAGCCTTCTCGGTGGTAGAGATACAGGCCAGTAAACATTGTCTTTATGTGGCAGCCTTCTCGGTGGTAGAGATGCAGGCCAGTAAACATTGTCTTTTTGTGGCAGCCTTCTCGGTGGTAGAGATGCAGGCCAGTAAACATTGTCTTTTTGTGGCAGCCTTCTCGGTGGTAGAGATGCAGGCCAGTAAACATTGTCTTTTTGTGGCAGCCTTCTCAGTGGTAGAGATGCAGGCCAGTAAACATTGTCTTTTTGTGGCAGCCTTCTCGGTGGTAGAGATGCAGGCCAGTAAACATTGTCTTTTTGTGGCAGCCTTCTCGGTGGTAGATAATGCAGGCCAGTAAACATTGATTTTTGTGGCAGCCTTCTCGGTGGTAGATAATGCAGGCCAGTAAACATTGTCTTTTTGTGGCAGCTTCTCGGTGGTAGATAATGCAGGCCAGTAAACATTGATTTTTGTGGCAGCCTTCTCGGTGGTAGATAATGCAGGCCAGTAAACATTGTCTTTTTGTGGCAGCTTCTCGGTGGTAGATAATGCAGGCCAGTAAACATTGTCTTTTTGTGGCAGCCTTCTCGGTGGTAGATAATGCAGGCCAGTAAACATTGTCTTTTTGTGGCAGCCTTCTCGGTGGTAGATAATGCAGGCCAGTAAACATTGTCTTTTTGTGGCAGCCTTCTCGGTGGTAGAGATACAGGCCAGTAAACATTGTCTTTTTGTGGCAGCCTTCTCGGTGGTAGAGATGCAGGCCAGTAAACATTGTCTTTTTGTGGCAGCCTTCTCGGTGGTAGAGATACAGGCCAGTAAACATTGTCTTTTTGTGGCAGCCTTCTCGGTGGTAGATAATGCAGGCCAGTAAACATTGTCTTTTTGTGGCAGCCTTCTCGGTGGTAGATAATGCAGGCCAGTAAACATTGTCTTTTTGTGGCAGCCTTCTCGGTGGTAGAGATGCAGGCCAGTAAACATTGTCTTTTTGTGGCAGCCTTCTCGGTGGTAGAGATACAGGCCAGTAAACATTGTCTTTTTGTGGCAGCCTTCTCGGTGGTAGAGATACAGGCCAGTAAACATTGTCTTTTTGTGGCAGCCTTCTCGGTGGTAGAGATACAGGCCAGTAAACATTGTCTTTTTGTGGCAGCCTTCTCGGTGGTAGAGATGCAGGCCAGTAAACATTGTCTTTTTGTGGCAGCCTTCTCGGTGGTAGAGATACAGGCCAGTAAACATTGTCTTTTTGTGGCAGCCTTCTCGGTGGTAGATAATACAGGCCAGTAAACATTGTCTTTTTGTGGCAGCCTTCTCGGTGGTAGAGATGCAGGCCAGTAAACATTGTCTTTTTGTGGCAGCCTTCTCGGTGGTAGAGATACAGGCCAGTAAACATTGTCTTTTTGTGGCAGCCTTCTCGGTGGTAGAGATGCAGGCCAGTAAACATTGTCTTTTTGTGGCAGCCTTCTCGGTGGTAGAGATACAGGCCAGTAAACATTGTCTTTTTGTGGCAGCCTTCTCGGTGGTAGATAATGCAGGCCAGTAAACATTGTCTTTTTGTGGCAGCCTTCTCGGTGGTAGAGATGCAGGCCAGTAAACATTGTCTTTTTGTGGCAGCCTTCTCGGTGGTAGAGATACAGGCCAGTAAACATTGTCTTTTTGTGGCAGCCTTCTCGGTGGTAGAGATGCAGGCCAGTAAACATTGTCTTTTTGTGGCAGCCTTCTCGGTGGTAGAGATGCAGGCCAGTAAACATTGTCATTTTGTGGCAGCCTTCTCGGTGGTAGAGATGCAGGCCAGTAAACATTGTCTTTTTGTGGCAGCCTTCTCGGTGGTAGAGATGCAGGCCAGTAAACATTGTCTTTTTGTGGCAGCCTTCTCGGTGGTAGAGATGCAGGCCAGTAAACATTGTCATTTTGTGGCAGCTTCTCGGTGGTAGAGATGCAGGCCAGTAAACATTGTCATTTTGTGGCAGCCTTCTCGGTGGTAGATAATGCAGGCCAGTAAACATTGTCTTTTTGTGGCAGCCTTCTCGGTGGTAGAGATGCAGGCCAGTAAACATTGTCATTTTGTGGCAGCCTTCTCGGTGGTAGAGATGCAGGCCAGTAAACATTGTCTTTTTGTGGCAGCCTTCTCGGTGGTAGAGATGCAGGCCAGTAAACATTGTCTTTTTGTGGCAGCCTTCTCGGTGGTAGAGATGCAGGCCAGTAAACATTGTCTTTTTGTGGCAGCCTTCTCGGTGGTAGAGATACAGGCCAGTAAACATTGTCTTTATGTGGCAGCCTTCTCGGTGGTAGAGATGCAGGCCAGTAAACATTGTCTTTTTGTGGCAGCCTTCTCGGTGGTAGAGATGCAGGCCAGTAAACATTGTCTTTTTGTGGCAGCCTTCTCGGTGGTAGAGATGCAGGCCAGTAAACATTGTCTTTTTGTGGCAGCCTTCTCAGTGGTAGAGATGCAGGCCAGTAAACATTGTCTTTTTGTGGCAGCCTTCTCGGTGGTAGAGATGCAGGCCAGTAAACATTGTCTTTTTGTGGCAGCCTTCTCGGTGGTAGATAATGCAGGCCAGTAAACATTGATTTTTGTGGCAGCCTTCTCGGTGGTAGATAATGCAGGCCAGTAAACATTGTCTTTTTGTGGCAGCTTCTCGGTGGTAGATAATGCAGGCCAGTAAACATTGATTTTTGTGGCAGCCTTCTCGGTGGTAGATAATGCAGGCCAGTAAACATTGTCTTTTTGTGGCAGCTTCTCGGTGGTAGATAATGCAGGCCAGTAAACATTGTCTTTTTGTGGCAGCCTTCTCGGTGGTAGATAATGCAGGCCAGTAAACATTGTCTTTTTGTGGCAGCCTTCTCGGTGGTAGAGATGCAGGCCAGTAAACATTGTCTTTTTGTGGCAGCCTTCTCAGTGGTAGATAATGCAGGCCAGTAAACATTGATTTTTGTGGCAGCCTTCTCGGTGGTAGATAATGCAGGCCAGTAAACATTGTCTTTTTGTGGCAGCCTTCTCGGTGGTAGAGATACAGGCCAGTAAACATTGTCTTTATGTGGCAGCCTTCTCGGTGGTAGATAATGCAGGCCAGTAAACATTGTCTTTTTGTGGCAGCCTTCTCGGTGGTAGATAATGCAGGCCAGTAAACATTGTCATTTTGTGGCAGCCTTCTCGGTGGTAGATAATGCAGGCCAGTAAACATTGTCTTTTTGTGGCAGCCTTCTCGGTGGTAGATAATGCAGGCCAGTAAACATTGATTTTTGTGGCAGCCTTCTCGGTGGTAGATAATGCAGGCCAGTAAACATTGTCTTTTTGTGGCAGCCTTCTCGGTGGTAGAGATGCAGGCCAGTAAACATTGATTTTTGTGGCAGCCTTCTCGGTGGTAGATAATGCAGGCCAGTAAACATTGATTTTTGTGGCAGCCTTCTCGGTGGTAGATAATGCAGGCCAGTAAACATTGATTTTTGTGGCAGCCTTCTCGGTGGTAGATAATGCAGGCCAGTAAACATTGTCTTTTTGTGGCAGCCTTCTCGGTGGTAGAGATACAGGCCAGTAAACATTGTCTTTATGTGGCAGCCTTCTCGGTGGTAGATAATGCAGGCCAGTAAACATTGTCTTTTTGTGGCAGCTTCTCGGTGGTAGATAATGCAGGCCAGTAAACATTGTCTTTTTGTGGCAGCCTTCTCGGTGGCAGATAATGCAGGCCAGTAAACATTGTCTTTTTGTGGCAGCCTTCTCGGTGGTAGATAATGCAGGCCAGTAAACATTGTCATTTTGTGGCAGCCTTCTCGGTGGTAGATAATGCAGGCCAGTAAACATTGTCTTTTTGTGGCAGCCTTCTCGGTGGTAGATAATGCAGGCCAGTAAACATTGTCATTTTGTGGCAGCCTTCTCGGTGGTAGATAATGCAGGCCAGTAAACATTGTCTTTTTGTGGCAGCCTTCTCGGTGGTAGATAATGCAGGCCAGTAAACATTGATTTTTGTGGCAGCCTTCTCGGTGGTAGATAATGCAGGCCAGTAAACATTGTCTTTTTGTGGCAGCCTTCTCGGTGGTAGAGATGCAGGCCAGTAAACATTGATTTTTGTGGCAGCCTTCTCGGTGGTAGATAATGCAGGCCAGTAAACATTGATTTTTGTGGCAGCCTTCTCGGTGGTAGATAATGCAGGCCAGTAAACATTGATTTTTGTGGCAGCCTTCTCGGTGGTAGATAATGCAGGCCAGTAAACATTGTCTTTTTGTGGCAGCCTTCTCGGTGGTAGAGATACAGGCCAGTAAACATTGTCTTTATGTGGCAGCCTTCTCGGTGGTAGATAATGCAGGCCAGTAAACATTGTCTTTTTGTGGCAGCTTCTCGGTGGTAGATAATGCAGGCCAGTAAACATTGTCTTTTTGTGGCAGCCTTCTCGGTGGCAGATAATGCAGGCCAGTAAACATTGTCTTTTTGTGGCAGCCTTCTCGGTGGTAGATAATGCAGGCCAGTAAACATTGTCATTTTGTGGCAGCCTTCTCGGTGGTAGATAATGCAGGCCAGTAAACATTGTCTTTTTGTGGCAGCCTTCTCGGTGGTAGATAATGCAGGCCAGTAAACATTGTCTTTTTGTGGCAGCCTTCTCGGTGGTAGAGATGCAGGCCAGTAAACATTGTCTTTTTGTGGCAGCCTTCTCGGTGGTAGAGATGCAGGCCAGTAAACATTGTCATTTTGTGGCAGCTTCTCGGTGGTAGAGATGCAGGCCAGTAAACATTGTCATTTTGTGGCAGCCTTCTCGGTGGTAGATAATGCAGGCCAGTAAACATTGTCTTTTTGTGGCAGCCTTCTCGGTGGTAGAGATGCAGGCCAGTAAACATTGTCATTTTGTGGCAGCCTTCTCGGTGGTAGAGATGCAGGCCAGTAAACATTGTCTTTTTGTGGCAGCCTTCTCGGTGGTAGAGATGCAGGCCAGTAAACATTGTCTTTTTGTGGCAGCCTTCTCGGTGGTAGAGATGCAGGCCAGTAAACATTGTCTTTTTGTGGCAGCCTTCTCGGTGGTAGAGATACAGGCCAGTAAACATTGTCTTTATGTGGCAGCCTTCTCGGTGGTAGAGATGCAGGCCAGTAAACATTGTCTTTTTGTGGCAGCCTTCTCGGTGGTAGAGATGCAGGCCAGTAAACATTGTCTTTTTGTGGCAGCCTTCTCGGTGGTAGAGATGCAGGCCAGTAAACATTGTCTTTTTGTGGCAGCCTTCTCAGTGGTAGAGATGCAGGCCAGTAAACATTGTCTTTTTGTGGCAGCCTTCTCGGTGGTAGAGATGCAGGCCAGTAAACATTGTCTTTTTGTGGCAGCCTTCTCGGTGGTAGATAATGCAGGCCAGTAAACATTGATTTTTGTGGCAGCCTTCTCGGTGGTAGATAATGCAGGCCAGTAAACATTGTCTTTTTGTGGCAGCTTCTCGGTGGTAGATAATGCAGGCCAGTAAACATTGATTTTTGTGGCAGCCTTCTCGGTGGTAGATAATGCAGGCCAGTAAACATTGTCTTTTTGTGGCAGCTTCTCGGTGGTAGATAATGCAGGCCAGTAAACATTGTCTTTTTGTGGCAGCCTTCTCGGTGGTAGATAATGCAGGCCAGTAAACATTGTCTTTTTGTGGCAGCCTTCTCGGTGGTAGAGATGCAGGCCAGTAAACATTGTCTTTTTGTGGCAGCCTTCTCAGTGGTAGATAATGCAGGCCAGTAAACATTGATTTTTGTGGCAGCCTTCTCGGTGGTAGATAATGCAGGCCAGTAAACATTGTCTTTTTGTGGCAGCCTTCTCGGTGGTAGAGATACAGGCCAGTAAACATTGTCTTTATGTGGCAGCCTTCTCGGTGGTAGATAATGCAGGCCAGTAAACATTGTCTTTTTGTGGCAGCCTTCTCGGTGGTAGATAATGCAGGCCAGTAAACATTGTCATTTTGTGGCAGCCTTCTCGGTGGTAGATAATGCAGGCCAGTAAACATTGTCTTTTTGTGGCAGCCTTCTCGGTGGTAGATAATGCAGGCCAGTAAACATTGATTTTTGTGGCAGCCTTCTCGGTGGTAGATAATGCAGGCCAGTAAACATTGTCTTTTTGTGGCAGCCTTCTCGGTGGTAGAGATGCAGGCCAGTAAACATTGATTTTTGTGGCAGCCTTCTCGGTGGTAGATAATGCAGGCCAGTAAACATTGATTTTTGTGGCAGCCTTCTCGGTGGTAGATAATGCAGGCCAGTAAACATTGATTTTTGTGGCAGCCTTCTCGGTGGTAGATAATGCAGGCCAGTAAACATTGTCTTTTTGTGGCAGCCTTCTCGGTGGTAGAGATACAGGCCAGTAAACATTGTCTTTATGTGGCAGCCTTCTCGGTGGTAGATAATGCAGGCCAGTAAACATTGTCTTTTTGTGGCAGCTTCTCGGTGGTAGATAATGCAGGCCAGTAAACATTGTCTTTTTGTGGCAGCCTTCTCGGTGGCAGATAATGCAGGCCAGTAAACATTGTCTTTTTGTGGCAGCCTTCTCGGTGGTAGATAATGCAGGCCAGTAAACATTGTCATTTTGTGGCAGCCTTCTCGGTGGTAGATAATGCAGGCCAGTAAACATTGTCTTTTTGTGGCAGCCTTCTCGGTGGTAGATAATGCAGGCCAGTAAACATTGTCTTTTTGTGGCAGCCTTCTCGGTGGTAGAGATACAGGCCAGTAAACATTGTCTTTTTGTGGCAGCCTTCTCGGTGGTAGAGATGCAGGCCAGTAAACATTGTCTTTTTGTGGCAGCCTTCTCGGTGGTAGAGATACAGGCCAGTAAACATTGTCTTTTTGTGGCAGCCTTCTCGGTGGTAGATAATGCAGGCCAGTAAACATTGTCTTTTTGTGGCAGCCTTCTCGGTGGTAGATAATGCAGGCCAGTAAACATTGTCTTTTTGTGGCAGCCTTCTCGGTGGTAGAGATGCAGGCCAGTAAACATTGTCTTTTTGTGGCAGCCTTCTCGGTGGTAGAGATACAGGCCAGTAAACATTGTCTTTTTGTGGCAGCCTTCTCGGTGGTAGAGATACAGGCCAGTAAACATTGTCTTTTTGTGGCAGCCTTCTCGGTGGTAGAGATACAGGCCAGTAAACATTGTCTTTTTGTGGCAGCCTTCTCGGTGGTAGAGATGCAGGCCAGTAAACATTGTCTTTTTGTGGCAGCCTTCTCGGTGGTAGAGATACAGGCCAGTAAACATTGTCTTTTTGTGGCAGCCTTCTCGGTGGTAGATAATACAGGCCAGTAAACATTGTCTTTTTGTGGCAGCCTTCTCGGTGGTAGAGATGCAGGCCAGTAAACATTGTCTTTTTGTGGCAGCCTTCTCGGTGGTAGAGATACAGGCCAGTAAACATTGTCTTTTTGTGGCAGCCTTCTCGGTGGTAGAGATGCAGGCCAGTAAACATTGTCTTTTTGTGGCAGCCTTCTCGGTGGTAGAGATACAGGCCAGTAAACATTGTCTTTTTGTGGCAGCCTTCTCGGTGGTAGATAATGCAGGCCAGTAAACATTGTCTTTTTGTGGCAGCCTTCTCGGTGGTAGAGATGCAGGCCAGTAAACATTGTCTTTTTGTGGCAGCCTTCTCGGTGGTAGAGATACAGGCCAGTAAACATTGTCTTTTTGTGGCAGCCTTCTCGGTGGTAGAGATGCAGGCCAGTAAACATTGTCTTTTTGTGGCAGCCTTCTCGGTGGTAGAGATACAGGCCAGTAAACATTGTCTTTTTGTGGCAGCCTTCTCGGTGGTAGAGATGCAGGCCAGTAAACATTGTCTTTTTGTGGCAGCCTTCTCGGTGGTAGAGATACAGGCCAGTAAACATTGTCTTTTTGTGGCAGCCTTCTCGGTGGTAGAGATACAGGCCAGTAAACATTGTCTTTTTGTGGCAGCCTTCTCGTTGGTAGAGATGCAGGCCAGTAAACATTGTCTTTTTGTGGCAGCCTTCTCGTTGGTAGAGATGCAGGCCAGTAAACATTGTCTTTATGTGGCAGCCTTCTCGTTGGTAGAGATGCAGGCCAGTAAACATTGATTTTTGTGGCAGCCTTCTCGGTGGTAGAGATACAGGCCAGTAAACATTGTCTTTATGTGGCAGCCTTCTCGGTGGTAGAGATGCAGGCCAGTAAACACATTTTCTTTTTGTGGCAGCCTTCTCAGTGGTAGAGATGCAGGCCAGTAAACATTGTCTTTTTGTGGCAGCCTTCTCGGTGGTAGAGATGCAGGCCAGTAAACATTGTCTTTTTGTGGCAGCCTTCTCGGTGGTAGAGATACAGGCCAGTAAACATTGTCTTTTTGTGGCAGCCTTCTCGGTGGTAGAGATACAGGCCAGTACACATTGTCTTTATGTGGCAGCCTTCTCGGTGGTAGAGATGCAGGCCAGTAAACACATTTTCTTTTTGTGGCAGCCTTCTCAGTGGTAGAGATACAGGCCAGTAAACATTGTCTTTTTGTGGCAGCCTTCTCGGTGGTAGAGATGCAGGTCAGTGAACATTGTCTTTTTGTGGCAGCCTTCTCGGTGGTAGAGATACAGGCCAGTAAACATTGTCTTTTTGTGGCAGCCTTCTCGGTGGTAGAGATGCAGGTCAGTGAACATTGTCTTTTTGTGGCAGCCTTCTCGGTGGTAGATAATGCAGGCCAGTGAACATTGTCTTTTTGTGGCAGCCTTCTCGGTGGTAGATAATGCAGGCCAGTAAACATTGTCTTTTTGTGGCAGCCTTCTCGGTGGTAGATAATGCAGGCCAGTGAACATTGTCTTTTTGTGGCAGCCTTCTCGGTGGTAGATAATGCAGGCCAGTAAACATTGTCTTTTTGTGGCAGCCTTCTCGGTGGTAGAGATGCAGGCCAGTAAACATTGTCTTTATGTGGCAGCCTTCTCGGTGGTAGAGATGCAGGCCAGTAAACATTGTCTTTTTGTGGCAGCCTTCTCGGTGGTAGAGATACAGGCCAGTAAACATTGTCTTTTTGTGGCAGCCTTCTCGGTGGTAGATAATGCAGGCCAGTAAACATTGTCTTTTTGTGGCAGCCTTCTCGGTGGTAGATAATGCAGGCCAGTAAACATTGTCTTTTTGTGGCAGCCTTCTCGGTGGTAGATAATGCAGGCCAGTAAACATTGATTTTTGTGGCAGCCTTCTCGGTGGTAGATAATGCAGGCCAGTAAACATTGATTTTTGTGGCAGCCTTCTCGGTGGTAGATAATGCAGGCCAGTAAACATTGTCTTTTTGTGGCAGCCTTCTCGGTGGTAGATAATGCAGGCCAGTAAACATTGTCTTTTTGTGGCAGCCTTCTCGGTGGTAGAGATGCAGGCCAGTAAACATTGTCTTTTTGTGGCAGCCTTCTCGGTGGTAGATAATGCAGGCCAGTAAACATTGTCTTTTTGTGGCAGCCTTCTCGGTGGTAGATAATGCAGTCCAGTAAACATTGATTTTTGTGGCAGCCTTCTCGGTGGTAGATAATGCAGGCCAGTAAACATTGATTTTTGTGGCAGCCTTCTCGGTGGTAGAGATGCAGGCCAGTAAACATTGTCTTTTTGTGGCAGCCTTCTCGGTGGTAGAGATACAGGCCAGTAAACATTTTCTTTTTGTGGCAGCCTTCTCAGTGGTAGATAATGCAGGCCAGTAAACACATTTTCTTTTTGTGGCAGCCTTCTCAGTGGTAGATAATGCTAGGTGTACCATCACTGCAGATGGGTCAGCGTATCTGACAGAAGAATGATGAACTAGTTTGCCCAGAAGTATATGCTGCACTGGAATGCCTCCATTCTGGGACTAAACATGCATCTACAAACCCCTCTTTAACACACTGATGAGGACCTATTCTTTTATCAGAAAGGCATCCCATTTTAGAACACGAGGATGACCAAGAGCTACCTTCTGACAGCTGAAGGGACTATTTCATTAACATCATCCTTTATTTCCTGCCTTAAGATTGCAAGAATCATCTCCTCAAAGTCCCATCCAGATTAGAAGATGTCCAGTTTGTGGTATCACACTTTACAGTCGCATTAAGTCAAACAATGAATTTGGAACTTACAAAAATAGTCTATGCAACCTCCCCCATCAAACAAAAAAAAAAAAAAAAGACTACCAGGGAAAATTCCAATCAGGAGGTGGAAGTAAAACTCCACCACCTGACACATACAAGAAAAGTGAGTTAGTGATCGAAGATTTGCTCTATGTACAGAAGTTGATGGAAGATTTTCTCATTGTATGAGTACTTTATCTATTCCATATACAGAAGTTGATGGAAGATTTGCTCATTTTATGAATACTTTATCTCTCCTATATACAGAAGTTGATGGAAGAATTACTAAAAGAATGTAAGTACCCTCCCAAGCCAGACGCAGTTTGCAGGTTTCATGAAGACACAGAGAACTCTAAGAAAGAGATCTATGTTTCTGACCCAGATTATAAAGTAAGTTCAGCAAATGAGTTCTGTTTGAAATTATAATGTTCTGCAAGGAAGAACTGTATTTCTTACTCAGATTTAATGTAAGTTTTGCAGGGGAAGATCTAAATTTCTTACCCAGATTTAAAGTAAGTTTTATGGTGGAAGATCTATATTTCTTACCCAGATTTAAAGTAGTTTTATGGTGGAAGATCTATATTTCTTACCCAGATTTAAAGTAGTTTTATGGTGGAAGATCTATATTTCTTACAGAGATTTAAAGTAGTTTTATGGTGGAAGATCTATATTTCTTACAGAGATTTAACCCTTTCACCCCTATGAGATTTCCCAATTGTCAATCCCTGATCCCTAAGGTAAGGGGCACAACCCCTCTAAATTATGGATATGATGATGATAAAATTGCATTTTCTTTCAAACTATTCATTATATCACACTCAGACTTGGCATATCAACAGAAAAATGAATAGTCTTGAATAAACCTATATCAAAGATAATTTAATACATATTTGTTTTAAATAATAAACTGTCAAACTCGACATAATGTGGGGAAAATTATTTTTTTTACCTTTGGGGTGTTGAGTAGAGGAGTCATATTGAGACAAACATATTGAGATATATTCTCAAATCTCCTTTTTCCCAAACAGGGTAATATGCCCAAAAAGTTGAACCCATCATCTGTACTCCAGTACATGCCATACTCAAACAGAATATACAGGTCCATCATAATATAAATTTCAGAATATTTTGTTGTGAAGACATTTGATCTAGTAATGTTGTGTGACACCATGATTGCTGGTGCGCCTCTCGACCTGTTATTTCTGACTTCAGCACCTGTGATTACTTGGGCAGAACTGTGATTCTGCTCGATGTCAGGAATGTCCCAACCAATCTTAGCTTCCAGCCTCTGTTGGCTGGACTAAGCCACATCTCCACTTAAAGGAGTTGGAGTCTATGAGAATTTCTGAATTGATTGCTTCCACTTGTAGTTCTTGTATTCTTAATTTTCTCATTGGTTACTATATATCTCAAAGACTATGATAAAAGCAGAATTTAAGAAAAAGTGGAGGCAGATACATCCAACTGCAGAACCAAATGACCACTACCATCAAATATCACACGAGAAACAAACAAACCATTGTCTTCAGACTGAACTGGCCACAACAGACTGAGAAGTCACATGTTCAGAAAGTTGAAAAGTAGCGAGACAAACTGGTGCAACTGTGGACTGAGCCCAGAGACTGCTGAACACATTCTTCATGTCTGCCAACTCTATCAAGAAGAGAAAGAGAAAATATGGTATACTGACACTGCACAACTTCCAAACCTGAGGGGATCCATAGACAACCTGAAGTGTATTACACAGTTACTTGCAGCTATTGTCTCTATAACCTGATAATTGACTGAAGAACAATTAAGAATTTCATGTTACAGTTTGTTTCGTTAAACATATATGCCCGCTTAATAGTAAAGTACTTCTGATTTCCCTCTGTTACCATATGTACAATCATTCATCAATCACTTAGCTTGATTTCCCTCTGTTACCATATGTACAATCATTCATCAATCACTTAGCTTGATTTCCCTCTGTTACCATATGTACAATCTTTCAGCAATCACTGAGTCTTATTTCCCTCTGTTACCATATGTACAATCATTCAACAATCACTTAGCTTGATTTCCCTCTGTTACCATATGTACAATCATTCAGCAATCACCGAGTCTGATTTCCCTCTGTTACCATATGTACAATCATTCATCAATCATGTGATTGTTCACATGGTAAAGACACCCATGCCACAAGTTTCGTTGTCCGGGAAAAGTTTAGAAAGAACTAGCACAATGAGATATCTGGGTGTGTTTTTTGACAGAAGCCTGAGTTTCAGGGAACATGTTGACCACATTATCATAAGGGCAGGCAAAGGCTTAGCAGCAATGAAGGTTATGGCTGCTGCGCAGTGTGAGCAAAGATTGTTATTTCTTTTGTACCAGGGTTTGGTTGTGGCTGTGGTGGAATATGCACTGGCAGTTCTGACTCTTAGCCAAACTCAGATCAAAAGACTGGATAGAGTCCAGAATGCAGCAATGCGTATCATTCTGGGATGCATAGGGGACACATCAACAAGAGCTATGCGATACCTACTTGACTGCCCAACAGCTGAGCATAGAATACAGTATTGCCGTGCACGGGCGTACCTTCAAATACATGCAGATAAGGAACACCCGTTGCATTCCGAAATACAGAAAGTTAAAGGCAGCAGACTCAAGAGAGGAAGGTCGTGGATGGGACGTGCTGAGGATGTCATAAAAAGCGTGTGCAGATTACAGGATGTGGCAGCAGATGTGGAATGGATAGGTCTACCCACAGATTTCGAAACTTGTTTGAGAGTAGTAATATCACTTAGCAGGGAATGCAGAGAATGGTGTCCCACAGCTGTGGAGAAAGAAGTGCAGGCTTTAATCAGTGAGAATACCAAAGAGGGGGATGTGATTATATACACTGATGGATCTGTAATTAGGCATGTTCGCAGTGCTTGGGCCTTTACAGCTCAGTGCGCAGGTAAAACGATCAAGGAGGAAAATGGTGCCTTTGCGGTCACTACGAGTAGTATGACCATGGAGATAATGGCGGTGACAAAGGCATTTGAGTAGCTACGCACACAGAGGGTAACGCAGGTCTGCATCTTGAGTGACTCTATGAGTATGATTAAGAAGGTACAAGTGGGTCTCGTTCGTGAACAGTGGATTGAGGCCTTGAGAAAGGCGAGCTTGAAAGTGGTTACATTTATGTTCGTGCTGGGACATGTGGGCATTCGAGGCAATGAAAGAGCGGATCAACTGGCATCATGCACGATTTTGGCACAGGGCGATCGGGCAATGGATCTCGCTGACGTTTTGAATACCTTAAGAGATATAACACGCGAGAGTGAGACTAATGTGGATGATGATTCCTTTTCAATGGCTAGGATTAAAGATCAGGGATTGAAATGCGGTGTTGCTAGAGGTGAACATTTTGGAGGGCGCAGAAGAATGATGGTCAACCAGCATAGGACCTGTACTGTCAGCAGAAGTGTGATGGATACACTCAAGGAGAATTCGAAGCAACTATGGATGTGTCCAGTTTGCAATGATGATGATCCGACGACTAACTAACTAACTAACTATTCATCAATCACTGAGTCTGATTTCCCTCTGTTACCATATGTACAATCATACAGCAATCACTGAGTCTGATTTCATTTTATTCCTAGGGACATGTGTGTATTAAATGTCGGGCAGAATGTTCCATTGAGTTCCATGCCCAGTGTTGGAAGCCTAGTGAGAATCACAGTCGAGGGAAGCATAACTGGAAGGTTAGATTTTCTCTTCATTCTTTTTCTCTTGTTCTTATGTCATCCACGCTAACTTTTTCTCTTGTTCTTATGTCATCCACGCTAACTTTTTCAGATTTTTCACATATGAAATATGCAAACCTAACAATCTCCCAACTCTACATATGAAATATACAAATAAACAACCTGCCAGACTCCACATATGAAACATACAAACTAACAACCTGCCAGATTCCACATATTAAACATACAAACTAACAACCTGCCAGATTCCACATATTAAACATACAAACTAGTAACCTGCCAGACTCCACATATTAAACATACAATCTAACAACCTAAAAACTCCACATATGAAACATACAAACCTACTAACTCCACATAGTTCAATAACTTGCAAGACATTCAACTCATCACATTTGAAGCATACAAGGGTTCACATATGAAGCTTGCAGGACTTGACATATGCCATCATTAACACCCTTTATACAGACACAACACAAGTAAAGAAGACATGCATCTACCACCACCGTGGCACAGGGAAGAAAGAGTAAAACCTCGCAACCCTGTGGATCGGATAACTAGCTTCACGTATAATGCATGCAAGACTTTTGTGTATGAAGTAAACAATACTTCACATATGCAATATACAAATCTTCACATTTGAAGCATATAAGACCACATATGAAGCAAACAAGCCTTCACATATCAAACTATGACGTATGGAAAAAAGTTACCCTATTCTTTATACCCTGAACTAGAAGTTCAGGCCATGGTTGCCACTCAGGTAAAAACTCCATGGTTGCCACTCAGGCAAAAACTCTATTGTTGCCACTCAGGCAAAAACTCTATTGTTGCCACTCAGGCAAAAACTCCATAGTTGCCACTCAGGCAAAAACTCCACATGGAAAGGTAATCTGAGTTATGAAACAGCATCATAACACACAATTTTCTCCATAAATGCTCATCTGCTAGTCAAGAGGTTGACCACAAGCTACCTGACTAGCATCGCACTTGCTAAGTAGTGGTTGTGTCATTCCTGGACCTTCCCAAAGTATGAATCCTGATAATTAATAATAACATAATAAACCCCATAACCCGTTAATGGGTCTTAGGAGTACCACGCTGGAGACAACAGCACATAAAATCCCTCCAAAACCTCTGTCTTCAGCTATTAGGACTCTCTCTCTCTCTCTCTCTCATGACATTCTTTCCAGAACTTTGTCTTTGCAATTGATGTCCTAAACCTGACTATATCCTGTGCCAATCTGCCTGCCTCCTCCAATGATATCTTTATATAGTCTTTGACACATTCTAACACATGAAGAATTGAATTCAGGCTATCCTTTGCAAATATCTAGGCACACTTTTCCCTTAGGTTGCTGGTTTTTTTCTGGAAGGAAATCCGATTAGTTGAGCACCAATACAAGAACACATACATTCTTGTTGGCCATTTTGATGGAAGTCCATATTAGGATTTGTGTAGAAAAATCATACCCCGACCATTCCTTGCTGCTATCTTATTTCAAACCATTAATGAGTGAACTCACAACCCATATCTAGTGGTCGTCGGGCGAGTGACTTCAACATTTCACTAAAGTTACTCCCTTAAGACATCACATATGAAACATACACGCCCAGTAACCTGCAAGACAACATACAAGCAGAGTAACCTGCAAGTCTCCAGATATTGTCAGGCTCATTATATATGCTATGTGCTATAAGATGTTCTACCCAGATATTGTCAGGCTCATTATATATGCTATGTGCTATAAGATGTTCTACTCAGATATTGTCAGGCTCATTATATATGCTATGTGCTATAAGATGTTCTACTCAGATATTGTCAGGCTCATTATATATGCTATGTGCTATAAGATGTTCTACTCAGATATTGTCAGGCTCATTTATATGCTATGTGCTATAAGATGTTCTACTCAGATATTGTTAGGCTCATTATATATGCTATGTGCTATAAGATGTTCTACTCAGATATTGTCAGGCTCATTATATATGCTATGTGCTATAAGATGTTCTACTCAGCCCGCCGAAGACGGATGTGTCGGGCCATTGGCGCAAATAAAACGGTGACACAACGCATTTCCATTCTCTGGACTACATCCTTCTGGAAATCTAATGGGACCATGGTCCTGATACAAGAGATATCCAGTGGGAGTTTGAGAATGAACGCTGAAGAAGAAGAAGAAGTTCTACTCAGATATTGTTAGGCTCATTATATATGCTATGCGCTATAAGATGTTCTACTCAGATATTGTCAGGCTCATTATATATGCTATGTGCTATAAGATGTTCTACTCAGATATTGTCAGGCTCATTATATATGCTATGTGCTATAAGATGTTCTACCCTGATAGTCTCTTGTTCTTGACATCTGTAAGAAACACGTTGTAACTGTTTGTTCTGCTCGACAGGAGATGCTTGATGCTCAGTGTCCCACTCCTGGCTGCTGGGGCACCATATCAGACATCTATATCTACAGACCAGATCAGGAGAAATCTTTAAAGGTGATACCATTGTAGTTGTTTTTATGTGGTTTCATGTGATGTTTTGTGCTGTTTTTATTGTGGTTTCATGTGATGTTTTGTGCTGGTTTAATGTGGTTCCATGTGATATTTTATGCTATTGTATGTGATATCTAATGTTTTGTGTTTGTTATTTCAATGTCAGTTAGTCATCTTGCCCGTGTGGCACCAGGGCTCAAAAGGGGAGCAAAGAACAATGACATGCTACCTGCCAACCATGTCGTAAGAGGTGATTTAGGAAGCTCTGCTGTGGAGCTGGCTGTGCCGTCCCATATAGAGTCAACATGAGTCAAAAGCCAAACTGAAGTAAGATATGTCAGGCGGAAGGATACAGATATCGCTGCTAAGCTGTAAATCACAACTCTCACCGTTCTCCATGCTACATCCTGCTGTTCAGCAGGAGTGTGAGAACAAATGTGGAATAAGAGGAAGAATTAAACAATCAAATCATCATCTGGTCTTCCTCTTCAGCGTTCATTCTCAAACTCCCGCTGGATCTCTCTTGTAGCAGGACCACGATACATATTAGATTTCCAGCACGATGTAGTCCAGAGAATGAAAATGCGTTGTGTCGCCATTTTATTTACGCCAGTGACCCGACACATCCGTCTTTGGCAGGATCATCTGTTCAGACATGTCCATACATATTTTTTAATCTTTCCCAGATTATATCTGTTTTGAGGCAAGGGCTGACAGTTCCAGATCTCTGTTGGTTGACAAACATTCTTCTAAGTCCACGCCCACACTGACACTCATTTTTTGCGATGCTACATTTCAAGCCGAATTCATTTTTCCAGGACACGAAAAATGAATCGACCAATCAAATGCCATGATGAGTGATGTAGGTGATCATGTTTCTCCACAGCTCTCTGTCTCTTGTATTGTTAATAAGTTCAGTTGGTGACATCTTTTTTGTGTCACGGTGATGACTAGTCATCAAGAAATTTCTCTTTGTCTTCCTCTGTCTCATCTCTGCTTGATCCCTCAGGTGGTTACTAAATGTTCAAGTTTTACTATTCTCATCACATGCACTAAAAATCTTGGCTGTCTGCTTCTTTCTTTCTTCTGCATTCGTTTTCGAACTCCTGCAGATCAGCAGGATGTAGTCCAGAGAACGGAATGCGTTGTGTCATGGTTTACAGCATTGCTGCGATATCTGCACCTTTCGACCTGACACATCCGACTTCAGTATGGCTTTGGGTCACTGACCCTATATGGGATGGGACAGCCAACGTCATCCCATAACCTCCTTAGTCGCCTCGTATGACATGCATGGAAGGTAAACAGTGTTGCTATTCTTCGCTCCTCTTTCGGGCCCTGACAACACACGGGCGACTGTCTGCTTCTAATTCTTGCTCTAATTTGTCTTTTTACTCCGGCATCTCTAAGGACATCTACATTAGTTTGCTTGACTGTCCATTTAATTTTCATTATTCTCAAAAACCACATCTCCGTTGCCTCCAGCTTATCTCAGCTCGTTTGTTTGCCATCTATGTCCATAAAGAAGAATCATCGCTCTTTTAATATCAATTCTCAAACTTTATTGCAGCTCAGTTCTCAGACAGATCCAAAACCCAAGAATAACATACCACGGCCAAAACTCAAGATGAAGACACAAAGGTAAACAAGATAGATAACTGAAAGTGACACTAAAATCAAGAACTTTTCTGTCAGTGGGCCTCTGTCAAGAAACATTAAAGCTAAACACAAATTCTATGAATAAAATAGATGGATCTCACTAAACTATATATAAATTTAAAATATTTAATATAAATTTCTTCCTTTTCTTCAACAGTCAATTTATATAGTCATCCCTCGCTACTTCGCGGTTCATTTATCGTGGCCTCTGTACATCGCGGATTTCTAAATACATATTTACAGTATGTACGCTTTAGTTATATCTACGTATGTTACGCACACACGTATCATATTTATATTATTTATACATTATTTTATGTATGTTATTTATACTGTCAATATTTTATTTACATGTTTGAAACTATCTTTAATGTTCTAATGATAACATATGCACTTATATGGTTTCATATACACTTATTGATATTATACATACACAAAAAATGTACGTGTGTTAAAAATGAGAGGATGGCATTACTTCGCGGTTTTTCACTTATCACGGCCGGTTCTGGTCCCTATTAACTGCAATAACTGAGGGATAACTGCGATAACTCACCTGTATTCTCAAAATTCCGCTGGTTTTCTCTTGTAACAGGACACTGGTCCTACAAGATTTCCAGTTGGATATACTCCAGAGAATGGAAATGTATTGTGTTACTGTTTTATTTGTGCCCATGACCCAACATATCTGTCTGTGTTGGAAATATTAGAATTTTTGTTCTGCTTTAATGTGTCTTGTCAAAGGACCATTGCCTAGAGCATCGTAAATGTTTTTGTTTTTAACATTAATTTTTTATATTTATCACTATTAATTAGATTTCATGAAATTGTATTGTTTATCCCTCTCTATTGGTATCATTTTCAACTTGTGTTACTGCAGCCCTCTCCTGTTGTTTTTTGTTTCAGATATTCCCATGTGTCTTGGTTATTTGATACAGATATTTTTGATAAAGTCATCATGGCTATGTTTAATTCAGTTCATTCATTCATTTTCCTTTTGCGCTGAAATTAGCGCATAGGGCAGAGGTTAGATCTCTCCAATTCTTTCTGTTCAAAGCTATTCTGTGCAGTTCTTGAATAGTATGAATATTGGTTGTTTTACTTTCTCTAAGTATTGTTCTTCTGAGTGTTTATTTTGGCCTACCCCTGGCTCTTTTACCTGTAGGTATCCATTCAAGAGATTGGTGGTGTATTCTGTTGATGTCTACGCGTAGAATATATGTCCGATGTAGGACCAACGGCGTTTTCTGATAACATCTGTGATGAAATTTTGTTGTGTCTCTTCTCTGATTTTATCATTCGATTTGAATTCACTCCAATGGGTGTTAGTTATCCTACGAAGACATTTGTTCTGGAAACTCAGTAATTTCTTTTCTGAAGATAAAAAGCTTCTCCAGCTCTCACATCCATATGATAGCACCGGAATATTAATTCAATATATTATTTTTAGCTGGTGGCATTACCCCCTCTGAGTAGAAGGCTTGAAGAGTAAGCATTGCACTAAGTCGAAAGCTGAAGTCTCCTGGGTATGAAAGAAAGCTCAGAAAACACACCACTGCATATAGGAAGTAAGTGCAAGTTGCTCGCAGTTGTTGGTGGCGTGCAATTTCAAGACAACCAATAGAAGTAACAAAGTAACAATTTTCAGACTTGCATCTCTCTGGTGTGTGCGGAAAGGACTGAGGAATCTAATCCTTGCGTATAATCTCCTGCCATATTTGGGACACATATGATCAGAATTGGGTGTTTGTGTGCTTGTTTTTTCTATCTTTTCATACAACACACTTTCTCTAGGTCTCTGAGTTTTGATGCTTCTCTGCAGTGCTAACATCTTTAGCTGGTGTTGCTGTGTCACACTGGATGATTCTGACAAAAGCATGTCATGCTCCATTTGCTAGTTAGAAAGTTGAACCCCCTCATACCTAGAAAGGAGCATACAGAATGCCAGACCTGTATCTTCCAGTAAGGAGAGTAATGGCTGTATACTGGAGATGGGATAGAAAGGAATGTAAAGTTGCCAGACCTGCATCTTCCAAAGAGACTGTTGTATATTGAACTAAGAGATCTTTTATCCCTTTCCAACCATTTCTTTGTGTGGCCTTGAAGCTGAGGATATAGATATATAGAAAATCATCGTCTGTGGCTTTTTACCCAAAGATTTGTAAAGTACTTAGTTTGATCATGATTAAGATAAGATCATGATTGGTAGATGAACGACGGACTGATTGACTTGATTTACTAATTGAACGACGGACTGATTGACTTGATTTACTAACATATTTTTTTCCACACATTTTAGCCATTTTTACATTTTGATCAATTTATATATTATTTTAATATTTATTATATTTTCTTGTATTTCTTGTTCTTTTATGAAAATTCTGTTTTTTTTTATGAAAACATGTAGCATAGTTGGTAGAATTATTTTGTGACTGCTGTCAAAACACAATCAAGAACAAAAATTCAACTTAATCTCCAAGATGCAGTTAATCCAGCTCATTGTATTTCACCAAATTCAAAAATGCTATTATGTTTTCAATAAATTGTTTTTTTAAACATAGTAGGTCCTATAGGAATTTGGTCTTTTTTATTTGAAATTTGACCATAAACTGATCTAAGTATCTGGCAACAGTTATACAAATTAAGTTTCTATTTTCCCCCAGTGTTTAGAGTTATAAATCTTGGTAGATATTTATTATAATTTTTACTTTCTTGTTTTTCTGTAAAAACTTCAGCCAGTTCAAGATTGAGAAAAAGTTGCAAAGGAAGATGCTGAAGATGGAGAAAAGGCTGGAAGCCAAAGTCTTAAACGAGGCAAACAGTGAGGATAAAGAGGAGACCACAGCCGCTCAATCTTTTCAACCACAGATAGGTATTCTTTGTAGTGTATTCATTCAATCATTAAGTGCTGTATTGGAACGAAGGCTAGTTGCAACGGACCTCCAACATCCCCTGTCTCTTGCCTTAGTGGTGCACCCTGTCAGACTGTAACCTGTCCATCTTGTGATGTTACTCTCCCACTTGTATCTCTGCCTATCTCTTGCTTGCCTTCCCTGAACTTTACCTTCAAGTAATTTCTTCAACAAGGTCTTTTAATATGTCCAAAATATTTTATTTGGTTTAATATTTATTACTTTTGATTTTTTTCATATGAAGTGTTGTTAGAATCTCTTTGTTTGTTTTCTTCTCTTTCCAGAAACTTTATTCTTCAATATATCCATATATCCAACTCTCAAAGGCATCAATTCTGTCTTCTAGTTGTTGGTTTATTGTCCATGTTTCTGAGCCATACATTAATATAGAATAGATGTAGAATTTTATAATTCTCATTTTTAACTTGTTTGTAATTTGTTTAGATATTAATATTTTCCTCATGTCATTGAAAGTACTTTTAGCTATTCCTATTCTCCTTTTGACTTCTGTTTCACATCTGCCATCATTTGTGACTATGTGTCCAAGATATTGGTAATGTTCTTGTATTATCTCTCCGTTATTTTTATGTTTAGCACCTGTTCTGCAATTTTGCTGATTATCTTGGTTTTTGTTTTTTGATTGCTTATATCTAATAAATCTACATATACGAGTGGTCCTGGGTTCATTCCCCAGTTGAAACAGAAATGTTTTTCAGATTGCAACGGCTTCCGCGTCATTCAAGCCTTAATTGGTTACTGGGTTAATCCTGGAAGCAAAGACTGCAAGGGAGAGGAGATGGCTACTGCCCTCATAAAGCTGAGCCACTGAAATGTGAGATTGCTAACATCTCACACGCCTACAGCATTAATAATTGCTATGGGTTAACTTTACTTTATCCAGTCCATATTCTTTACTTAATTTATCTATTTGATCTATTAGTCTTTGTAGTTCATGTTCACTTTTTGCTAAACGGACAGTTTCGTCTGCATATCTCAAGTTGTTTATTATTTTCCTACTGTTCTTGAGTCGTGGCATTTCTTCTTTATGTTTAAAAATATTCTCTGTGTTGATGTTAAATAGGCTTGGTGATAAAATATTTGTTTGTAGTTCACAGCCGTTAAATATTTTCAGCCACAAATATTTAGAATCCTACTGTTGGCGACCTGCAGAATGTAATGTTTCATTACAAGTTTATTTTCTCACTATTAATGTTTACTTTCAGACTGTTTCGTAGACTTTAATGTAATTTTTGTTAAGAATGTGTGCTAAATTTGTTTTTGACAGATGAAGAAGCCAATATAAAAATAGATAGATCTGGAACTCTTCTGCGAAAAGATGAATCGGAGGTACTAGTTGAGGTAAGACTCCTAATGTGGAGATTAACTTTTGATTGTGCATTTTAAACAAGATTTTTTATATAAACTAGACTTTCAATATAACCCAGACTTTCAATATAACCCAGACTTTCAATATAACCCGGACTTTCAATATAACCCAGACTTTCAATATAACCCAGACTTTCAATATAACCCAGACTTTCAATATAACCCAGACTTTCAATATAACCCAGACTTTCAATATAACCCAGACTTTCAATATAACCCAGACTTTCAATATAACCCAGACTTTCAATATAACCCGGACTTTCAATATAACCCAGACTTTCAATATAACCCAGACTTTCAATATAACCCAGACTTTCAATATAACCCAGACTTTCAATATAACCCAGACTTATTATAACCCAGACTTTCAATATAAAATCAGTTTGTATATAAACCATACTTTTATTATAAATTGTTATTATTAATTTTGATATAAAAGTAAAGGTATGTCCCATGGATACAACAAGAGCAGCTGTATTTCTATTTTTGGGTGCACCACGAGTAGGTACTTTTAGATATTGGTTATCTGTTAACCCTGGGTACACACAAGAGCAGTGCGAAAACCTTTGCACCCCTGCTGATGTTATTATTGTGTTATGTACTTTGTTGCAATACTCCTTACATAGGTCATAAGAAAATATGGATTGATAATATTAAATATGGAGTAGGATTAAGATTCTTCACACTCCACACTTAGAACAGCTCGAGGCATTACATAATTTTTCTGTTGATATTTTCAGAGTGACAACCCTATGACCCTGAAGGGTTATGGATTTTATGATAATTATACTCAGTACAAACTAGACTGTCTAGTAACCAGATCTACCCTATACAACAAACTGTCTAGTAACCAAATCTAACCTATAAAACAAGACTGTCTAGTAGCCAGACCTACCCAATGCAACAAACTGTCTAGTAGCCAGACCTAACCTATAAAACACGTCTGTCTAGTAGCCAGACATAATCTATAAAACCAGACCTACACTATAAAATAAGACTGTAGTAGCCAGACCTAACCTATGTTTGTTTGTTTGTTTTTCGTTCGCTCAATTGTAACCATCACGGATATCCGTGCGATTTCCGCCGGGAGCGTGATTATGTTGTGCCACCGTTATGCGCCTTGTAGGCCTAGCACATCCGATTTCGGCATGCCTTGACAATTTGGGTGGGCTACCCTTAGCCTGTGACAGCCTCTATATCTGTCTCCAGGCACGCGTAGTGGAGACTCTTCGCCCAGACGATTTTTTGCTCTCGTCTGACTCGAACAAGGTGTTCCACTGTCTATGAACTTGCCTCGTTTAATTGGATGTGCTGTGCCTGTGCCCATTGGGTACTGAACCGTTTCTCATCCGTGAGCCTGGTTCCTTAAGGGGAAGAACTCATCAGAGGAGTTGGACCCTGGCTCTTTCGCCCTCTTAGCCGAGGTGTCATTCACCGACATCGTGTACCCCTTGTCCAAGTTCGAGTCTCACACCACGCGTTTGAGAGCAAGGCGTTCTCGAGCTGAGCGTCCTTGTCCCAATAGCGCCTGAGCCCATCAGGTACTGAACCATTTCTCTCTTCAAGTGTATTTCCGGTGTAGGAAAACTTGGCAGTAGAGTTGGGCCAGGGCTAAATCGTTGTCCCTTTTGTGCCTGAGCGCATAGAGTACGGAACCCTTTCTCTTCGCGAGCATATTTCCGGTTTAGGAAGGCTCGACATTAGAGTTGGATTAGGTCTTCTTGCTTTATCAAACGCCAATGAATGGGTCTGGGTCTCTGCCTGTAAGGAACACAGGAGCTTGTAGTTCCCCTTTCCTAGGGACTTTTCACTTTCTTTTTGCAGTTCGCGCTGCCCTCTAGCGCTGTTCTGCCCTTTCATTGTTTCATTGTACTCGGTATGAAATCTATTTGTCTCTCGCCATGCATCTATCTTTACGTGCATTTTACATTGGCCGCCCCTCCAATGTTCGGACTGGACTGACCTGCTTCACTGTATGTCGACAGTGTCGCTATATGTGGTGATGCTGGTGGTGTCAGAGATATTGTCTGTCTCTTGTGCAGTCAAATCTCTTTCCATCTGCTACCTCCACATTCTCGGACACGATCCCCAAATGATTTGGCCAGAATCAGCTCGAGCTGCTGTATTTCTGTTTCCAGGGTGCACCGCGTGGAGGTACATTTGGGATCTTGGTTATCTGCTAACCCTGGGTCCGCCTAGAGCAATGCGTTCCCTTTGCACTCACCTAACCTATAAAACAAGACTGTCTAGTAGCCAGACCTAACCTATAAAACAAGATTGTCTAGTAGCCAGACCTAACCTATAAAACAAGACTGTCTAGTAGCCAGACCTAACCTATAAAACAAGACTGTCTAATAGCCAGACCTAACCTATAAAACAAGACCTAACTTATAAAACCAGACTGTCTAGTAGCCAGACCTAACCTATAAAACAAGACTGCCTAGTAGCCAGACCTAATGTATAAAACCAGACCTACACTATAAAATAAGATTCTAGTAGCCAGACCTAACCTATAAAACAAGACCTAACTTATTAAACCAGACTGTCTAGTAGCAAGACCTAACCTATAAAACACTTACTGTCTAGTAGCCAGACCTAACGTATAAAACCAGACCTAACTTATAAAACCAGACTGTCTAATAGCCAGACCTAACCTATAAAACAAGACTGTCTAGTAGCCAGACCTAACCTATAAAACAAGACTGTCTAGTAGCCAGACCTAACGTATAAAGCAAGACTGCTTATAAATGAGGAATATCATCCAGATTTAAACTATAAACCTAATATGCCATACTCAGACTATAGATCACACTGAGCTTATATAGTAAACTATAAACTACACAAATGTCTGTGTCTGCAGGGAAAACAGAAGATCAATAAAGTGAAGAAAAAAGACAAAAAACAAAAACAGTTTCTGAATGTGGACTTCCAGTTCATAGGAGATGAGGATAAATTGAGATATGGTGTAAATGCTCTAGATGATGATGGGTATGTGGTCTTTGTATTTCAGCATTATGTTTTTTAGGTCCTTGTGAATTCTTGTCTTAATTGATGTCTTCAGGTCTACAGACTTTCTGATAAAATGGACATAAAGACTTTCTGGTCGAAACATTGGGTTTTTTCAGCTGAAGATTCATGTGTCTGGACAATGGTGCAAATACATAAGCAACGCAACATAATTTCATTCTCTGGAGTACATCCTGCTGGAAATCTAGTTGGGCCATTGCCCTGCTACAAAAGAGGAGTTTGAGAATGAACGCTGAAGAAGAAGAAACATTGATTTAGTCTGTTTTGTATACGGTTGCCTCTAATTTTTTTCATACCAAATAGTCACATAGTCTTTGTGTTCACTTTAAGACAGGACCACCTCGTGTTTTATGTAAATACTTCAGGTATTTTGTGTAAATGCTTCAAGTATTTTGTGTAAATACTTCAGTTATTTTGTGTTAAGCACTTCAGGTATTTTGTGTAAGTACTTCAGTTATTTTGTGTTAAGCACTTCAGGTATTTTGTGTAAGTACTTCAGTTATTTTGACCACCTGTGTGCTGCTGGAGTCAGAACAGGGAGCAAAGAATAGCAAAACTGTTCACCTTCCATGCATGTCACAAGAGGTGACTAAAAAAGTTATGGGGTTGAGTTAGCTGTTTAATCCCATATGGATTAAAGTGGCGCAGAAGCCATCCTGAAGTCGGATTTGTTAAGGTGAAAGGTGCAGATATTGCAGCAAATATGTAAACCATGACACAGTGCACTATGTTCTCCGGACTACAGTCTGCTAATCTACAGGAGTGTGAGAACAAATGCAGAAGAAAGGTATTTGGGTATGTGGCCTGTTGTGTATTTGTTATTACTTCTTCTTCTTTTGTTCACTGTGTGTTTTGTGCATGGCATCCTGATTAATTGTGCGCCTTTTGGCTGGTTGCCTCCGTCTTCAGCACATTGCTTACGTGGGCAGGACTGTGGTCCTGCTCAAGTGGGACTGCCCGACCAGTCTTAGTTTCCAGCCCCTAATGCTGAACTAAGCCCCATCACCACTTCACAGTGCTGGCCTCAATGGGGTTGTTATTGCTAATATATGTATAACTTTTTATTGCTTGCTCAACAACTCATTCTTCTTCTTCTGCGTTGGTTCTCAAACTCCTGCAGAATAGCAGGATGTAGTCCGGAGAACGGAATGCGTTGTGTCATGGTTTACAGCATTGCTGCGATATCTGTGCCTTTCGGCCTGGCACATCCGACTTCAGCATGATTATGGGTCACTGACCATATATGGGATGAGACAGCCAAATCCATCCCATAACTTCCTAAGTTGCCTCTTACAACATGTATGGAAGGTAAACTTTGTTGCTATTCTTTGGTCCCGTTTGGGCCCGGCAACACACAGGCACCAACAACTCGTCATATTAGTGCTAGATTATGGCCTGGGACTCTCACACTGTCAACTGCACAATGTCAATGGTTAGAACATGTTCAGAATGAGGGAATGCCGATAGTTCTCGGGTGTTCGCGTGATATCTGTGTCGTGATAAGACACATGCTACAAAGATACAGTGAAGGCATACCTAGAGGTCAACCTTGAAAATGATGGACTACCGAAATAAAAGAGGTGACAAATTTCACAATATATTCAGCACACACAAGGGCAATCTCCTGAAAACTCTTCTACCCCTGACGCTGAAAGGCAACAGAGGGTTTAGCGAATAGATATAGATAGATAGATACATAGATAGATACATAGATAGATAGACACACACACACACACTAGTCATATATTCTCTGTAACAGATATCCAACACACGTCTATGGCAGTTTTGTTTTCACACGCCTGGATTCTTCGCTCTTCTTGACAAACTGCTTTAAAGTCCGCAGTTAGCGTCAAGGTCTCACAGCCATATAAAAATATTGACAGAACAAAATATTTACATAAGTTAATCTTAACACGAGTGGTGATCCTGCTTTTCCAAATGGTGGATAATCTTGTCATGGTGGCCATATGTCATTGCTAATGTATATGTCATTGCTAATGTATATGTCATTGCTAATGTATATGTCATTGCTAATGTATATGTCATTGCTAATGTATATGTCATTGCTATGTATATGTCATTGCTAATGTATATGTCATTGCTAATGTATCAATCAATATAAATAAACCCATAACCCTTTAGGGTCGTAGGGGTACCACATTGGATGCCTCAGCACACAGAGTCCTCCAGCGAATTCTATACTCAGCGATGCGGATGAGTGTGGAAATATCTTGCCCTGTCCATTCCTTGATGTTGTCTGTCCATGCCTTTATTTGCCCTCCTCTGGTTCTTCCACCTTCGACAGTTCCCTGCAATATTGTTTTTGACAAGGAATCGTGCCTGCATACATGTCCGAACCATGCTAGTTTTCGTCATTTCACTATTGAAAGGAATGGCTCCTGAACACCTGCACACATCTCTACTTTATTTCTTAAGTACACATTGGTCTTATGTTCCCTATAAGAAATTCGTAGAATTCGTCTGTAGCATTTGTACTCGAAAGCCTGTAATCTTCTCTCCATGTCTGCAGTGAGTGTCCAACTCTCACAACCATACAACACAACAGAAAGCACCAGCGACTTATACAGTTTGATTTTTACTCCAACACTGATGTCGCTTTTCCAAAACACAGCATGTAATGTATATGTCATTGCTAATGTATATGTCATTGCAAAGATCTGTAATAGCTTTCATGCAAATGTCATCTAAGGTTTTTATGATGTTTGTTATGCTTACTTATTCTTGAATTTCACTTTACTATGCTAACTCTTGACATTTCATTCATTGAATTATAGAAATCTTGTGGATAGGACAGAAGCGATGGTTAACCTTGGAATATTGCCAGCTCCGGGTTCAGGACTGTTTCCAACACCAAAGTCTGGATTGTTGCCAACACCGGGGCCTGGATTGTTTCCGACACCTGCATCAGGGTCTTCCTCATCTACCAATATACCACAAATATTGCATTCAGTTGATGTTGATACAATGAAATTGTCGTTATATGAGTAAGTAGGGTATGCTAGTTTATTCTTCTTCTTCTTGAACTCCAGGAATTGCAAGCGATTAGCTCTTACTTCTTATGTGCGGTGGGAGGTTTCTCCGAGCTTTCTTTCATACCCAGGAGGTTTCAGCTTAGTGCAATGCCTATTGAAGGAGCCTTCTGCTCAGAGAAGTACATGTCACGAGACGAGCTGATAGTTTGCCTGGGTCACCCATTGTTTGTGTTTCCTCCAACGAGGTGCTTCACAACCAGTGAGCTGGTCCTCATGTAGGAAGACCTTTCCATTACCACCATTTGTGTCCCTAGGTCCGAGACCTAATTTCTTTCAGAAAGGTAGGCTTTGACAGGCTAGGGTAGCCCACCTGAAATATCAAGGCATGGCGAAATTGGCTGTGCTGGACCTACATGGCGCATAATGGTGGCACAACATAACTACACTTCTGATGGAAATCGCACAAATATCAGTCCTAATTATTATGGAGCAAACGCCAAACAAACAAACATTAAGTGGTTGAATGTATCAGTCTCTGTTATTTCAATATATTTTCTTCTTCTTCTTCAGCGTTCATTCTCAAGCTCCTGCTGGATCTCTCTTGTAGCAGGACCATGATACATTCTAGATATCCAGCAGGATGTAGTCCAGAGAATGTAAATGCGTTGTGTCGCCGTTTTATTTGCGCCAGTGGCCCGACACATCCGTCTTCAGCGGATTTCAATATATTTGACAATGGGTGTTGTTCTAATATTTATTTTAATTTCTTCATTTCTCAAGGAGGTATGCAGTAGTCTAGTTGATAATGAGCTTGCTTACTATCACCAGGTTACAATGTAAAAAGTAAAGTAACCCATAGCATTTATTAATGCCGTAGGGGTGTGAGATGTTAGCGACCTCACATTTCACAGGCTCTGCAAATGAGGGCAGTAGCCATCTCCTCTCCCTCGCAGTCTTTACTTCCCGGATTAATCCGGTACCCATTTAAGGCTGGGTCGACCTGGGAGCCGTTGCGATCTGAAAAACATTTCCGCCTCAACTGGGGAATGAACCCAGGACCACTCATATGCGAAGCCAGTGCGCTAACTAATGCGCTAACGCGGCTCCCTATGTACCCAGGTTACAATGTACCCAGGTTCGAAACCCCGTTACAATGTACCCAGGTTCGAAACCCTGTTACAATGTACCCAGGTTCGAAACCCCGTCCGGGCAATAAAATGGTCCGGGTCATATTTCTCACTTGAGGCGACCACTCCTCCAGTCGACAGTCGACTCAGCTGTAAATGAGTACCTGACTCATGAGTTAGGGAAGGTAAAGACATTAAGGATGAGAACTGGCCACCACACCTAATAGTTGCTGTGGCTTAGTACATGAAGAGTTATCTTCATCCCCGACAGCAGATTACTGCCATAGGACCTACCTTTACCTTTACATTTCTCAAGTGAGCCTTCTCTCTTGTTCTTTAGTTGGTGCCCATGTTGAACTCTGGTGGCACAATGTTATTATGCAGACTGAGCTATTGTTTCGATTTTTAGATAATTTTGAAATAAAATCATTTTATTTCATGTCAGGACATCATATTCACTCTTGTTACTCAATAGTGACTTCTTTCACAAGTAACTATTTTAATTTTATTTATTTGTCAAGATATCAGATTCATTCTTGTTACTCAAAAGTGACTTCTTTCACAAGTAACTATTTTAATTTTATTTATTTGTCAAGATATCAGATTCATTCTTGTTACTCAATAGTGACTTCTTTCACAAGTAACTATTTTAATTTTATTTATTTGTCAAGATATCAGATTCATTCTTGTTACTCAATAGTGGTTTCTTTTGTAACTGATTGTTTTCATTTCATTATCAAAACATACAATTCATTCTTGTTACTCAAAAGTTGTTTCTTTTGTAACTGATTGTTTTTATTTCATTATCAAAACATACGATTCATTCTTGTTACTCAAAAGTGGTTTCTTTTGTAACTGATTGTTTTTATTTCATTTCATTATCAAAACATACAATTCATTCTTGTTACTCAAAAGTGGTTTCTTTTGTAACTGATTGTTTTCATTTCATTATCAAAACATACGATTCATTCTTGTTACTCAAAAGTGGTTTCTTGTGCAAGTAATTATTTTTAACTTTCACATTTTGTTTCAGCTTCTTCTATAGATTTCTGATTGATCATGGACCTATAGACATCTTTAGTAAGGAATTTGAAAACCACACCAAAGTTCTGTCAGAAGAGGCACAAACTGAGATACTCGATTGTGGTGGTCTTGTACACTTCCTATCTGCCAGTCCTAGATTCAGTGTCTCCCAGAACAATATAGTCTGTGCTGTTACTCTGGATCAGCAGAGACAATCTCGAGGGAACCCCTGGGAGAAATTAAAACATGACAAGAGAGAAGATACACAGTTTTTGACATTTAATGCTTCACATAATTTGAATCCGAGTGCACAGGAATTTGTCCCAGATATGATGGGCAAAGATTCCGGATTATCAGATCATAATAGAGACCAGGACAGACAAGATCATTTCTTTCCTACCAACGTTAAATTATCATTTAATGAACTTCCCCTTCCAGCTACACATAGTGATGATGGATTTGCACAGTTAGATGTTGATGAGTTTCCCCTTCCAGCTACACATAGTGATGATGGATTTATAACTGTCGTAAACAAGAAACGTTCACATGTTCATAAATTAAATTATGTTGCTGCGGCTGATATAAATTTATATCAGTATTCTAGCTCGCAGCCACCTTCATATCATGATGTGTCCCAGGAATATCAAATTCCTCAAAGACCACATTTCTCTACAGTACAAAGTGGTGAGCATGTAAATGTTATAGAAACAGAAGATGATAAATATAAATCTGTAATAAAGTCTGAGAGAATGAATAGTTTAGATGATTTTCATGATTCCAAAAAGTTGATTTCAGCAGGAAGCAAAATTATACCTAATGTCGCAAGATCTGAAAATGTAACAGAAAATATGGAAACTGATTTGTACGATTCCAATAAAATATTATCTTCAAGGGAGACTACTATACCTATTGAAACAATATCGGAAACTTTAAAAACGTGGGGGGGAAACAATACTTTCGATGATTTTTATAGTAACCCCAAAGAAATACCGTTTTCTAGAAATGCTACTATACCTATTGAAGAAATTTCTAAGACTTTAACGCAAGGAACTAATGATACTTTAGATGATTTTTATAGTGACTCGAAAGAAATTATATCTAGAAATGCTAGTATGGGAGCCATTTCTAAAACCTTAACACGAGGGAAAATCAATACTTTAGATGATTTTTATGACTCAAAAGAATTATCTTCTAGAAATGCTAGTATGGGAGCCATTTCTAAAACAGCAAGTGGTCAAGCTTATAGTTTAGATAATTTCTACAGTGACTCCAAAGAAATTCTTTCATCTAAAAACAAAACTGCAGCTCTATTGACACCTGTAGCTGGGCAGAACTCTGATACTTCAAATGTATCTGGTGATGACTTCCAAAGAGTATCATCTCCTGCTTTATCCACAAATTCTGGAAGCTCATCCAGCAGAACAGATAGTTCAAAGTCCAGTAGCCAAACACCCGGTCAATCATCTTTACTCCGTCCGCTGAAGGCCCCTGCCATCGTCTTGCCATCTAGGGGCAAAAAGAAGAGACCACCAGGACATATTTCATCAAAGTAGGTCTTATTTTATACTTAACTTGTTCATTTTCGTGATATATTTAACTCCTAGTTTATGCAGTCGGTTCATGTTTGGTTAACGAACCTACCTTTTTTTGCCGAAAACGAAACAAAATAAGTTACAAGGGACAAGCAAATCTGTTCTTCATTTTTTTCATTGATTATTTCCTTTGGCTATGATTATCCATCAGTGGTTGGATGTAGAGATCTTTATTTAGTTAAAGGCTAATTTTTGGGAGGGTTGTATGGGTGGGAAAGACTGATTTGTTATTTTTTAATACTTATTGTAGTAATAAACAGACCACGAAAACGATGGACCACCGAAATAAAACAGGCAACAAACTCCACAATATACTCAGCACACAAGAGGGCCATCTCCAGAAAATTCTTCTACCCCTGACGCTGAAAGGCAACAAAGGGTTTAGCGAATAGATAGATTGTAGTAATATAGGGTCATAGGATGGCCATGCACGCAAATCTTTTAATCCGGGGGCAGTCCTCGCGCCTGTATCATGCGTACTGCATCTCTATCAGTCGGCATCAGAAACTTATGATAGCCATTTTGTATCTAGAACTTAGTTGGCAGTTAGTGATATCACAAAATTTAACCAAAATTGGAATAGACGCAAATATTTTTTATAGTTGCAATGGTATGTCGTTAACCAATCATGAATCATGCAAGTCAAACACAATATGTACAAGCTTTGTATTTGACTAAATTCTTGGGAAGAACTGACCAATGATCATACATCATGGAGTACATGCTATGAAAAGGTATTTGAGGATGTCCCAAGTGGAGTCAGAAGACAAACGACTTCATAGAAAATCATCTTCCTCAAACAGTTTTCTATGTATACTTGCTGCTCGCTCCCTACTTATAGAAAATCAGCCGCGTGAGATGTTTCAATTTGTTATGTATACTCGCTGCTCGCCATTACTTATAGAAAA
The DNA here is from genome assembly GCA_034231615.1 of Meghimatium bilineatum. Taxonomy (NCBI): domain Eukaryota; kingdom Metazoa; phylum Mollusca; class Gastropoda; order Stylommatophora; family Philomycidae; genus Meghimatium; species Meghimatium bilineatum. Next base: position 14,258,588 of record CM067302.1, on the reverse strand, counting down.
TCAGCCGCGTGAGATGTTTCAATTTGTTACGTATACTCGCTGCTCGCCATTACTTATAGAAAATCAGCCGCGTGAGATGTTTCAATTTGTTATGTATACTCGCTGCTCGCCATTACTTATAGAAAATCAGCCGCGTGAGATGTTTCAATTTGTTACGTATACTCGCTGCTCGCCATTACTTATAGAAAATCAGCCGCGTGAGATGTTTCAATTTGTTACGTATACTCGCTGCTCGCCATTACTTATAAAAAATCAGCCACGTGAGATGTTTCAATTTGTTATGTATACTCGCTGCTCGCCATTACTTATAAAAAATCAGCCGCGTGAGATGTTTCAATTTGTTACGTATACTCGCTGCTCGCCATTACTTATAGAAAATCAGCCGCGTGAAATGTTTCCAATTGAGGACTTTGTAGTCTGTGTGTAATCCTTACACTGGACTTCTCAATTATTTTTTCAATTTATACCCCTTTATGCATTGCACTCAAAATCCAACTGTATAAGTCGCTGGTGCTTTCTGTTGTGTTGTATGGTTGTGAGAGTTGGACACTCACTGCGGACATGGAGAGAAGATTACAGGCTTTCTAGTAAAAATGCTACAGACGAATTCTATGAATTTCCTATAGGGAACATAAGACCAATGTGTACGTAAGAAATAAAGTAGAGATGTGTGCAGGTGTCCAGGAACCATTGCTTTCAATAGTGAAATGACGAAAACTAGCATGGTTTGGACATGTATGCAGGCATGATTCTTTGTCAAAAACAATACTACAGGGAACTGTCGAAGGGGGAAGAAGCAGAGGAGAGAAAATAAAAGCATGGACAGACAATTTCAAGGAATGGACAGGACAAGATATTTCCACACTCATCTGCATCGCTGAGGATAGAATTCGCTGGAGGACTGTGTGTTGAAGCATCCAACGTGGTACCACTACGATCCTGAAGGGTTTCGGGTTCATTGATTGATTGATTGATGCATTGCACGGGTAGAAGAGTTCTCTGGGGATGGTCGTTTTGTGTACTTCATATAAGTGAGGTTTTTCAGATATGTGAAGAGAAACAATGGCATGGAAAGAGTGTTGCTGGAGGGGCAGCAGAGGTTGACCAAGACATCATTCGACAAGAGATATTCAGGAATGCATGCACATTTCGCTAGGGGAAGTTGGGCAACTTAACCAGAGACCTCGGGGATTTCAGGAGATTCATCAGGAGGACTATGTTCTGGAAATAATACGTTACATGACATACATAAATGTTTGTTTTTGTTTACTTTCATTTCTGTAATCCATCTTTTGTATCGTGCCTCTGGCTTTGTATTCATCGTGTCTGTATATTAATACTTTTTTAGGGACACTATCTGATGGTAGTCTGGAAGCATGTGTAAACTACTTAATCGGGTGTTTCTTATATAATCCAGGATTGGCATTGTGTTTTTTAGTCATTCCATGCGGTTCTTCTTATTCCATATTCTCCCTATATCCACTTCTCAAAGGTATCCATTCTGTTTACAGCTATTTGTTCATTGTCCATGTTTCTGAGCCATACATTAATGTAGAATAGATGAGAAATTGTAGAATTCCTATTGTTAATATTTTAGAAAAAAAATAAATAAGAATAGAACACAGCTTGAGAAGATCATAGATAGTTGTACATAACATGTGGTACATGTGTACATAAAACTTGGGACATGTGTACATAGAATTTGGGGCATGTGTACACTAGATCTTGTAGATGTTTGTACATACAACTTGGTGTATGTGTACACTAGGTCTTGTAGATGTTTGTACATACAACTTGGTGCATGTGTACACTAGGTCTTGTAGATGTTTGTACATACAACTTGGTGCATGTGTACACTAGGTCTTGTAGATGTTTGTACATACAACTTGGTGTATGTGTACACTAGGTCTTGTAGATGTTTGTACATACAACTTGGTGTATGTGTACACTAGGTCTTGTAGATGTTTGTACATACAACTTGGTGTATGTGTACACTAGGTCTTGTAGATGTTTGTACATACAACTTGGTGTATGTGTACACTAGATCTTGTAGATGTTTGTACATACAACTTGGTGCATGTGTACACTAGGTCTTGTAGATATTTGTACATACAACTTGGTGTATGTGTACACTAGGTATTGTAGATGTTTGTACATACAACTTGGTGTATGTGTACACTAGGTATTGTAGATGTTTGTACATACAACTTGGTGTATGTGTACACTAGATCTTGTAGATGTTTGTACATACAACTTGGTGCATGTGTACACTAGGTCTTGTAGATGTTTGTACATACAACTTGGTGCATGTGTACACTAGGTCTTGTAGATGTTTGTACATACAACTTGGTGTATGTGTACACTAGGTCTTGTAGATGTTTGTACATACAACTTGGTGCATGTGTACACTAGGTCTTGTAGATGTTTGTACATACAATTTGGTGCATGTGTACACTAGGTCTTGTAGATGTTTGTACATACAACTTGGTGTATGTGTACACTAGGTCTTGTAGATGTTTGTACATACAACTTGGAGCATGTGTACACTAGGTCTTGTAGATGTTTGTACATACAACTTGGTGCATGTGTACACTAGGTCTTGTAGATGTTTGTACATACAACTTGGTGCATGTGTACACTAGGTCTTGTAGATGTTTGTACATACAACTTGGTGTATGTGTACACTAGGTCTTGTAGATGTTTGTACATACAACTTGGTGCATGTGTACACTAGGTCTTGTAGATGTTTGTACATACAACTTGGTGCATGTGTACACTAGGTCTTGTAGATGTTTGTACATACAACTTGGTGCATGTGTACACTAGGTCTTGTAGATGTTTGTACATACAACTTGGTGTATGTGTACACTAGGTCTTGTAGATGTTTGTACATACAACTTGGTGTATGTGTACACTAGGTCTTGTAGATGTTTGTACATACAACTTGGTGCATGTGTACACCAGGTCTCTCAGATATTTGTACATAAAACATGGAGCATGTGTACACTAGGTGTCATGCTTATTGGTACAATTAAATCTTGTACATCTATACAAATTCAGGCTTCACAATCACAGACGTCCTTCTTCCACTGATGGAAACACCCTCTATGATGGATATGAAGAAGAATCTGTATCTTCTACAACCTCTGACAAAGACAGCGGATGTGGAGACCCTAGATCTGTATTTACTGAGAGAGCGCAACCGACCGACATAAACTTCCCTTCACATGATGATAGTGTTATTTTAGCTGCTGAAAGAGATGATTTTCTTTTACATAATTACTCAGATGTTGCTTCAAATGTGCATCAGAATCATTTCTACTTTACTAATTACCATGAGAAGAATGATGGGCTGAACAATATGTACAGTGTCTCCGATGAAGTATGCAATCAAGAATCAGAGATTAACTTTCAAGAAGAGATACAGAAGATAAGATCACAAGACTTTGCTAAAGAGAAACCAGGAGACAACTTAAATTCTCTAAAAAACTCAAAATCTGGCAACTCTGATGGAATGAAAGAAGGGATAACCCGAAATGAAAGTCCGTCATTAGTTACCCGACATGAACGACCTCAAATACAGCAACCTCCACCTCGAGTGTTAGGCCAAGTCACAGCACATTATGAAAATATAGCAGCAATTGATGGGGAGATATTACCTGATGGGACACTGAATAGCTATGACAGGTTAATGAGAGAAATTAAAGTTAAGCAAGAACTTGTGGTGCCACCTAGTGACCCTTGGCTTAATCAAGATAATGACAGTGATGAGATGTACAGAAAGGGACGTGTAACACCAAACGATTTGTCTCAACAGATGAATACAAATTCTGTATATGGTTACAAAACACAACCAAAAATTAATCATAGTAACTATTTTAAGTCAATGAGTTTGGGAGGTCTTGGATCAGGAAATGTGAATAAAAAGGATCCATGGTCTACGGGAGCACTAGATGACCAATTACGTGGTAGTTCATTTTTTCAGACTTCGGACATCAACAACGAATTAGACAATTCTTATATATCTCCTTTCAATGCTTGGATTCGTGACACGAATTCAACCGAATCTACAGACTCCCTTCGATATGCATCAACGTACACTCCACAAGGAAAAACAAGTGCTGAAGATGCTCTTACAGCACCAGTCTTAATGAAGGAGACAGAACCAAAAGATATTGTTACAATTGAAGGCAATTCATTTTCACATCAGGCACAAGGCCTTAAGGAGTATCATTCTTGGGGAGAACAGAATGCAAATATTGAACAATTTAGTGCATTACCTGCTAATTGTAAAACTGCTGAAATGCAGACCAACTTAAGGTGGACGGACATTGAGGAGATGGAGGCGAAATTGAAAACTCTGAAGGAAGTAAAAGCTGCGAAGGAAATAGCTGTCCATGAGAAATTGAAGCTGCAGGTAGGAGTTTCTGTTGTCTTCATTTATGATGTTTCTGTTGTCTTCATTTATGATGTTTCTGTTGTCTTCATTTATGATGTGTCTGTTGTCTTCATTTATGATGTTTCTGTTGTCTTCATTTATGATGTTTCTGTTGTCTTCATTTATGATGTTTCTGTTGTCTTCATGTATGATGTTTCTGTTGTCTTCATTTATGATGTTTCTGTTGTCTTCATTTATGATGTTTCTGTTTCTGTTGTCTTCATTTATGATGTTTCTGTTTCTGTTGTCTTCATTTATGATGTTTCTGTTGTCTTCATTTATGATGTTTCTGTTGTCTTCATTTATGATGTTTCTGTTTCTGTTGTCTTCATTTATGATGTTTCTGTTGTCTTCATTTATGATGTTTCTGTTGTCTTCATTTATGATGTTTCTGTTTCTGTTGTCTTCATTTATGATTTTTCTGTTTCTGTTGTCTTCATTTATGATGTTTCTGTTTCTGTTGTCTTCATTTATGATGTTTCTGTTGTCTTCATTTATGATGTTTCTGTTGTCTTCATTTATGATGTTTCTGTTTCTGTTGTCTTCATTTATGATGTTTCTGTTGTCTTCATTTATGATGTTTCTGTTGTCTTCATTTATGATGTTTCTGTTGTCTTCATTTATGATGTTTCTGTTTCTGTTGTCTTCATTTATGATGTTTCTGTTTCTGTTGTCTTCATTTATGATGTTTCTGTTTCTGTTGTCTTCATTTATGATGTTTCTGTTTCTGTTGTCTTCATTTATGATGTTTCTGTTGTCTTCATTTATGATGTTTCTGTTGTCTTCATTTATGATGTTTCTGTTTCTGTTGTCTTCATTTATGATGTTTCTGTTTCTGTTGTCTTCATTTATGATGTTTCTGTTTCTGTTGTCTTCATTTATGATGTTTCTGTTGTCTTCATTTATGATGTTTCTGTTGTCTTCATGTATGATTTTTCTGTTGTCTTCATTTATGATGTTTCTGTTTCTGTTGTCTTCATTTATGATGTTTCTGTTTCTGTTGTCTTCATTTATGATGTTTCTGTTTCTGTTGTCTTCATTTATGATGTTTCTGTTTCTGTTGTCTTCATTTATGATGTTTCTGTTGTCTTCATGTATGATTTTTCTGTTGTCTTCATTTATGATGTTTCTGTTGTCTTCATGTATGATGTTTCTGTTGTCTTCATTTATGATGTTTCTGTTGTCTTCATTTATGATGTTTCTGTTGTCTTCATGTATGATTTTTCTGTTGTCTTCATTTATGATGTTTCTGTTTCTGTTGTCTTCATTTATGATGTTTCTGTTGTCTTCATTTATGATGTTTCTGTTGTCTTCATGTATGATTTTTCTGTTGTCTTCATTTATGATGTTTCTGTTGTCTTCATTTATGATGTTTCTGTTTCTGTTGTCTTCATTTATGATGTTTCTGTTTCTGTTGTCTTCATTTATGATGTTTCTGTTTCTGTTGTCTTCATTTATGATGTTTCTGTTTCTGTTGTCTTCATTTATGATGTTTCTGTTTCTGTTGTCTTCATTTATGATGTTTCTGTTTCTGTTGTCTTCATTTATGATGTTTCTGTTGTCTTCATTTATGATGTTTCTGTTGTCTTCATTTATGATGTTTCTGTTTCTGTTGTCTTCATTTATGATGTTTCTGTTTCTGTTGTCTTCATTTATGATGTTTCTGTTTCTGTTGTCTTCATTTATGATGTTTCTGTTGTCTTCATTTATGATGTTTCTGTTGTCTTCATGTATGATTTTTCTGTTGTCTTCATTTATGATGTTTCTGTTTCTGTTGTCTTCATTTATGATGTTTCTGTTTCTGTTGTCTTCATTTATGATGTTTCTGTTTCTGTTGTCTTCATTTATGATGTTTCTGTTTCTGTTGTCTTCATTTATGATGTTTCTGTTGTCTTCATGTATGATTTTTCTGTTGTCTTCATTTATGATGTTTCTGTTGTCTTCATTTATGATGTTTCTGTTGTCTTCATGTATGATTTTTCTGTTGTCTTCATTTATGATGTTTCTGTTTCTGTTGTCTTCATTTATGATGTTTCTGTTTCTGTTGTCTTCATTTATGATGTTTCTGTTGTCTTCATTTATGATGTTTCTGTTGTCTTCATTTATGATGTTTCTGTTGTCTTCATTTATGATGTTTCTGTTGTCTTCATGTATGATTTTTCTGTTGTCTTCATTTATGATGTTTCTGTTTCTGTTGTCTTCATTTATGATGTTTCTGTTGTCTTCATTTATGATGTTTCTGTTGTCTTCATGTATGATTTTTCTGTTGTCTTCATTTATGATGTTTCTGTTGTCTTCATTTATGATGTTTCTGTTTCTGTTGTCTTCATTTATGATGTTTCTGTTTCTGTTGTCTTCATTTATGATGTTTCTGTTTCTGTTGTCTTCATTTATGATGTTTCTGTTTCTGTTGTCTTCATTTATGATGTTTCTGTTGTCTTCATTTATGATGTTTCTGTTGTCTTCATTTATGATGTTTCTGTTTCTGTTGTCTTCATTTATGATGTTTCTGTTTCTGTTGTCTTCATTTATGATGTTTCTGTTGTCTTCATTTATGATGTTTCTGTTGTCTTCATTTATGATGTTTCTGTTTCTGTTGTCTTCATTTATGATGTTTCTGTTTCTGTTGTCTTCATTTATGATGTTTCTGTTTCTGTTGTCTTCATTTATGATGTTTCTGTTGTCTTCATTTATGATGTTTCTGTTGTCTTCATGTATGATTTTTCTGTTGTCTTCATTTATGATGTTTCTGTTTCTGTTGTCTTCATTTATGATGTTTCTGTTTCTGTTGTCTTCATTTATGATGTTTCTGTTTCTGTTGTCTTCATTTATGATGTTTCTGTTTCTGTTGTCTTCATTTATGATGTTTCTGTTGTCTTCATGTATGATTTTTCTGTTGTCTTCATTTATGATGTTTCTGTTGTCTTCATGTATGATGTTTCTGTTGTCTTCATTTATGATGTTTCTGTTGTCTTCATTTATGATGTTTCTGTTGTCTTCATTTATGATGTTTCTGTTGTCTTCATTTATGATGTTTCTGTTGTCTTCATTTATGATGTTTCTGTTGTCTTCATGTATGATTTTTCTGTTGTCTTCATTTATGATGTTTCTGTTGTCTTCATTTATGATGTTTCTGTTGTCTTCATTTATGATGTTTCTGTTGTCTTCATTTATGATGTTTCTGTTTCTGTTGTCTTCATTTATGATGTTTCTGTTGTCTTCATTTATGATGTTTCTGTTGTCTTCATGTATGATTTTTCTGTTGTCTTCATTTATGATGTTTCTGTTTCTGTTGTCTTCATTTATGATGTTTCTGTTTCTGTTGTCTTCATTTATGATGTTTCTGTTGTCTTCATTTATGATGTTTCTGTTGTCTTCATTTATGATGTTTCTGTTGTCTTCATTTATGATGTTTCTGTTGTCTTCATGTATGATTTTTCTGTTGTCTTCATTTATGATGTTTCTGTTTCTGTTGTCTTCATTTATGATGTTTCTGTTGTCTTCATTTATGATGTTTCTGTTGTCTTCATGTATGATTTTTCTGTTGTCTTCATTTATGATGTTTCTGTTGTCTTCATTTATGATGTTTCTGTTTCTGTTGTCTTCATTTATGATGTTTCTGTTTCTGTTGTCTTCATTTATGATGTTTCTGTTTCTGTTGTCTTCATTTATGATGTTTCTGTTTCTGTTGTCTTCATTTATGATGTTTCTGTTGTCTTCATTTATGATGTTTCTGTTGTCTTCATTTATGATGTTTCTGTTTCTGTTGTCTTCATTTATGATGTTTCTGTTTCTGTTGTCTTCATTTATGATGTTTCTGTTGTCTTCATTTATGATGTTTCTGTTGTCTTCATTTATGATGTTTCTGTTTCTGTTGTCTTCATTTATGATGTTTCTGTTTCTGTTGTCTTCATTTATGATGTTTCTGTTTCTGTTGTCTTCATTTATGATGTTTCTGTTGTCTTCATTTATGATGTTTCTGTTGTCTTCATGTATGATTTTTCTGTTGTCTTCATTTATGATGTTTCTGTTTCTGTTGTCTTCATTTATGATGTTTCTGTTTCTGTTGTCTTCATTTATGATGTTTCTGTTGTCTTCATGTATGATTTTTCTGTTGTCTTCATTTATGATGTTTCTGTTGTCTTCATGTATGATGTTTCTGTTGTCTTCATTTATGATGTTTCTGTTGTCTTCATTTATGATGTTTCTGTTGTCTTCATGTATGATTTTTCTGTTGTCTTCATTTATGATGTTTCTGTTTCTGTTGTCTTCATTTATGATGTTTCTGTTGTCTTCATTTATGATGTTTCTGTTGTCTTCATGTATGATTTTTCTGTTGTCTTCATTTATGATGTTTCTGTTGTCTTCATTTATGATGTTTCTGTTTCTGTTGTCTTCATTTATGATGTTTCTGTTTCTGTTGTCTTCATTTATGATGTTTCTGTTTCTGTTGTCTTCATTTATGATGTTTCTGTTTCTGTTGTCTTCATTTATGATGTTTCTGTTTCTGTTGTCTTCATTTATGATGTTTCTGTTTCTGTTGTCTTCATTTATGATGTTTCTGTTGTCTTCATTTATGATGTTTCTGTTGTCTTCATTTATGATGTTTCTGTTTCTGTTGTCTTCATTTATGATGTTTCTGTTTCTGTTGTCTTCATTTATGATGTTTCTGTTTCTGTTGTCTTCATTTATGATGTTTCTGTTGTCTTCATTTATGATGTTTCTGTTGTCTTCATGTATGATGTTTCTGTTGTCTTCATGTATGATGTTTCTGTTGTCTTCATTTATGATGTTTCTGTTGTCTTCATTTATGATGTTTCTGTTGTCTTCATTTATGATGTTTCTGTTGTCTTCATTTATGATGTTTCTGTTGTCTTCATGTATGATTTTTCTGTTGTCTTCATTTATGATGTTTCTGTTTCTGTTGTCTTCATTTATGATGTTTCTGTTTCTGTTGTCTTCATTTATGATGTTTCTGTTTCTGTTGTCTTCATTTATGATGTTTCTGTTTCTGTTGTCTTCATTTATGATGTTTCTGTTGTCTTCATGTATGATTTTTCTGTTGTCTTCATTTATGATGTTTCTGTTGTCTTCATTTATGATGTTTCTGTTGTCTTCATGTATGATTTTTCTGTTGTCTTCATTTATGATGTTTCTGTTTCTGTTGTCTTCATTTATGATGTTTCTGTTTCTGTTGTCTTCATTTATGATGTTTCTGTTGTCTTCATTTATGATGTTTCTGTTGTCTTCATTTATGATGTTTCTGTTGTCTTCATTTATGATGTTTCTGTTGTCTTCATGTATGATTTTTCTGTTGTCTTCATTTATGATGTTTCTGTTTCTGTTGTCTTCATTTATGATGTTTCTGTTGTCTTCATTTATGATGTTTCTGTTGTCTTCATTTATGATGTTTCTGTTGTCTTCATTTATGATGTTTCTGTTGTCTTCATTTATGATGTTTCTGTTGTCTTCATGTATGATTTTTCTGTTGTCTTCATTTATGATGTTTCTGTTGTCTTCATTTATGATGTTTCTGTTGTCTTCATTTATGATGTTTCTGTTGTCTTCATTTATGATGTTTCTGTTGTCTTCATTTATGATGTTTCTGTTGTCTTCATTTATGATGTTTCTGTTGTCTTCATTTATGATGTTTCTGTTGTCTTCATTTATGATGTTTCTGTTGTCTTCATTTATGATGTTTCTGTTGTCTTCATTTATGATGTTTCTGTTGTCTTCATTTATGATGTTTCTGTTTCTGTTGTCTTCATTTATGATGTTTCTGTTTCTGTTGTCTTCATTTATGATTTTTCTGTTGTCTTCATTTATGATGTTTCTGTTGTCTTCATTTATGATGTTTCTGTTGTCTTCATTTATGATGTTTCTGTTGTCACGGTTTCTGTTCTCTTGGTTGCTAATGTTTCTGTTTTCTTAGTTACTGATGTTTCTATTTTCTTGGTTACTGATGTTTCTATTTTCTTAGTTACCGGGTACTGATGTTTCTGTTTTCTTGGTTACTGATGTTTTTTCTTGTATACTGCTGTTTCTATTTTTTTGGCTTATGATGTTTCTGTTCTCTTGGTTACTGGTGTTTGTTTTCTTGGTTACCTGTGTTTCTGTTTTCTTAGTTACTGATGTTTTTTCTTGGTTACTACTGTTTCTATTTTTTTTGGTTTGCGATGTTTCTGTTCACTTGGTTTCTGGTGTTTCTGTTTCTTGACTTCTGACATTTACATTTTCATGTTTTCTGATGTTTCGACTCTTCTTCATTGTTCACCCTCACTCACACTTCTGCTGGATCTCTCTTTGTAGCAGGACAATGGTCCTACTAGATTTCCAGCAGAATGTAGTCAAGAGAATGTTTCAATTCATTTATGTCTAGGATGAGAGGTTGGGAGAAGTGTCGACCAGGCATTTCTTTGTTAATGGCCTCTCTTGTAACTATGGCAGCTCCGATCTTAGTTTCTTTCATGTCTGAACATATCCTGTCATTATAATGTTCAAAATCTTTCTGAAATACTGGTAGTCATAAACATGCTTGTGTGTTGCTATGTCCCAAAAGGGTGTGTCATGTGACGTATTCTTTTCAGAACGTTGTCTTCTCAATGAACTCTCTGTCTTGAGTGATGCGGCTTGCATTTTCCAACGACATATTAATGCTATCTTTAATGTCGTCAGTCCATCGTATTCTTGGTCTACCCTTTCCTACTCCTCCCATGTACTCTGCCCTCCATTATTTTTCTTTCTAATCAGTTGTGTCTCTTTATATGACCAAACAGGTGTAGTTTTCTTTTTGTTATTGTGTTTAGTAACCAATACCCTGGAATCTTCAATGTGATTCATTTTGTCCCAAAAGGGTAGTAAAATATAACAACACTGTGTCCTGCAATGTATGTTGTAAGAGGTGACTAAGAATTTTTATGGATGGAATTAGCTGTCCCATCCAATAGAAAAATTACCTAAAGGTCACGCTGAAGTCTGATTTTTGTAGCTAAAGGGTGCCGATACTGCTGTAAAAACTATTATACAACACATTCCAATCTTTGAACTACATCTCACTGGCTGATATGCTGGAGTTTGAGAATAAGTTCACAAGAAATGCTATTGTTCTTCTTTAACGTTCATTCTCAAACTTTTCTGGATCTAATTTGTAGCAGGGTGATCCTACTAGATTTTCAGCAAGATGTAGTCCAGAGAATGAAAATGTGTTGTGTCACCGTTTTATTTTTGCCAATGGCCAGGTACATCTGTCTCTAGTGGGGAAATGCTATTCACAATTTTACATATGACATTCAGCTTTTTCATCACAATGCTTCTCTTTCTGTTTATTTGTTGTTATTTATGTTTACCAGAAAGTCTAATGGTCCTTATAGTCATCATCATCAGGTGCCATGCCGGCTGGCGTAGGCGATCATGGCTCTCCACAGCTCTCTGTCCACAGTATTATGTATCAAGGTCATTGTGTTTTCCTTGCCGTGCCAGGTTGTCAAACTGTCTAATATTTTCTCACGTTGTCGCCGTCTGTCTCTGTTGCCTTCAATTTTGCCTGTTGTGACTATGTTCTCCAAACCTGCCTGTCTCATGAAGTGGCCACAAAAAAGAAGACTGCCTTTTTCTTATATTGTTGATTAAGGTCCGTTTCTCATTTGACTCTTTCAACACCTCTACATTAGTTTTTCTGTGTATGGTCTACAACTAGAGTAATCACTGTATAGTCTATGATCTGTGGTCTACAATTAGGGTAATGACTGTATAGTCTTCGACTAGAATAATAACCGTATTGTTTATGACTAGAGTAAAGACTGTTTAGTCTATGACTATATAGGAAATAAGCCTGTAAATACTTTATTTTTCCCATTAGGGAGTTGCATGGAGGTTTCAAGTGACTTGTGTGATAATAACTATAGTAATGACTACAGTTTATAGAGTAATGACTATAGTCCACAACTGTAGAGTAATGACTATAGTCTACAACCGTAAAGTAATGACTAGTATATGACTGTATAGTCTATGATTTTAATGTCTATGATTGTAGATTTATGTCTGTTTAGTCTATGATTGTATAGTTTATGTGACTACAGTGTAATGACTGTAATGATTGTGTAGTCTATAACTTAATAGTAATGACTAGAGTAATGATTGTGTAGTCTATAACTTTATAGTAATGACTGTAGAGTAATGATTGTGTAGTCTATAACTTTATAGTAATGACTGTAGAGTAATGATTGTGTAGTCTATAACTTTATAGTAATGGCTGTAGAGTCTATCAATGTAGAGTAATTGACTGTATAAGTCTTTAACTGTAGAGTAATGACTGTAGACTACAACTAGAGTATTTCCTTGTGTGTCATTAATCTTTCATTGTTGTTCCTTTCTAGGAAATGGTTAAGAATTCTGAGAAACAGATGAACAGATTTAAGATGGTGACTGACAAGCTGAAAAATGAAGTGAAGAGACTGGTTGCAAAGATTCAGATTGGAGATTCCTTAACAGAGAAGTAAGATCAATGAATTTGTGTCATAGTAAGACATTGAAGGATGACTTGGTTGTAGTGTGGTTCTCACCCCACCTCCATGTTTTTACAACTTTTTCTTACTTCTAAATTCACAAACTCTGATCCTCTATTGACATTCTTCTTGTGCTTTGTCAAACAGCCATACTCCGCCGAAGACGGATGTGTCGGGCCATTGGCGCAAATAAAACGGCGACACAACGCATTTCCATTCTCTGGACTACATCCTGCTGGAAATCTAGTAGGGCAATGGTCCTGCTACGAGAGAAATCAGCCGGAGTTTGAGAATGAAATCTAGTAGGGCAATGGTCCTGCTACGAGAGAAATCAGCCGGAGTTTGAGAATGAAATCTAGTAGGGCAATGGTCCTGCTACGAGAGAAATCAGCCGGAGTTTGAGAATGAAATCTAGTAGGGCAATGGTCCTGCTATGAGAGAGATCCAGTGGGAGTTTGAGAATGAACGCTGAAGAAGAAAGAAGAAGAAACAGCCATACTTTATATCTTGTTTATCTCGTATTTTCACTGTACAGTATTGCATACGCCCGTGTGTTGCCGGGGTCCGATAGGGGAGCAAAGAATAGCAACACTGTTTACCTTCCACGCATGTCGTAAAAGGCGATTAAGGAGGTTATGGGATGGAGTTGGCTGTCCCGTCCCATATAGGGTCAGTGACCCAAAGTCATGCTGAAGTCGGATGTGTCAGGCCAAAATACGCAGATATCGCAGCAATGCTGTAAACCATAACACAACGCATTCCGTTCTCCTGACTACATTCTGCTAATCTGCAGGAGTTTGAGAACGAACGTAGAAGAAGAAGAAGTATTGCATAGAGCGACATCATATTTTTGTAGAACACTCTAGAACATCATGTATCAATTGAGCCTGTGCTCCCTAAAGTGTTTACACATCTCCATATGAATATGCCATGAACAATTGAGCTTGTGCTCCCTAAAGTGTTTACACATCTCCATATGAATATGCCATGAACAATTGAGCTTGTGCTCCCTAAAGTGTTTACACATCTCCATATGAATATGCCATGAACAATGATTTTCCAACTTTTCTCTATCGTGGATGTTAGATATGCAGGTGTTCTAAGTAATAAACATGCAGACAGACTCATATCCAACGCAGCAATAGATGAGGAGTTGACAATGGATAAGGGGGATGTGCTGAAACTACTTCATGAGCCCTTGCTAGACGTGGACACAGAGATTGATCAAACATTGAGGCTTAGATTGAGTAATTCAGTATTAAATTTGGAACTAGTATAACTGTATGCTTGCACAGAAGAATGAGAAATGTTGTCGACCAGCAAGCCACGGGAACCATCAGTAAGCTTCATCATCTACCAGGGGAGACATCACCAATTGACCTGCCCGGAGTACATGATGTTGATTCATTACCAGTAAAATTGTATACACCCTCATTCCATATAAGTCCTTCATGGTCTCTTTTCTCCACATGTTCCTACATCTTCTGTGTTTTTTTTTCTCTGTGGGTTACATATTTTTTATAAACTTCTAGCTAAATTTTTTACTACCGGTAGTTTTCTGAGCACATCCAATCTCCATCTTAATCCATCTTCATTTGTATTCCTTAGTCTGGGTGCCCACCAAACCTTATTCGCCAGAGATTCATGCTAAAGTTATTTTGTTTCATTCCTTAGTCTGGGTGCCCACCAAACCTTATTTGCCAGAACTTTGTGCTAAAGTTATTTTGTTTCATTCCTTAGTCTGGGTGCCCGCCAAACCTTATTCGCCAGAACTTCGTGCTAAAGTTATTTTGTTTCATTCCTTAGTCTGGGTGCCCACCAAACCTTATTCGCCAGAACTTCGTGCTAAAGTTATTTTGTTTCATTCCTTAGTCTGGGTGCCCACCAAACCTTATTCGCCAGAACTTCCTGCTAAAGTTATTTTGTTTCATTCCTTAGTCTGGGTGCCCACCAAACCTTATTCGCCAGAACTTCGTGCTAAAGTTATTTTGTTTCATTCCTTAGTCTGGGTGCCCACCAAACCTTATTCGCCAGAACTTCGTGCTAAAGTTATTTTGTTTCATTCCTTAGTCTGGTTTGCCCACCAGACCTTATTCTGCCAGAACTACATTCTAAAGTTCTTTTGTTTCATTCCTTAGGTATAAAGATGAATTGGACCAACAAATAAAAGAAAACAGCAGTCTAAAAGTCCAGAATCACATTCAGACTGATGAGATCAAGAGGTTGAATGAACTACTAAAAGCCGAACAGACAAAGTTCTTTAGTTCTCAGGTATGAGGTTGAATGAACTACTAAAAGCCGAACAAAGTTCTTTAGTTCTCAGGTATGAGGTTGAATGAACTACTAAAAGCCGAACAAAGTTCTTTAGTTCTCAGGTATGAGGTTGAATGAACTACTAAAAGCCGAACAGACAAAGTTCTTTAGTTCTCAGGTATGAGGTTGCATACTGCAAATTTATATAAAGAAGCTGTGGTAGAAAATGAATAAATTATTGTAAAATTTCAATAAACTTAGATAGTTTCAATAAACTTAGATAGTTTCAATAAACTTAGATAGTTTCAATAAACTTAGATAGTTTCAATAAACTTAGATAGTTTCAATAAACTTAGATAGTTTCAATAAGCTTAGATAGTTTCAATAAACTTAGATAGTTTCAATAAACTTAGATAGTTTCAATAAACTTGTCTAATTTTAAAAAGCTAATGTATAATTTCAATTATTTTTAATTTCAATAAATTTATACAATTTCAATAAATTTATACAATTTCAATAAGCTTATGGCATAGTTTGTATAAATATATACAGTGAAATCCCTCTCTATTGCATCCTTTTATAACAATTTTCCCTATTTAACATTTTTGAAATTCCCCAATATTGTTTTGTATTTATGTACTGTATATAGCTAATTTCTGTTATTACATACATATTTCAAAAGACCGGACCAAGTTGTTATAATGGAATGTGGCTGTAATTTAAATAAGCATTGTTGCAATATTCTACATTAATGTATGGCTCAGAAACATGGATAAATAAATAAACAGCTAGAAGATAGAATTTATGCATTGAGATGTGGATATATAGAAAAATAGGGAGGACTTCGTGGAAAGAGAAGAAAGAACTAACAGAGGTTCTAACAACACTGAGTATGAAAAAAATAATAACTAGTAAAATAAATAAAAATCAAGCACATAAAATATTGTGGACATATTAAAAGACATAACACCTTTAAGACATTACTTGAGGGTAGAGTCGAGGGGCAGTGATCAAGAGGTAGGCAGAGAGACAAGTCAGAAGAAAACATGAGAAGGACAAGTTAAAGTCTAGCAGAGTGTACAACCAAGGCAAGAGACAGAATATATTGGAGGTCTATTGCAGCAATCTTCTGATGCAGTTTGATAAAAGTAAAGGTCGCATGGCAAAAACTGTTGCCAGGAATGAAGATAACTCCTCATATACTAAGCCGCAGTAACCGTTAGGTGGGGTGGCCAGTTTCCTTCCTTGCTGTTTTTACCTCCTCTAACTCATGCGACTGGTAACCATTTATAGCTGAGTGGACTGGAGGAATGGTTGTGTCAGGTGAGAAATCAAGACAGACAATTTTTTTTTACTATCATTTTTGATGCAGAGACTGCACCTAACGTTGATGATGTTGGGAATGCATAAGTGGCCAATTAATACAACATACCTAGCAGAAAGAGTTAGATACGGATACATGAAGGATGGGTGAGACATGAGAACTGGATGCAATAACTAAAGATAGAACAAGATGAAAGAAATTTATGGAGGACCTACGTTCTGCTGGAAGTAAAAGATGAATAAATAGATA
Source organism: Meghimatium bilineatum (assembly GCA_034231615.1). Taxonomy (NCBI): domain Eukaryota; kingdom Metazoa; phylum Mollusca; class Gastropoda; order Stylommatophora; family Philomycidae; genus Meghimatium; species Meghimatium bilineatum. The sequence goes on along the minus strand of CM067302.1, from coordinate 14,241,820 downwards.
GATTTATAAACTACAGCAATAAAATAAAAAAAGGGAATATTTTAATATACTGTGATTTGGTTCTAAACATATCTTCTGTAATATTAGTATTTGTTTCCCGAATTCATACTTAGAATATCATGGAAGGAAAAAAATCAGAAACTCAGATATTATAAACGCATTGAAGATTCCAGAGTGTTGGTTACTAAACACAATAACAAAAAGAAAACTACACCCGTTTGGTCATATAAAGAGACATAACTGTTTAGAAAGACAAATAATGGAGGGAAGAGTACCTGGGTAGAGGAGAAAGGGCAGACCAAGAAGACGATGAACTGACGACATTAAAGATAACATGAATGCAAACCACACCGCCCAAGACAGAGAGAGGTTCAGAGAGCTCATTGGGAAGACAACGTTCTGGAAGGAATACGTCACATGACACACATATGTCACATGATGCACACATACGTCACATGACAACAACAATTCATTCACATTTTTTTCAATGGAACACAGTAACTCTTTTAATGTAACTTTAGTATATTTTTTTTAGATAGCATTGTCTTCAGGGCATATCAATCAACCCATTAATTATTTATGGTAATGATTTACTAGGCAATATTTACATTCAGCATTTTTATCAATGCTTGTGCTTATTAGGAACATATGTATTTCCAGTGGCGATATATGGATGTGAAGCATGGGCACTAAACAAAACATTGTTCAAAAGAATAACATTATTTGAATTAAAGTGCTACAGAAGATTTCTGAGAATACCATGGATAGTAAAGAAAACAAACCAGGAGGTGCAAAGCACAATCAGGGTCCAAGAGGGCTGGCTTTTGAACAACATATTAAAGAAAATGCTAGGTTTTTTTAGTCACATATCGGTATGAAGAGAATGATATTGGAGAGGATGACCAACCAAGACGCCAGTGGGCAGAAAACATACAGGAATGCCTCCTGTGCATGTCCCTAAAGGAGGCGGGATAACTTGCTCAAGACAGAGGAGGCGGGATAACTTGCTCAAGACAGAAGAGGCGGGATAACTTGCTCAAGACAGAGGAGGCGGGATAACTTGCTCAAGACAGAGGAGGCGGGATAACTTGCTCAAGACAGAGGAGGAGGGATAACTTGCTCAAGACAGAGGAGGCGGGATAACTTGCTCAAGACAGAGGAGGCGGGATAACTTGCTCAAGACAGAGGAGGCGGGATAACTTGCTCAAGACAAAGGAGGCGGGATAACTTGCTCAAGACAGAGGAGGCGGGATAACTTGCTCAAGACAGAGGAGGCGGGATAACTTGCTCAAGACAGAGGAGGCGGGATAACTTGCTCAAGACAGAGGAGGCGGGATAACTCGCTCAAGACAGAGGAGGCGGGATAACTCGCTCAAGACAGAGGAGGCGGGATAACTTGCTCAAGACAGAGGAGGCGGGATAACTTGCTCAAGACAGAGGGAGAATTCAATAGATCCATAAGGAGGACTATGTTCTGGAAAGAATATGTCACATGATGATGATGATTTTCATCAATTATTTCCATTCAATATCTTCATCAATTATTTCCATTCAATATTTTCATAAATTATTTGCATTCAGTATTTTCATCAATTATTTCCATTCAATATTTTCATCAATTATTTGCATTCAGTATTTCATCAATTATTCACATTCAGTATTTCATCAATTATTCACATTCAGTATTATCATCAATTATTTACATTCAGTATTTCATCAATTATTCACATTCAGTATTTTCATCAAGTATTTCCATTTAGTATTTTCATAAATTATTTACATTCAGTATTTTCATCAAGTATTTCCATTTAGTATTTTCATCAGTTATTTATATTCAGAATTTATATCAATATGTGTTTTCCGTTGAAATCGAACCAGGTACTTTGTCCATCCTAAACGTATAACTACATCTCATAGAAATGTTTTGTTTTGTAGATCAAGATTTTGGAGCTGAAGGAAGTGGCTGCTACTAGCAGAATAGATGCGAGGAAGCAGGAAGCTGTTCAACACTTGCAGAGACTGACCAATGTTATCCTTCAGTAAGGGTTTTCCCTTGATAATTTTAGTTGTTTTTAGAACATATTTATTAACACTTTGCTCACCAGCAATCCAGAGCGTACTTGTCCGCCATTTCTGAGGGCGCACGCAAAATTGTATACATTGACATTGCCATCTTTAAATTTTCTTATAAAATCGATCTAGCGCAAGAAAGCCTTGAAACTTTCTTGGTTTGGTTTCGATTGTTTGCACTTTCTGAATGAATTTGAAAGCTCCAGAGTTATTTCAAGTGAAAAATGCTACTTATCGAAATGCTAGGCCTAGATTTACATTAATTTCTATATATCATACAATATTTCCTTCGAAAACTCTGATATTTCTTGATAAAAACTCGCTTACTAGGTCTATATCATTATTCCCGACATGCCGCCATTTTTACAGAACATAATTTCCCGGAAACACTATTTTTAGCACATTGTAATGGGTATTCCCATTTTTCTGATCTACCATAGCGCATTCGACTAGTGTCGAACTTGGTCAGCAAGGTTCTGTAACGGAAATTCAACTAGTGTCGAAATTGGTCAGAAAAGTGTTAAAGATGTTCTTGAAGGTATAGTGGAGGGGATAAGAAGAAGAGGTGGACAGAAGAAGACATGGACACTAAATAAACAAAATCTGTGGGATCAGATGGTATCCGAGTACTGGCGTAGCCAAGTAGTGAGAGTACTGGTTTAGTCAAATGGTAAGTGCTGGTACAGTCAAGTGGTTAGGGTGCTGATGTAGTCAAGTGGTTAGGGTGCTGATGTAGTCAAGTGGTTAGGGTGCTGATGTAGTCAAGTGGTTAGGGTGCTCATGTAGTCAAGTAGTTAGAGGGCTTGTTTAGCCTAATTAAGTACTGGGATAATCAAGTGATTAAAGTGCTGGTATAGCTGAGTTCTACCAGCTATTTAATTCCTGCGTTATTCCGGTGCTATCATATGGATGTGAGAGCTGGAAAAGCTCTTTATCTTCGGAAAAGAAATTACTGAGTTTCGAGAACAAATGTCTTCTTAGGATAACTAACACCCATTGGAGAGAATTCAAATCGAATGATAAAATCAGAGAAGAGACACATCAAAATTTCATCACAGATGTTAGCAGAAAACGCCGTTGGTCCTACATCGGGCATGTCCTACGCGCAGACACCAACAGAATACACCACCGATCTCTTGAATGGATACCTACAGGCAAAAGAACAAGGGGTAGACCAAAAGAAACACTCAGAAGAACAATACTTAGAGAAAGTAAAATAACCAATATTCATATTATTCAACAACTGCACAGAATAGCTTTTAACAGACAGAATTGGAGAGATCTGACCTCTGCCCTATGCGCTAACTTCAGCGCAAAAGGAAAATGAATGAATGAATAGCTGAATACTCAGTGCTGGTATAGTTGAGTGAAAATTAACATAGTTTGGACATGTATGCAGGCACGATTCCTTGTCAAAAACAATACTGCAGGGAACTGTCGAGGGTGGAAGAAGCAGAGGAGAACAAATAAAGGCATGGACAGACAACATCAAGGAATGGACAGGAATGAATATTGCCACACTCATCTGCATCGCTGAGGATATAATTTGCTGGAGGACTCTGTGTGCTGGAGCATCCAGTGTGGTACCTCTACGATCCTGAAGGGTTATGGGTTTATTGATTGATTGATTGATTGATTGATTGATTGATTGATAGTTGAGTAGCTAAAGAGATTCAAGTCAAATAGTTAAATGCACTGATGTACTTAAATGGCTATAGGGCTGTTGCAGTTATGGTGAATATGTGAATGTGCTCCCATTGTACATACACTTCAGTTGGTTTAAACTCATAGTTGTATTATAATTGTTTGGTTGGTTTTTTTAATTTTTAGAGCCAGCACAACATATAAAATCTTGCCAAAATCTGTATTTGAGAAACAAGCCGAGTTCTCATCCTACATTACTTTGTGTGACAACATCAAACAACGGTTAAAGGTGAGATGTTCTATTTGTGGCATCCACATTTCTGAGACTGCAGCATTGAACTAATTTATGTTTTAATTTATTTATGCATGTTTTACTTCACAGCTTATAGATGTAAGTTCACTAGAAAATGTCACATCCACACTGCAGACCTTCACTGGCAGATGTCACCATCACATTCTTTTTCTAATTCTATCGAATATAATTTTTTAAACTGCAGGAACATCACTGACAGATTTCTCCGTCATGTAGTTTGTCTCCTTTTATTAGATGAGTGTCAGATTACAGTGTTCCAACTCTCCTACCCTGAACCCGCTGCACTCCTGCATGCAACTGCAATAGAACTTTCCTGGCACGAATTGTACTCATCTGCATCTGCGAACTCACAAACCAAATTAAACAATCACAAATGTTGTGAAAATCACATTTATTGTTTTTCTTGCCGTGCTCATCTTCGCTTGCGAAGGAGGAACAACATCATGTTGTGTTGTAGAATTTCTGTTCTAATGTAAAATGTTTATTGTTCCATGAACAATACTAGTTATGAATATATCTCTGTTCATTATCATCATCACGTGCCGTGTCCGCAACGAAGGTTGGCTGCAACGTATCTCCAACATCTCCTGTCTCTTGTCTTGGTGGTGCACTCTGCTAGACTGTAACCTGTCCATCGTGTAATGTTACTCTCCCACTTGTGTCTCTGCCTACCTCTTGCTCGCTTCCCTTTGACTTTACCCTCAAGTAAGGTCTTCAATAAGGTGTCATGTCTTTTAATGTGTCCAAAGTATTTTATTTGCCTGATCTTTATTTCTCTTAGTAGTTCTTTCTTCATATTAAGTGTCTTTAGCACCTCTTTATTTGTTTTCTTCTCTTTCCATGATGTTCTCTCTATTCTTCTATATACCCACATCTCAAAGTTAGTTAACCCATATCTGTGTTAGTTATCCAGTAATTCATAATATCCACATGTTCACAATCTATGTAACCAATATTGTTGTATGTATAGTAGTTTAATTGATGTTTAGTTTAATTGATTGTAGAAGTTGTGTAGTAGCAGCATAAATGTATCATCAATTGTTGTGTAGTTGCAGCATAAATGTATCATCAATTGTTGTGTAGTAACAATTTATTAGGTCATCAATAAAACATCCACATGTGGCTGCTGGATCACCAAACCCCAACCTTTGTTTCAGGTGAATGCCCAAAGACTTACACGAGATTTAAAAGCTGGTCTCAGCATAGACACGTCAGATCTTGAGATCAGTCTGCCTGACTTACCAAATCCTCCAAGTGAGGTATGATTTATTCTTAGACATTTCATCATTCTGTCGATCTGTTTATTACAATTTTTGTTCTGAGCATGCTAAAGAACATCCCACCCAGTAGATTATTGGGGGGGGGTTGTTGTGTAATATAAATTAATATTCCAGTATTTTGTGCACGCACAACTGATCAGGTTATGTGAATTAACGATAGATGGGGCTGCTTAACCTTTACTTTAAAACTGATCCGTTATGGGTATTAACAGTAGATGGAGGATGTTTAACCTTTACCATACAACCAATCAGGTTATGTGAATTAACAGTAGACGGGGCTGTTTAACCTTTACCATACAACCGATCAGGTTATGTGAATTAACAGTAGATGGGGGACTGTTTAACCTTTACCATAAAACCAAACAGTTATGTAAATTAACAGTAGATGGGGGCTGTTTAACCTTTACCATAAAACCGATCAGTTATGTGAATTAACAGTAGACAGGGCTGTTTAACCTTTACCATAAAACCGATCAGTTATGTGAATTAACAGTAGATAGGGACTGTTTAACCTTTACCATAAAACCGATCACTTATGTGAATAAACAGTAGATGGAGGCTGTTTAACCATTACCACGCGCAATACAAAATGAAGTCACTTTCTCCTTGCATGCCGGATTCTTTTATGACAAATGCGTAATTATAAATAAAATGGCTGACTCACGTGTTTGTGTCAGATCTATGGGGTAATTCTTATCATCATAGGGTAATTCTTATCATCATAGGGTAATTCTTATCATCATGGGGTAATTCTTATCATCATAGGGTAATTCTTATCATCATGGGGTAATTCTTATCATCATAGGGTAATTCTTATCATCATAGGGTAATTCTTATCATCATGGGGTAATTCTTATCATCATAGGGTAATTCTTATCATCATGGGGTAATTCTTATCATCATGGGGTAATTCTTATCATCATAGGGTAATTCTTATCATCATCATTTATCATCATCATCATGGGGTAATTCTTAGGTGTATTATTTTTGTGATGTTATTTCATAACCAAACTAATGTGCTCATATCAACATTTAAAGTATGTGTCTGGCCGAAAGGTGCAGATATCACAGAAATGTTGTAAACCATGACACATCGAATTCCGTTCTCCGGACTGCATCCTGCTAATGTGCAAGAGTTTGAGAAAGAACGCAGAAGAAGAAGATTTAAAGTTAAATAAAACATTTAGATGTCATGAGACTTCTCAATCCAATCATGGCTAGATCTAAGATTATCTTTGAGAAGATCTTCGACATGCAATGTGATTTATATTCAATGCAGAATGTCTAAGCCGATTTTTTCCCTTGTCATTTCACAGCGAAACAAACATGTACATAATATTTTAAGAAAATAAACATAATTCCATATTCCTAACTTTTAGATACAAAATTCATAAGAATTTCTCTAAAAATTACCTCAATTTGCGATGATGGAATCGCTTTGACTACAAACTGAAACTTTTCTCAGATCTGCCTTCTGTTTTTCACACGGCTTTGTCGAAAAAAGAGATTTAACGCTAGTAGTGCTTCCACTTTTCCCAAAAGAAATGGCTGAATTAAAATTTTTACCGTGATTACAACACTGCTTCGTGATCTTTTCAAGTGATCATGTGACCTATTATTCCTGAACAATGTTGCTCCTGCATGCAGGTTCTGCCTCCAGACATCATGGGTTGCTGCCGTGTTTTCTCATTTTTTGGAGTCTATGAAATAAGCCTTTGAGGACTTACAGATGTCCTTATACCTCAGCATTGGTCTACCATGGCCATCAGCCAGTTCTCTGAATTGTTCTCTACTTGTTTTGCGATGCAGCAGTTTGGCATTCTACGAATGTGATCCAGCCAGCGCAAACTATTTCTATTAGTGTTTCCATGACAGTGCAACGTAACGCTTCCATGTTGGTGATGTTTGTTATGCCATTTAATGTTCAAGATTTTGCGGAGTCATCTTTGATGAAAAGATGTTGTTTCCTCTCATGTTTTGTCTAGGTAGTCCATGTTTTGGATCCATAATATAGTGTACTCAGCATGCTTGTTTGTTAAATCTATATCATTGTTTTCAATTTTACCTTATTGTTTTTCCAAGCTCATTGTGACACTGCACCAAAAAATGGTAACCACTTTCCTATACATGCTTTCATTTTCTAGGGAGAGAGTGGATGTAATTGTGGATCCTAGGAAGTATAGAATGCAATGTATGTTATTTGTGGATCAAGACTTAAATATTGTTGTCATCATCATCAGGTGCCATGCCGGGTGGCGTAGGTGGCCATGGCTCTCCACAGCTCTCTGTCCACAGTATTATGTATCAAAGTCGTTGTTGTTTCTTTGCCGTGCCAGGTTGTCAAACTGTCTAATTTTTTCTCACGTTATCGCCCTCTGTCTCTGGTGCCTTCAATCTTGCCTGTTGTGATTATGTTCTCTAAACCTGACTGTCTCATGAAGTGGCCAAAAAAAGAAGATTGCCTTTTTCTTATATTGTTGATTAAGGTCAGTTTCGCATTTAACTCTTTCAACACCTCTAAATTAGTTTTTCTGGCAGTCCATGGTATTCTCAGCATTCTTCTGTAGAACCACATCTCTGTTGCCTCCAATCTCCCACTTTCCAGTTTGTTTATTCTCCAAGACTCGCACCCATATGTTAGTATAGGGGTTATATAGCACTGCAGAACTCTCTTTCTCAACTCTAATGACAAGGTCATATTACACAGTATATTTTTCATTTTTCTGAATGTTGTTTTTGCCTGTCCTATTCTGCATCTTATTTCTGTTGAACTTCTTCCATCTGCTGTTATAATTGTACCTAGATATTTGATTTGGTGGACCTGTTTTAATACTATATCATTCACTATGATCTTGCAAGGTGTGTTATTTTCTTTCTTTGAAATAACCATTACTTCTGTTTTCTTGATATTTAGGAAGAGGCCTTTCTCTTTGCTTTCTGTGACTACTACTTTAATTAAGTTTTGAAGGTCTTCCTCACTTTTTGCAATCAGAACAGTGTCATCCGCATATCTCAAATTATTTATGTTATGTCCTCCCACTGATATTCCTTGGATATCTCCTATTGCGCGCAATATGTTTTCACTGTATAGAGAGAACAGGTCTGGTGAAAGCACGCATCCCTGTCTGACTCCTTGTTTTATTTGTTGTATGTATGTATTTGTTGTATTGTTGTATGTTGGAAGAAATTTATAGTGTCTTTTGAATGACAAATCAAACTGTACAAAACAGAAGGCAGATCTAAGAAAAGTTTGGGTTTGTAGTCAAAGCGATTTAGTCATCGCAAATTGACTTGAAATTGAAGCTATTTTTAGAGAAATTATTATGGATTTTGTATCTAATACTGAGGAATTGTTGGGAATTATGTTTATTTAAAAAAATATTATCAACACGTTATTTTTTAAATTTTGTATTAGTACAAACAAACCTAAGATTACCATTTTTTAATGCTATCAATAACAGCCAGTCAGACCACAAGTTACCTCCCAGAATGGACCACAGTTAGCCACAAGAAGTGAGAAACCTGCTCCTGCAAATCTCAGAAATGATTCCAAACATGAAGGTCAGTTGCTGATGTAAATTTGATGTCTGTTTTATTGATTATGAATTGTTTAAGTGCTTGATGCAAGGTTTTATTTGTCTGTCAACTTTGGTAAAGACAGAACTCAACTGGGATGATAATGTTGAACATACCGATGGTAGAATCTTAGAGCCTTAAAATGAAAGCCTTAGACACTTCCGTATTAACCCGTTAGGCAGCGGGTGAATAAGTAAGACAGAAGACAAAAGTAAAAGAGATGAAGACATGTAGTAGAATAATTTTTTCCCATGTGATAGGTTGTCATACTATCTCTTAACTTTCCTTGGTTGCCTTCTATGACATGCATGTCAAAATGAAATTTTATAATTTTAAAACTCATAAATAAACATGCAATATTCTTTTATGGTTTCTGTTATTTTAATTATTATTATTATTATATATTTTTTTCCCATCACATTTAATGTTTTTTATGCCATGCTCATCTTCGCTTGCGAAGGAGGAACACCATCATCATCATTGTTATTAATAAACTTTCAAACCTTTTCATGGCTGCCCTACAAATAAATTATCCTATTCTCCAGACAATAATGCCACCTTTTCATGGCTGCCCTACAAATAAATTATCCTATTCTCCAGACAATAATGCCACCTTTTCAAGGCTGTCCTACAAATAAATGATTCTATTCTCCAGACAATAATGCCACCTTTTCATGGCTGTCCTACAAATAAATTATCCTATTCTCCAGACAATAATGCCACCTTTTCATGGCTGTCCTACAAATAAATTATCCTATTCTCCAGACAATAATGCCACCTTTTCATGGCTGCCCTACAAATAAATGATCCTATTCTCCAGACAATAATGCCACCTTTTCATGGCTGCCCTACAAATAAATGATCCTATTCTCCAGACAATAATGCCACCTTTTCATGGCTGTCCTACAAATAAATTATCCTATTCTACAGACAATAATGGCACTTCATTTTGTCAAATGTGCCTTTTTTTCAGTGCCAGAAAAGGCAGAACCTGCATCACATTCTGATGAGGATGAAGATTCCAAAGCTTACCTGAGTATGTTCTGTGGTAGCAGTACTAAGTCAGAAGGGACTGGCCTGAAGCTGAAAGATGCTGCTACTTCTTCCGGTAGACAGAGTTCTCAGGTTACCGTCAAGGAAACAAAACAGGATTTTTGTAAGTAAAACAGTTTTACTTCTGTACTCATTTATTTCTTCTTTATTCATTCTACCGTCGCTGCCAACCTTTGTTACGGAGACAACACGTGATGATGATACTGCTAATACATGAACTCATTCATTACCTCTGGCTCCTGGATGACATAGACCAGGGGTCGGGAACGTGGCTCTATTGATGGCTGCATCTGGCTCGCAGACAAATGTTCGATTATAACAAAAATATTTCTTTAGACTCCTTTGATCTACATATTAATTACATATCAATATTTCATTCTACAAATGAGCTAAAGTCTACTGCAGCTCAGCATCAGAAGTCACATTAATGGTAAGATATACTCATTATTGATTAGCAACAGCATAACAATGTTATTAAAAAGAATTCAGAGACATAATTATTGTACTTTTAGTGTTGAAATTACACAAAATTAACACATTTACTTGAATTTTTAGTTTTAAACATAATGTATTGCTCTCACAGAATTACTTTTCAAAATATGTGGTGTCCATGGCTCTCTCAGACAAAATATGTGGTGTCCGTGGCTCTCTCAGACAAAATATGTGGTGTCCGTGGCTCTCTCAGACAAAATATGTGGTGTCCATGGCTCTCTCAGACAAAATATGTGGTGTCCGTGGCTCTCTCAGACAAAATATGTGGTGCCCATGGCTCTCTCAGACAAAATATGTGGTGTCCGTGGCTCTCTCAGACAAAAAGTTTCCCGACCCCTGACCTAGACATTAGAAACATGTGATACTTTAGACTTTGATAAGAGTGAGCCACTCTTTCATGCATATTTATGAAAGGAATACTAAGCGAGGACGAACAGAACAGTGTGCAGCGAAGGACAGTCACCCTCAGTTTCCTGGATGAGGAATATCCACAAGATATATGGGTCAGAGTGTACACAGATGGGTCAGCACAGAATGCTGTGAGAAATGGAGGTGCAGGTGTATATATAGAATATCCACACAAGCCTAGAGATACAATCAGAACACAGACAGGAAAATTCTGCAATAATTATGATGCAGAAATCCAGGCAATTAGTGTGGCAGCTAAAAAACCGCTGAACTCCAACTCTGGCCTACAGCCTGTGGTATTCCTGACAGATGCAAGGTCAGTGCTTCAAGCTCTCCAGTCTGGAAAACTAACAGACTTGAAAAAACTACTTGGCAAATTGTCGTACCAGTATAGGGCAACCATGCAGTGGATACCCTCTCACTGTGGAATACCAGGAAATGAAAAAGCAGACCAACTGTGGCTAAGGAAGGTGCTGCCGAAGACCAACCAGATATAACAATCACCTACCATCAGAAAAAACAGATTATCAAGTCAATAAGAAAGCCACAAACACCAACACAAGATGACTATCACATTATGAACAGATCAGAACAAGTTATAATTCTATGTCTCAGAACAGGACACAACTGACTCCGCAGTCACATGTATACAAAGTTTAAGATTGGCAACACGGCCATGTGTACATGTGGCCAGGCAGCACAGAGTGCCAAACATATACTTCAAGAGTGTTCTGAGCATGAAATGCTGAGGCAGACATATTGGCCAGAGGAAACAACACTGGAATCGAAGCTCTATGGGACACTGTATGAACTACAAAAGACAGTGAGTTTTATTAAGGAGACAGAATTACATAGACATGTTTCAAGTGAACGAAAGAAGAAGAAATGCATATTTATATTTTGCCTAGTATGCTCAGAGAGTCTCATAGAATCACTGTGTATGTTTTGGTAGTTGTGTCATCAGTCGAGTGAGATATGCTGCCATCCCCTCTATCTCCATTCTCATGCTCAATGTCGTTATGGGATAAACAGATCTGATCATGGATGTACCCATTTTGGAAAGAAAAAAATAAATACATAGACACTTGTGGAACAGATGGACAGACCAGAAGACGAAGACTTGTCAGACGGTGTAAACAACAAGTGTTGTGTTGTTCATCCGTTGCAATCGACGATGACCAAAAACTCAGACATTATAATAATAACAATAAGTAATCTTCTTCTTCTTCTGCATTCATTCTCAAGCTCCTGCAGACTAGCAGGATGTAATCCGGAGAACGGAATGGGTTGTGTCATGGTTTACAGCACATCTGCGGTATCTGCGCCTTTCGGTCTGGGACAGCCATCTCCATCCCATAACCTCCTTAGTCGCCTTTTACGATATACGTGGAAGGTAAATAGTGTTGCTATTCTTTGCTCCCCTTTCAGGCCCCGGCAACACACAGACGACAACAAGTAATAAAGAATAATAAAGCTAATAGTGCATTTTTAAATGACTAACAAGTCACTGCGACACATCTGGCCTTAGAACGACAGCTTAATCTCCCACCCTTACACTTAACAGCAAGTGTGAATGCGATCAACAATCATTCACCTGGGGAAAGACAATAGACAACAAGTCCAATGCAAGTACAAAAAGTTTTTCTACAAAATTGACAACAAGTAGTGAAAATAAGAAAGAAAAGAGTACATGAATTATTGATTTTCTTATCTCATTTAGATTATACTCATAAAAAACTGCTAACCAGCACACCCAACATTTTGAGTTCACTCAACATTCGTAGTTTGAAAAATAAAATGTACTCCCATGATTCGCTCATATAATAAGTGATTCTTCAAACACCTGTACAGCATAAAAACCATTTGGGTAATCCTGTTGCTGACCACTTCAAATGACACAGACCATCAGGATATTCAGGTGACTGCAATTAGGGTGTGCTTCTGAAACGGCCGGACCCGCTATGCATTTGAGAAATGCTATATAGACCTATATCAATTTGACATGCTTGAACGTTTCGGGATCAATGAATGCCAGTCGTGTGGATATCATGTTGTTCCGTCAATTTCCCTGTTTGTCTTATTTCACAAGTATGGTGGTGTGTTTTGTATATTTCCTGTTTGTCTTGTTTCACAAGTATGTTGATGTGTTTTGTATATTTCCTGTTTGTCTTGTTTCACCTCTGACCTAGTTTTAATTTTTCCGAGTTAGCTCCACATTTAGCTCTGCCATGTGAACATCAATTGTGCCATTCTTGCTCATCCTTTTTGTGTTGTGTATATAATCTTGATAAAGGACTTTTTATCAAAACATCAATTTTTGTGTGTTACTATGTGTTTCAAGTGATTAGCAAAGCTTCATTACCCTGTTCCCTGCTTTACCACTAGGAAGTAGGACACCAGTGTTCATGCTTTGAGGAAGTCAAGAAATAGCACTATCGTTACTGAGCAAAATAGAACTTCAGGTCGATGGCGGTTTGCTATCTCTGCTTGCCGAAAATGAAGTAAATTTTCTGTGTTTTACAACACAACATGAGGATGTTCCTCCTTCGCAAGCAAAGATGAGCATGGCATGAAAAACAATAAATGTGATTTTCACAACATTTGTGATTGTTTAATGTGGTTTGTGAGTTCGCAGATGCAGATGAGTCCAATTCGTGCCAGGAAAGTTCTATTGCAGTTGCATGCAGGAGTGCAGCGGGTTCAGGGTAGGAGAGTTGGAACACTGTAATCTGACACTCATCTAATAAAAGGAGACAAACTACATGACGGAGAAATCTGTCAGTGATGTTCCTGCAGTTTAAAAAATTATATTCGATAGAATTAGAAAAAGAATGTGATGGTGACATCTGCCAGTTTCCATTGTGTTTTGTGCGTTGCATCCTGATTTTCTGTGCGCCTTTTGGCTGGATGCCTCCGTCTTCAGCACACTGCTTACTTGGGCAGGACTATGGTCCTGCTCGAATGGGACTGCCCGACCAGTCTTAGTTTCCAGCCCCTGATGGCTGAACTAAGCCCCATCACCACGGCACGGTGCTGGCCTTGATGGGGTATTACAGATGGACAGAATTACAGATATAGACATGTTTCAAGTGAACGAAAGAAGAAGAAGAAGAATCTGCCAGTGTGTTTTTCAATCTGCAGTGTGTTTTTCTAGATGGATTATGGGATTTCTTTTCTGAATGGGATAGATTACAATACGGTTTAACCATTTGGAGTCACTGAAACGACACTTAACCATTTGGAGTCACTGAAATGACACTTAACCATTTGGAGTCACTGAAATGACACTTAACCATTTGGAGTCACTGAAACAACACTTAACCATTTGGAGTCACTGAAACGACACTTAACCATTTGGAGTCACTGAAACGACACTTAACCATTTGGAGTCACTGAAACGACACTTAACCATTTGGAGTCACTGAAACGACACTTAACCATTTGGAGTCACTGAAATGACACTTAACCATTTGGAGTCACTGAAACGACACTTAACCATTTGGAGTCACTGAAACGATACTTAACCATTTGGAGTCACTGAAACGACACTTAACCATTTGGAGTCACTGAAACGACACTTAACCATTTGGAGTCACTGAAATGACACTTAACCATTTGGAGTCACTGAAATGACACTTAACCATTTGGAGTCACTGAAACGACACTTAACCATTTGGAGTCACTGAAACGACACTTAACCATTTGGAGTCACTGAAACGACACTTAACCATTTGGAGTCACTGAAACGACACTTAACCATTTGGAGTCACTGAAATGACACTTAACCATTTGGAGTCACTGAAACGACACTTAACCATTTGGAGTCACTGAAACGATACTTAACCATTTGGAGTCACTGAAACGACACTTAACCATTTGGAGTCACTGAAACGACACTTAACCATTTGGAGTCACTGAAATGACACTTAACCATTTGGAGTCACTGAAATGACACTTAACCATTTGGAGTCACTGAAACGACACTTAACCATTTGGAGTCACTGAAACGACACTTAACCATTTGGAGTCACTGAAACGACACTTAACCATTTGGAGTCACTGAAACGACACTTAACCATTTGGAGTCACTGAAACAACACTTAACCATTTGGAGTCACTGAAACGACACTTAACCATTTGGAGTCACTGAAACGACACTTAACCATTTGGAGTCACTGAAACGACACTTAACCATTTGGAGTCACTGAAACAACACTTAACCATTTGGAGTCACTGAAACGACACTTAACCATTTGGAGTCACTGAAACGACACTTAACCATTTGGAGTCACTGAAACGACACTGTGACTGGCTTAGCGAACCAACAGTGTAGAAATCAGTACTGATAATACCGCTCATAGGAAACAATGGAGAGTTCTCAGATCTGGACAATGACAGCACAAGACAAAAGAAAAATAGTGACAGCAGAAATGACATTTCTACGAAGAATACTCAGAGTGTCATTAAAAGATAGAATTAGAAACGATAACATCAGACACATAACAAAACAGTACCAGAATTGGGTCACATCAAAAGACAACAGATCAAGTGGTTTTCACACGCTTCCAGACTACCAACAGACAGCATGCCACAGATGGCCATGACACATAGACGTAACGGCTATAAAGCCAGAGGCAGACCATGTAAAAGATGGATCACATAAATCAAAGAGGCCACAGGAACAAGTTTACAATCAGCACACAGGAAGGCCATCTCCAGAGAACTCTTCTACCCCTGACGCTGCAAGGCAAACAAGGTCTACAGCGCATAGATAGATAGATATATCAAGTTACTGAACAAATGTGAAGCGATTCTAGTCAGGTAGTTTCTGGTCAACCAATGACTAGACAGGTGAACACCTATGGGAAAACCATGTACTAGGACGCTGGTTCGTAACTCATCGAACATTTAACTAGATTTTGTCTTGGTCAACTTTTAAGTTTTTTCAATGTTTATATACTGACCCACTTTAATTGATCTGACTCACAGATACTACAACTCAAACTTCGATGTCAGATACTACATCCAGACCAGCTTTTGTTCAAGTTAGGCCTCCGTCTCCTTCTTGGTTAAGATTGCCATCATCCAAACCTGGCAATTGGAGTCATATAGGGCAGGGAGTACCTAAATTTCGAGATGAAACTGTATCCACTCTTGGTACCAACCCTCAGAAACAACTTCCAAGAGTACTTGCGTCACAGAAGGTTCAAGAAAAGCCTCAGCACAAGTTTCAACATCACCCAAAACAGCAGCAATCATTGTTTGAGAAAATTGTTGAAACCGTGCAAGAAAACATGCCAGGCTATAGCAGGTAATGTTGACCAATTTGATTTTAATTCTTCCATGTTCATTCTCAATCTCCCGCTGGATCTTGCAGTAAGACAATAGTCTAACCAGATTTCTAGCAGGAGGTAGTTCAGAGAATGGAAATGTGTTGTCTCCGTTTTATTTGCACCAATGGCCCAACGCATCCACCTTTGGCAGTATAGGAGACCTGTTCGCTAAAACGTAAACATGAACTAGTCTCCGATTTGTGTGAAATATATTGGTTTGCCGTGGCTATTTGGTGCATGCTACTCCATGTATGTAAAATAGTGACCACTTAAAAGTCCAGCAATACTCAAAAACGTAAGAATCGTGGTCCAAATTAGCTCAGCTAGGAGGCCTGTATTGTCGAGAAGCACACTGTCAACCCTGGGATGGGTAGCCTCATTGTCAAAGACATGATGTAAGTTTATGTAACAAGATACTCTACTCATAGTTTATGTAACAAGATACTCTACTCATAGTTTATGTAACAAGATACTCTACTCATAGTTTATGTAACAAGATACTCTGTACTCATAGTTTATGTAACAAGATACTCTACTCATAGTTTATGTAACAAGATACTCTACTCATAGTTTATGTAACAAGATACTCTGTACTCATAGTTTATGTAACAAGATACTCTACTCATAGTTTATGTAACAAGATACTCTACTCATAGTTTATGTAACAAGATACTCTACTCATAGTTTATGTATTCATTGAATTGTTCTCATTGTTTTTTCCCCAGAAATGATATCCAACTGCTGGTAGATAAACTGAGAAGAAATAGCGGTGGTTCCTTGTCTGGTTGGACTTTTGAAACACTCACAAACAGAATTTTAGAAATGATTTTGGACCAGCAGCAAGGAGAAGTAACTCTAATATTTTACATTTATGACAATTGTAGTTATCTCTACCATGTTTTCTACTTAAACTTTAGCAAATCAGTGAAACCATAAGTTTTTTCATAATATGATCATTAGGTTAGGAAACACTGTCCTAACACTTTTGCCAATAGTCATTTCAGCTCTAATTGTTTTTTTACACAAGGAATATGTTAGCACCAGAACACAACCACTAGTGTCAATGAAGAATCCTGTATAATTTTATTTTCTTATGATAGTTTTCATTTCTATACATTTTTTGTCATTGGCTTATGATTATGCCTGAGACAGAAATTATTCAACCTTCTCTTTTGTTTCTATCTGCACGCTAAAAGTCTCGCCAGTGGCCAACCAGGACCAATAACCATACAACAACAAACCACTAGTACAAATCCCTTCAGTTTTGCGCAAAGAGTACATATTATCTAGTACAAACCCCTAGAGCAAACTTCTAGTGTGAACCCTAATACAAACCCCTAGAGCAAACTTCTAGTGCAAACCCTAGTACAAACCCCTAGAGCAAACTTCTAGTGCAAACCCTAGTACAAACCCCTAGAGCAAACTTCTAGTATGAACCCTAGTACAAACCCCTAGAGCAAACTTCTAGTATGAACCCTAGTACAAACCCCTAGAGCAAACTTCTAGTGCAAACCCTAGTACAAAACCCCTAGAGCAAACTTCTAGTATGAACCCTAGTACAAACCCCTAGAGCAAACTTCTAGTGCAAACCCTAGTACAAACCCCTAGAGCAAACTTCTAGTGCAAACCTTAGTACAAACCCCTAGAGCAAACTTCTAGTATGAGCCCTAGTACAAACCCCTAGAGCAAACTTCTAGTATGAACCCTAGTACAAACCCCTAGAGCAAACTTCTAGTGCAAACCCTAGTACAAAACCCCTAGAGCAAACTTCTAGTATGAACCCTAGTACAAACCCCTAGAGCAAACTTCTAGTGCAAACCCTAGTACAAAACCCCTAGAGCAAACTTCTAGTATGAACCCTAGTACAAACCCCTAGAGCAAACTTCTAGATAAAAACCCTAGTACAAACCCCTAGAGCAAACTTCTAGTGCAAACCCTAGTACACACCCCTAGAGCAAACTTCTAGTATGAACCCTAGTACAAACCCCTAGAGCAAACTTCTAGTATGAACCCTAGTACAAACCCCTAGAGCAAACTTCTAGTGCAAACCCTAGTACAAAACCCCTAGAGCAAACTTCTAGTATGAACCCTAGTACAAACCCCTAGAGCAAACTTCTAGTGCAAACCCTAGTACAAACCCCTAGAGCAAACTTCTAGTGCAAACCCTAGTACAAACCCCTAGAGCAAACTTCTAGTGCAAACCCTAGTACAAACCCCTAGAGCAAACTTCTAGTGCAAACCCTAGTACAAAACCCCTAGTACAAACTGACCACTAGTAGTAGATGACATGCATATATAGTGAGAATTTCCTCTTAATGTTTTGATCCTCTCTGGACCAATTTATCTGGTTTTCATGTAAACTCTTTGTCTCCATAACCCCCCCCCCCCCCCAAGCAAGGTGTTCCTGCTATGCTGACCACATTTTTGAATATTTTAGTAATTTATGGTAGTATTTGAATTTTTACAATTTCTCCCTCACTATTCTGTCCACATGAACAATTCCTATATCAAAATATTCAGAAATGGATAGGTAATAAGACTCAGTTTAGTTTGTTTGCTTACATACAATATTGTGGAAAATTTAATTCAGAAAAAATAGAAAAGATTGGGGAAAAAAACAATAAATATATGTACATACCCAAGCTTATATTCCAGAAAACTGAATCATAATCCATTTATTTTGAAATAAAAAACATCTGCATATATCCTGAACCATTTTGTAACGCATACAAGTATTTATATATACAGAATTACTGATAAATATCACATTGTCTTGAAGTCAACAAATGTATACAAAATATGCATTTTTCACAAAATGTTTTATTCATTAGGCCTACATTTTAGTACCCAGAACTGATTTACATAACCTTAGATATATATATAAAATGCGCCTGTGTGTTGCCGAGGTCCAAAATGGGAGCAAAGAATACCAACACTGTTTACCTTCCACGCATGTCGTAAAAGGCAACTAAGGAGGTTATGGGATGGAGTTGGCTGTCCCATCCCATATAGAGTCAGTGACCCAAAGCCATGGTGAAGACGGATGTGTTCAGGCCGAAAGTCGCAGATATCGCAGCAATGCTGTAAACCATGACACAACGCATTCCATTCTCCAGACTACATCCTGCTAATCTGCAGGAGTTTGAGAACGAACGCAGAAGAAGAAGATATATAATAGCCTATTATAATATAATATATAATATAATAATCCAAATACAAATTACTATGCCTTATATTTGAGTATGTCTGAGTTCACATCCAAATGTAATACTTCAAAAATCATGTTTTTAAATGAAGATAATGGTGATAGTCATATATATTGCATTGGAAACGCCCTCTCAGCTTCATCAACTCAACTCTGAATCAGAATTTTCCTCAGTCAGATCATAATAATTCCAGGTACAATACAAGAATCAGTGGACAGGTTCCTACGGAACAAATAACTAACATAATTAAACGAAACGAAATTCCGATAAAGACACATATACCGACGCATATAATATTCAACACGTTATGCAATGAGAGCCCCTGATCACTCGACATGCACGCTGCACACTGAGTGGGAGGTGGATGGCCGGTTCATTACGCACAACTCGCTAGATCGGTATTTTAAGTTACGACTTTTTAAGTTTCTGAGATAGTGCAATAACATATGAAATTTAAAAGTCAGACGGTTGTCACATGATTTGTCCGCTGATTCTTGTAGTGTACCTAATTCCATATTATGCCCACAATCGCCATCTTGTCTAATATCAGAATCATACCTAACGTATTTTGATACATTTCCAAAGCTATAAAAAATTTCAATAAAACATCGAGGACATCTAGATTTCGTTACTTCATATACAGCTTATGTCAAATACAATATATGATCGCCGAAGAAATACAATATAAATACAATAATGTAACTTTAGTGTCTATGTTTACATTTTTGTTCTTGTTTGTATTTTGTATGAGAACACCAGGAATTATGAGCGATTAGCTCTTACTTCCTAATGTGTAATGGGGGGATTTCTGAGCTTTCTTTCATACCCAGAATGCGTCACCTTTTGGCTTGGTGCAGTGCCTGTTGAAGTTGCCTTCTACTCAGGAGGGGTAATATTTTGTTCTTAAAATATGTGTCATCTGTGCTAGGGTCTGGTATGTTTTATTGCTCAAGATCAGCAGGAGTTTCAAAAGACTGTGACGACTGCTACATTCTGTCCAGGATATGCTACCTGATGAGAGGATGAATACAGACAGAAAATGCTGGGCTAATCGCTTCATTCTGTCCAGAATATGCTACCATTGTCAGATTAGTTTGTGATTTTTTTCTTCATTTTCTCAGGACCTGCCATCATTTGCTGACATTAGCGCCCCTGATGAAGATTTGGCTAGTTCAAGACATGTGACCACCTTTGACTCACTCTGCAGTATATGTCAGTCCGAGATAGAAACTATTGATGCGCTCACTCTTGCATGTGGACACAAATTTCATGAATTGGTGAGTACATCTATCTTCTTCTTACAAATTTCTTCTTTCGGTGTTCCTCGGTTTAGTAGGGAAAGCGTGAGCACCTGATTACTCCACTCCACAAGGGCTGGTGCCGCTCTGATTTTGGTAAATTGACTTGCTTTATGTTTGGGTATCTTTCCCACGGATTACCATACTGAGCTAGAGTGTTCTATCAAGACTTGACCTCCACCACCCATCCGCTATCCAATTATGCTCGGTCTGCAGTTTTCATCCCTGTATCCACAGTGGCCCACTGGTAGCAATCCCTGCTGACTGGCTGCAGATGGTGTGTTTATGACATCTGTTTAGTGGACCGTGTTGACTACTAGTGTCTAATGGTTGCCACGTCGTGCAAAATTGTATTTAGGATTTTTCTTTACCTCTGTGATGGGCACTATAAATTAGACCAGTGCATGCTGGTCCAAGAGCTGCAAAAATTTTAACTCAAAGGCAGACAATGTCAATTATTTTGTATTTTCCAAGGGGTATGATCATTGAAACATTTGCTTTGTATATATATATATATGCAGTGAGTGGTTTTCTCTACAACTTTCATATCCAGATGCAATTGTGAGTTGCCAGGTTAAAAAAGGAGCAAAGAATAGCAGTACTGTTACTCATCATGCATGTTATATGAGAAAACTAAGAGGGTTTTGGGGGTAGTGTTGACTGCCCCATCACAAAAGAGTCAAAGTGACCCAGAAGCCATGCTGAAATTGGATGTGTCAGGCTAAAAGACACTAAAGTTCGAGCAAGTATGTAAAACATGACACAATATGTTGCACTCTCCTAACAAGATCCTGCTAATTTGCAGGAGTTTAAGAATCAACATCAATCAATAAACCCGTAACCCTTCAGGGTCGTAGGGGTACCACATTGGATGCCTCAGCACACAGTCCTCCAGCGAATTCTATCCTCAGCGATGCAGATGAGTGTTGAAATATCTTGCCTTGTCCATTCCTTGATGTTGTCTGTCCATGCCTTTATTTGTTCTCCTCTGCTTCTTCCACCCTCGACAGTTCCCTGCAGTATTGTTTTTGACAAGGAATCGTACCTGCATACATGTCCGAACCATGCTAGTTTCGTTGTTTTAATATCAACATAGATGTACAAGAAGATACTGAGAAGGCTCCACCTCTCGACTGCATGTAATACTTTGATAAGAGGCCTCCTACTCAATTGTGTGTGTATGTAGAAATATTCTACCATTTGGTATGCAGGCATCCAATCAAATGAAAGCTTGCTATCATTTCGTATGCAGGCATCCAATCATATGAAAGCGTGCTATCATTTGGTATGCAGACATCCAATCAAACAAAAACTTGCTATCATTTGGTGGTGTCAAAATTTGTCTTACAATATATCTCACTTCATGGTTTCAATATGGCCAAATTTAGTGAGGGATTTTTTGGTGTTTGTTCTCAAACTTCCAAGGATTTCTCTTGTAGCAGGACAATGATCTTACTAGATTTCCAGCAGGATATGGTCCATAGATCTCTCTTGTAGCAGGACAGTGGTCATCATCAGGTGCCATGCCGGCTGGCAAAGGCGGTCATGGTTCTCCACAACTCTCTGTCCACAGTATTATGTATCAAGGTCGTTGTTGTTTCCTTGCCATGTCAGGCTGTCAAACTGTCTAATATTTTCTCACTTTGTCGCCCTCTGTCTCTGTTGCCTTCAATTTTGCCTGTTGTGACTATGTTCTCTAAACCTGCCTGTCTCATGAAGTGGCCAAAAAAAGATTGCTTTTTTCTTATATTGTTGATTAAGTTCTGTTTCGCATTTTACTCTTTCAACACCTCTACATTAGTTTTTTTGGCAGTCCATGGTATTCTCAGCATTCTTCTGTAGAACCACATCACTGTTGCCTCTAATTTCCCACTTTCCAGTTTGTTTATTGTCCAAGACTCGAACCGATATGTTAGTATAGGGAGGACAGTGGTACTACAAGATTTATAGCAGAATTTAGTCCAGAAAACTGATATGTGTTGTGTTTCTGTTTTATTTGTGCTGATGGCTAAACCACACCCAGCTTCAGCAGCCTGTGGCTTAAAATTAGATTAAAGATAATGCTGTCAAAGAATTCCGGAAATAATTTGGAGCTAGTTAAAGTATAAATATACAAACTGTCCCTATCACCTCCCAAGTATTATCTAATATTGTGAGGCTTCCTATACTTCATACTCCTACAGAAATATGTGCTTTCAGATGATGATTCTTCTTCTTTCATTCACTTGAAACATGTCTATATCTGTAATTCTGTCTCCTGAATAAAACTCAGTCTTGTGTAGTTCATACAGTGTCTCATAGAGCTTTGATTCCAGTGTTGTTTCCTCTGGCCAATATGTCTGCCTCAGCGTTTCATGCTCAGAACACTCTTGAAGTATATGTTTGGCACTCTGTGCTGCCTGTCCACATGTGCACATGGCCGTATTGCCAATCTTGAACTTTGTATACATGTGACTGCGGAGTTGTTTGTATCCTGTTCTGAGACGTAAAATTATAACTTGTTCTGATCTGTTCATAATGTGATAGTCATCTTGTGTTGGTGTTTGTGGCTTTCTTATTGACTTGATCATCTGTTTTTTCTGATGGTAGGTGATTGGTATATCTGGTTGGTCTTCGGCAGCACCTTCCTTAGCCACAGTTGGTCTGCTTTTTCATTTCCTGGTATTCCACAGTGAGAGGGTATCCACTGCATCAGATGATGATGATAATAATAATACAACTCATAACCCATCAGTGTTGTAGGAGTGTCACAATGAGATATTTGGTGCAGAAAGATCTCCACTAATCTCTATCCTCTACCATCCTGATGAGTTTGGAAACTTCATACCCTGTTCAGTCCTTGATATTAACCAGCCATGTCTTCTTCTAACCGTCTCATTTTCTTCTACCCTCCACCGCACATTGAAGAACACCTCTTATCATTGTGGAATGTCGCACCTCATGCCCATACTACTGGAGTTTACGAGAAAAATAAATCACAATTTTTAACAGCGGTTCTTGTTGACCCGCTAATTTAACATAGCTCACTGCGGACATGGAGAGACGATTACAGGTTTTCTAGTACAAATGCTACAGATGAATTCTATGAATTTCCTATAGGGAACATAAGACAAATGTGTACGTAAGAAATAAAGTAGAGATGTATACAGGTGTACAAGAACCATTGCTTTCAATAGTGAAACGACAAAAACTAGCATGGTTTGGACATGTATGTAGACATGATACCTTGTCAAAAACAATACTACAGGGAACTGTCGAAGGAGAAGAAGCAGAGGAGCGCAAATAAAAGCATGGACAGACAACATCAAGAAATTGACAGGACAAGATATTTCCACATTCATCCGCATCACTGAGGATAGAAATTGCTGGAGGACTCTGTGTGCTGAAGCATCCAATGTGGTACCCCTACAACCCTGAAGGGTTATGGGTTTATTGATTATTGATTGATAACATAACCCACGCACACACAAAATGAGCTGACTCAGGATTAGTACCTACCAACCGCCTGATATAGTTGTTTTTTTCTCTCTTCTAACAGTGCATTGACAAATGGCTTGCAAGTGACCGGAGTTGCCCGAATTGCCGTTCTCATACCCTGCTTTCCCAGGACTTTCCAACTCTCATGTAAATTTGACTTATCAAATCTTAAACATGTGCAAAATATCATTCCAACAAGTACACCCAAGTCACATTCATGATTCAATATACAGGAATAAAATAGGAGTTCAACAAGGATGGCATAGATGTAGAAAGCTACAGTTGCTTACAGTGTTACCACTAATTTTTTTTAATTTTTTTCTTTCTGTAACAGTTGATGCATTGCTGACTAATTTGTTCCCATTCTTAATCTGTCTGACACAGTTATTATTTTTAATGTTTACTATCATTGTCTTGGCTATACTTAGTAATGATTTGGTTTTACTACATCTCAGCTTTATTTAGTAATGATTTGGTTTTACTACCATCTCAGCTATACTTAGTAATGTTTTGGTTTTACTACCATCTCAGCTTTATTTAGTAATGATTTGGTTTTACTACCATCTCAGCTTTATTTAGTAATGATTTGGTTTTACTACCATCTCAGCTTTATTTAGTAATGATTTGGTTTTACTCTCCTTATCTCAGCTATACATAGTAATGATTTAGTTTTACTCTCCTTATCTCAGCTATACTTAGTAATGATTTAGTTTTACTCTCCTTATCTCAGCTATACTTAGTAATGATTTAGTTTTACTCTCCTTATCTCAGCTATACTTAGTAATGATTTAGTTTTACTCTCCTTATCTCAGCTATACTTAGTAATGATTTAGTTTTACTCTCCTTATCTCAGCTATACATAGTAATGATTTAGTTTTACTCTCCTTATCTCAGCTATACATAGTAATGATTTAGTTTTACTCTCCTTATCTCAGCTATACTTAGTAATGATTTAGTTTTACTCTCCTTATCTCAGCTATACATAGTAATGATTTAGTTTTACTCTCCTTATCTCAGCTATACATAGTAATGATTTAGTTTTACTCTCCTTATCTCAGCTATACATAGTAATGATTTAGTTTTACTCTCCTTATCTCAGCTATACTTAGTAATGATTTAGTTTTACTCTCCTTATCTCAGCTATACTTAGTAATGATTTAGTTTTACTCTCCTTATCTCAGCTATACTTAGTAATGATTTAGTTTTACTCTCCTTATCTCAGCTATACTTAGTAATGATTTAGTTTTACTCTCCTTATGTCAGCTATACTTAGTAATGATTTAGTTTTACTCTCCTTATCTCAGCTATACTTAGTAATGATTTAGTTTTACTCTCCTTATCTCAGCTATACTTAGTAATGATTTAGTTTTACTCTCCTTATCTCAGCTATACATAGTAATGATTTAGTTTTACTCTCCTTATCTCAGCTATACATAGTAATGATTTAGTTTTACTCTCCTTATCTCAGCTATACATAGTAATGATTTAGTTTTACTCTCCTTATCTCAGCTATACATAGTAATGATTTAGTTTTACTCTCCTTATCTCAGCTATACATAGTAATGATTTAGTTTTACTCTCCTTATCTCAGCTATACTTAGTAATTATTTAGTTTTACTCTCCTTATCTCAGCTATACATAGTAATGATTTAGTTTTACTCTCCTTATCTCAGCTATACATAGTAATGATTTAGTTTTACTCTCCTTATCTCAGCTATACTTAGTAATGATTTAGTTTTACTCTCCTTATCTCAGCTATACATAGTAATGATTTAGTTTTACTCTCCTTATCTCAGCTATACATAGTAATGATTTAGTTTTACTCTCCTTATCTCAGCTATACTTAGTAATGATTTAGTTTTACTCTCCTTATCTCAGCTATACTTAGTAATGTATATTTTTGAACAATTTTAAATATCTTGTCGGCTGTTGTCTTTGGTGGTTCTTTTCCCCTGTTACTAGCAACCATACCTTCTATTACTAATTTTTTCATGCTGTTATGTCAATATATATATATATAAACATCAGCTCACTTGTTATAATGTTACACAGAACACACTGGCCCGATAAAATGACCAATCAGAAGGATATACAGGTCTGTTCAATAAGTTCGCTGCCTGATTTTTCTTCTGTAAAATCATTATGCTTACAGACTAGTTTTTACAAAGTAGTCCTCTTGTGCTTGTGTGCAGTTATTCCAGGGCTCCTGCACTGAAGAAATCACTCGTTGCAGGTACTTTTCACAACTTTTCAGCAATGCAGATAAAGAATCTTAACAAGCCTATTCTTTAACCCTCCGAAAGGTATCCCGCGATTTCTGCATGCTCTATCTACTGGGTTAATTTTGCGCATCCTGCGATTTCCGCGTGCTTGCAATTATTTATGTTTCTTTGCATTCCTATCCCACGATTTAAAATACTGATAATATTCATAATTTTACTTTGAGGTAAGAACAGAGGTGCTATATATGTATTTGAAGGACTAATGAAATTGAAGGGAATCTGATGATGATAGCAATTACGTGCCTGAAATTACGTGCCTGCCAATGCTTTACGTGCCTGCCAATACATTTTTTAAAACAGAACTTCAGGAAATAAATACGTGGTCAGAGGGATAATGTTGTCTGTTCATATTTTTCTTTGTCTTCATCTACTCCTTTGACTGTTCTCTGCTGCAGGTTCATTATTGACAGGGAATTCTGTTGACTTACTTGTCCAAACCAGTTTTCATAGTTTTAATATTAAAATTAGTGAATCTTAGGAACATGTGGTGCATTTCAATTCTCTTTGTTACCTGCATACTTGTCTCATGCTCTCTATAGGAGATTATGAATTTATAACATTATTTATCTATCTGTCAATTTTCTATGCTTTTGCTGTATTTGCAGGATTGAATGATGATGTCTAACCATGGCACATTTGATCGCTTATGTGTAGTATCAATGTGACGTTTCAGATTGTTTGTAACTCCCTCAATCCACCTTCCCTTTGTTCTTCTTCTGGACCTTTTTGTTTCCGTGTTCATGTTGTATACTCTTACAGCTGGCCAATAAGAATTTATTAAGTGGCCAAACCACTCAGTTTCTCATATTTTACCACAGACGTTGTTCCAACAGTTCTTGTAATCTCTTAATTTTTCACATGATCTCTTTGTGTTCTGTTTGCTGCATTTCTTAGAAAACTGATTTCACATGAAGTAAGCTTTCTTTCTTGTTCTTTTGTTAGTGTCCATGAATGACATTGATAGAAGGTAAATATGAAATTAATTATAAAGGTTACTAAATATAACTATTAATATAAATAAATAGGAAATAATAATAAAACAAAGGACAAAGACAAATTTTGATGTGTCGGTCCTATTGGTCCTATATTAGTCAAGAAACAAAAACCAATTAAGATAACACAACTATAAAAAAAAAACAATGCCAAGATTTGGACAATGGTTTTCCTACAAAAACCATTGCCATGGTTTTCCTACAAAAACCATCGCCGAAGTGGCCATTTTGTTGCGGCTTTTAGATTAGGTACAGAATTAGGTGCGTTCAATATTGACAGAATACCTCCAATATTTTGGTTATTTATATATGACATTGATAACACAATGCTTGTATGAAGATTAAATTTACGATTTATCGTTTGATTTCCATTTGGGATAGATATGTGTTTCAAAATGTGCGTTAAGTTCATGATTTACGTAGTTGACCTTTTTGAATTCTTGTTCTTGAGCTCCTGTCCATTCTTCCGTCTTATTATTCATTTATAACCTGTATTTGAAGACCTGTTTCATTTCTCCATGTTTGCAACCAGTGTTCAATACAACTATAGAGTTTATCATCATCATGTGACATATTCTTTCCAGAACATGGTCGTCCTTATGAATTCTCTGAACACTCCACGATTCTGGGCGAGTTGACCAGCCGCAGCGAGAGGCAAGGTTAAGCAATCTGATATATCACTGCATCATCCTCATATTTGGGGGCCCTCTTCCCTTGTAGCTGTTAACTCTGCCTTCAGCTATTAATCTTTCCATGTTACTATGTCTCTTTATCTGACCAAAATACACAACGTTCTTATTAAGATGTTAATGAGCCAGCCCTCTTCGACATTCATTAATCTTAACAATTTGTATTGATCTTATCGAACTTATAATAGACATAATTCATATAGTCTTTGTTTTCCATTTTGTAGTACTGTATTTATTTCTTGATTAGCAACCAGCATTATCGCCCATATTTCTCCCACATATGGGAAATTCCCATAAGTGATCTGTTCTCCACTCCAGCAGCCATCATAAATAAGTATAAATTGTAATTAATACAAATCTCATTAATAATTATAAATTGTAAGCTTTGTATTTGTGTTAGTGTGATTCTCATTTGTTTGTTGGATTCTCTGATATCTTGGTTATGTGATTCTCTGTATCTTGGTTATGTGATTCTTTGGTATCTTGGTTATGTGATTCTCTGGTATCTTGGTTATGTGATTCTCTGGTATCTTGGTTATGTGATTCTCTGGTATCTTGGTTATGTGATTCTCTGTATCTTGGTTATGTGATTCTCTGTATCTTGGTTATGTGATTCTCTGGTATCTTGGTTATGTGATTCTCTGGTATCTTGGTTATGTGATTCTCTGGTATCTTGGTTATGTGATTCTCTGTATCTTGGTTATGTGATTCTCTGGTATCTTGGTTATGTGATTCTCTGGTATCTTGGTTATGTGATTCTCTGGTATCTTGGTTATGTGATTCTCTGGTATCTTGGTTATGTGATTCTATGTATCTTGGTTATGTGATTCTCTGTATCTTGGTTATGTGATTCTCTGGTATCTTGGTTATGTGATTCTCTGTATCTTGGTTATGTGATTCTCTGGTATCTTGGTTATGTGATTCTCTGGTATCTTGGTTATGTGATTCTCTGTATCTTGGTTATGTGATTCTCTGTATCTTGGTTATGTGATTCTCTGGTATCTTGGTTATGTGATTCTCTGGTATCTTGGTTATGTGATTCTCTGGTATCTTGGTTATGTGATTCTCTGTATCTTGGTTATGTGATTCTCTGGTATCTTGGTTATGTGATTCTCTGTATCTTGGTTATGTGATTCAAAATATTCTCATTGATTATCCATATCTCACTCTAGACCTATCTTTGTTACATCTTTCCTTCATCCAAATCTTAATGCTACATCTTTCCTTCATCCAAATCTTAATGTTACATCTTTCCTTCATCCAAATCTTAATGTTACATCTTTCCTTCATTCAAATCTTAATGTTACATCTTTCCTTCATCCAAATCTTAATGTTACATCTTTCTTTCATTCAAATCTTACTGTAGACTTATTTTTGTTACAGTTTTCATTCACAAATTAGTTTCATGTTCCCAATTAATCACAACTGATCTGTGTATGTTATTACAATGGAATCCCAATTAATCACAACTGATCTATGTATGTTATTACAATGGAATCCCTTTATAGTGCATATGTTTATAATAATCAATATTTATAAGGCAGTGAAGCGGAATAACAATAGTACTTACATAGAACACAGGTTTTTGAATTTTTAATTGGAATGCAATAGATGGACTATCACTAAGACTAAGGGGTAATAAGGTGTAAACACGAAAACATACAAATTACAATACACAAAACATTTTCAAGATTTCGAACTGTTGGGTCTTTCTCAGAAATATATAAAACAAACATTGAAAAACAATGAAAACAGTAAAAAAAATGTTACCACCACAGAGAAACTTTAAATATTCTTGAGAAAGACCTAACAGCTCAAAACATTGAAAATGTCTTGTGTATTGTAATTTGTATGTTTTTGTGTTTACACATCATGACCCTTTAGTCTTAGTGATAGTCCATCTGTGCTCAACTGAAACATCAAAAACCTATGTTCTACGTAAATACTATGTGTTTATAACAAAATTGTCTTTTTAACAACACTTTTCAAAATTCCCAATTATTCTGTTGTTTATAAATGTCTGAATTTATGATGTTTAGAGACATCTTTCCTTTGAGATAAAACTGTGAGGTCAAGAGCCGGGGGGGGGGCATACATTACGGCAGTAGTGGCTACTTTTTAAAGAAAAACAAATACTTAGCCTACATTATTTAACGAAACGAAATATAAAGATGCATTTCACAGTAGCTAAGACTACTGGCGGATCAAATGACCAGCCAATTACTCGCTGAGAGGCACCTCCCCGGATGACCTTGTGGGATGGGAGGCTCTCAGTGTTTAGCACCCACATTGATGAGGACCTATCAACTTTTTAATCGAAGTTCAATAAGGTCACGGAAACTAGATGAAATTTCGTATAATATTAAGAAATTGAAATCTGGTCACTGTTCCACGTAATGAACAAAGAGGGGTTTGTGTAAAACAGGTGAGGCACATTCCCCCATACCTGTTGCTCAGACATAGAAATTAATGCAAACTACTGAGTGCTTGGGGGGGGGGGGGTCGCCGACAATACGTAAAGGTGCACAGACTTTTGAAACACTTCTGAGGGACAAACTTGAACACAAATGACACACACACATAAAGCAAACATCAGTGCAGCTTTGCAGGAACTGATTCAATCTACAGCAAATTTCACCTAAACATGTGAACCTACTAAATATTGAACCTATTAAACATGTGAACCTACTAAATAGTGAAAATAATAAACATGTGAACTCACTAAATAGTGAAACCACTAAACATGTGAACCTACTAAATATTTAAAATACTAAACATGTGAACCTACTAAATAGTGAACCTACTAAATAGTGAACCTCTTAAACATGTGAACCTACTAAATAGTGAACCTCTTAAACATGTGAACCTACTAAATAGTTAACCTCTTAAACATGTGAACCTACTAAATATTGAAACTACTAAACATGTGAACCTACTAAATAGTGAACCTCTTAAACATGTGAACCTACTAAATAGTGAAAATCTTAAACATGTGAACCTACTAAATAGTGCACCTCTTAAACATGTGAACCTACTAAATAGTGAACCTCTTAAACATGTGAACCTACTAAATAGTGAACCTCTTAAACATGTGAACCTACTAAATAGTGAACCTCTTAAACATGTGAACCTACTAAATAGTGAACCTCTTAAACATGTGAACCTACTAAATAGTGAACCTCTTAAACATGTGAAGCTACTAATAGTGAACCTCTTAAACATATGAACCTACTAAATAGTGAACCTCTTAAACATGTGAACCTACTAAATAGTGAACCTCTTAAACATGTGAAGCTACTAATAGTGAACCTCTTAAACATGTGAACCTACTAAATAAATAATGTAAGTACTAAATAACCATTAGTACTTACGTAAAACACAGCTTTTTAGAAAATTTCACTTAGACGCGATGGAAAATCACTAAAACTAGGGAGTTATGATGTGCAAACAAGAAAATATACAAATTACAATACACAAACATTTTTCAACATTTCGACCAAAAGGCCTTTATCAAGATATGCACAAAACATCAAGAACAAAAAATGACAAATAGAAATGATCACAACACACAAATGTGTCCAACCGAAATATGGAAGTGAGATGCTGGAAGGACAGGAACAGGAAGTACATAAAAAACATAAATATAGGTGGAAACGAAACAAACAAAAAGATTATCGAACAAAATGAATAAAGACAAAGACCACAACAACCCAGTACTAGACAAAAGAGTGGTCAGAATTTAGTCCAAAAGGCTTGAGGGTACCCAACTCAAATATAAGATGATTTTCTAGAACATACCTAGATCTATCATCGGTTGTGCAGGATCTGATGGCAGTGTCCTGAATATCAAGAGCACCATGATGGCCATCACCATTGAAGTGTGTGGCAACAGGAGTAAGTGTTCTGTGCTTGATGGCCTGAAGATCAAGCAGGGTTCTTTATCATCAGTCATCAGATCCTGCACCACCGATGATAGATCTAGGTATGTTCTAGAAAATCATCTTATATTTGAGTTGGGTACCCTCAAGCCTATTGGACTAAATTCCGACCACTCTTTTGTCTAGTTATCGGTTGTTGTGTTCTTTGTCTTTATTCATTTTGTTCGATCATCTTTTTGTTTGTTTCGTTTCCACCTATATTTATATTTTTTATGTACTTCCTGTTCCTGTCCTTCCAGAATCTCACTTCCATATTTCGGTTGGACGCATTTGTGTGTTGTGATCATTTCTATTCGTCATTTTTTGTTTTTGATGTTTTTTGCATATCTTGATAAAGGCCTTTTGGTCGAAACGTTGAAACTGTTTTGTGTATTGTAATTTGTATATTTTCTTGTTTGCACATCAATACCCCCTAGTTTTAGTGATAGTCTGTCGTGTATAAGTGGAACGTTCTAAAAAACCTGTATTTTACGTAAGTACTATTGTTGTTACATTTCACGCAGTACCTTATATTGATTGTCGTAAATAAACCATTAAAAAAATTAAATGTGTCATATATATAATTTTATATAGTTAATTTTGGTTATTGCATAGATAATTAATTAGTCTGGACCAATGTGTTATATTGGGATTCCACTGTATTATACTTCATGTTTCCATGTTAACGATGGTCAATTCTTAAATCTGCTTAAAATGTCTTTATAATTGATATCAATAAAAGGAGAACAATCAAAACGGGTGTTGTTATTTGAATAAATTTTATGTTGAGTTAATGTTCTTGTATATGTTTTTATGTTGAGTTAATGTTCGTGAGTTCTTAAATCTGCATGTATAATCTATTGTCTGTTGTGTGTATGATGTTCAATGTAAGATCTGCTTGTATAATAATCTGAAAGTAAATTTTCACCTTGTTGTATAAGGGGGGGGGGGGATTACAAACCTAATACCACCTCAAGATTATGTGGCAAACCTCATGCAGCCTCAAGATTATGTGACAAACATCATACTGTCTCAAGATTCTGTGACATACAATATACTGCCTCAAGATTCTGTGACATACTTTATACTGCCTCAAGATACTGTGACATACTTTATACTGCCTCAAGATTCTGTGACATACTTTATACTGCCTCAAGATTATGTGACAAACCTCATACTGCCTCAAGATTATGTGACAAACCTCATACTGCCTCAAGATTATGTGACAAACCTTGTACTGCCTCAAGATTATGTGACAAACCTTGTAGTGCCTCAATATTATGTGACAAACCTTGTACTGCCTCAAGATTATGTGACAAACCTTGTACTGTTTCAATATTATGTGACATACCTCGTACTGCCTCAAGATTCTGTGACAAACCTCATACAGCCTCAAGATTCTGTGACAAACCTTGTACTGCCTCAAGATTCAGTAAAGCGATTAGAGATGTTTTAACTAAGAAATATCACTAGGTCGTGGTGGCTGAATTACTAGAACCACAACCTCTACTAAAATTTTATGGTTAAAAGCTTTGATACAACCAAATTGGATTAATGTCGTGGTTGAGAGGAGCATACCTCACTATAAGATATAGGTTTCCAGTGGAATCCCTTAATAGTGCATTCTGTTGTAACAAACTTCCCTATATAACAACACTTTTCAAAACCTCAATTATATTTATTCTATATTTTTTGTACTGTATATAGCAAATTTCTGTTATTACATACATATTTTGTTGATCCAGGCCAAGTTGTTATAATGGCAACCACTGTACCTACATTTTAATTAACCAATCAAAAGCATAAAATTCTGACAAAAATTCCCTGACACTCGTTAAACCAATGTGATAATCCGCCCCTGGTTTGACGAGTTTTGAGAGGGGAGCAATGAATAGGAACACTGTTTGCCTTCCATGCATGTTGTAAGAGGTGACTACGGAGGTTATGGGATGGAGTTGGCTGTCCCATCCCATATAGGGTCAGTGACCCAAAGTCATGCTCAAGATGGAGTTATTTAGCCAAAAGATGCAGATATCGCAGCAATGGTGTAAATCATGGCACAATGCATTCCGTTCTCCTGACTACATCCTGCTAATCTGCAGGAGTTTGAGAATGAATGAAGAAGAAGAAGAAGAAACCAATGTGATAATCAGAAAATATAATACTTTTAAAATGTCCAATCACGTACAGTTAGTGACAGGCAATGGCATCTACCTGAGATGTGATTCAGCTCAATGTGACACAGTAACGTCCGCTCTACCACCCAGTGGACAGATATAAATCAAACTAGGCCCTAAAGCAAAAAAAGTTCATTTACGTGCAGGTTGAGCAGCGCTTGGTTCCGGCTCAGTGACATGGAACGCAACTATTCCTGTGGGTCATGGTTCAATCAATCAAGTGCCATGCCGAATGGCGTATGCGATCATGCTTCTCCACGACTCTCAGTCTCTTGTGTTGTTAATAAGCTCGGTTGGTGAACTTCTACCGTGCCACAATACAAGTCCATCTAGCAACTTTCCCTTTGTTATCCCCTATCTCTTCTCTCCTTGATCTTTCCAGTGGTTATTAAGTGTTCAAGCTGTGTTCTTCTCAGCACATGCCCTAGAAACCTTGACTGTCTGCCCCTAATGTTTGATATGATTGATCTTTTTATGCCAGCATCAATGAAAACCTCTGCATTAGTTTTCTTAGATGTCCATGGTATTTTCATTGCTCTTCTTGGTTGGTTGGTTGCTGATCCAGCGGTCCATGGACTCATGCCCTTTGATCTAATGCCATTAGATGGCATTATATAGCTGGGAAGTCTGTGGATTTTCGGCCCTCCCCAAGACAGAGCCAGAGAATAACTATCACACCTCCAGGAAGGTAGGTTTCAACCTATGCACTGCGCCCAGCCACTGTAACCAAGATAGGGTTCATTGTGCTCATTCCCTGCCACCAATTAACTACTGGTTATGCAGAACTTCTCTATTGCTCTAGGCATGCAACCAAATGTTCAAGTCAAAAGGATTGTCACGTCCTGAGTCACTGTGCCTCTATGATGGGCCTCAGCCATAGGAAAAACAGTGATATCAGTTTCCTCCTCCTCAGTGCTGCACAGTACATCTCTGGCTCCCTCACAACCACAGAGTTACATATATATTCAGGCAAACATGAAATACATTTCAACAACAAAACAAAATCATAACTGTATAGATGACATGCCATGAAGCTTCTATAAGAAGATAACCTCAATATAACGGCATGTCATCCACTAAAGTTTTCTGTTGCATGGATGGTATGTCTAGTGGGTCATTGGTGAGACCCACATACTCAACCACATGCGTCATTGTTCTTCTTAGAAACCACATTTCTGTAGTTTCTAATTCGCTTTGAATTTGTGTGTTTACAGTCCATGTTGTAAATATGGATCATGGTTAGACCAGTGTTATTCCTGTTCGTTTTTCAGCAATATTTCGCAATATAAAATCTGGTAGTAAAATAATATAATAAAATATACATAACTTGTCAGTGTCGTAGGGGTGTCACACTGGATACATCAGCACAAAAAACTCTCCAAACAACTATATTCTCAGTTTTTTCGGAGAATGTCGAAAAATCATGTCCAGACCATTCCTTGATGTTATCAATCTAGAATTTTCTTTAAAAGCATCTACTCCTACCCGCGACTGTTTCTTGCAACAACTTTTTTTAGAAAGTAAGTTGTGTCTCGATGCATATCCAAACCAAACAAGCCATTTCACCAATATTGGCTCTTGATAACCAGTACGTTTATTTATATCAATCAATCAATAAACCCGTAACCCTTCAGGGTAGTAGGGGTACCAAATTGGATGCTTCAGCACACATGTGGAAATATCTTGTCCTGTTCATACCTTGATGTTGTCTGTCCATGCCTTTATTTGCCCTCCTCTGCTTCTTTCCACCCTCGACAGTTCCCTGCAGTATTGTTTTTGACAAGGAATCATGTCTGAACCATGCTAGTTTTCGTCGTTTCACTATTGAAAGCAATGGCTCCTGAACAACTGCACACATCTCTACTTTATTTCTTACGTACACATTGGTCTTATCTTCTTCTTCTTCTGCATTCGTTCTCAAACTCCTGCAGATTAGCAGGATGTAGTCCGGAGAACGGAATACATCGTATCATGGTTTACATCATTTCTGAAATATCTGCGCCTTTCGGCCTGACACATCCGACTTCAGCATGGCTTTGGGTCACTGACCTTATATGGGATGGGACAGCCAACTCCATCACATAACCTCCTCAGTCGCCTTTTACGACATGCGTGGAAGGTAAACAGTGTTGTTATTATTTGCTCCCCTTTCGGGCCCCGGCAACACACGGGCGACATTGTTCGTTTATGTTCCCTACAGGAAATTATTTATTTATATGCTGCCGAACGAATACATTTGTCTTGTGTTATATTATAAACATATTCTTAAAAAACGTCTGTGGCACTTGTATTCAAAAGGCTAAATCCTTTTTTCCGTTTCTTCATTGAGTATCCGGCTTTCACATCTGTACATATGCTAGAGCACATCATACAGGAGACACTACATGATTACATGTCTATATCGATCGGAGGTCGCCCTATCTGCAACTTGCGTTTCGCTAATGATATTGATTTTATAACTGGGTCAGAACATTAATTACAAGAGTTAACAGCAACGTTGGAAAAAGTTAATAGCAAGTATGGAATAGAAACCAACACAGAAAAGAGCAAGATCTTGGCTAACCTCAGAAGAACATACCAACATCACGATGAATGATAACCTTCAGGAGGTGAATACTTTCAAATATCTCGGATCCAGTATATGTAGCGATGAAGAATTAAAAATAAGGCTGGAGATGGCTTTGGCGTCTTTATCAAGGGTAACGGTGATTTGGAAAAGCAACATTAGTGTTGGACTGAAGGTTAAACTGTATAAGTCGCTGGTGCTTTCTGTTGTGAGAGTTGGACACTCACTGCGGACATGGAGAGAAGATTACAGGCTTTCGAGTACAAATGCTTAGACGAATTCTACAAATTTCATATAGGGAACATAAGACCAATGTGTACGTAAGAAATAAAGTAGATATGTATGCAAGTGTACAAGAACCATTCAATAGTGAAATAACGAAAACTAACATGGTTTGAGCATGCATGCAGAAATGATTCCTTGTCAAAAACAATACTGCAAGGAACAGTCGATGGATGAAGAAGTAGAGGAGGCCAAATAAAGACATGGACAGACAACATCAATGAAAGGACAGGACAAGATTTTTTTCCCTTAATCATCCGCATCGTTGAAGATAGAAATCGCTGGAGGACTGTGTGCTGAAGCATCCAATGTGGTACCCCTACCACCCTGACAGATTAAGGGTAGGCCTATATGTGGTTTTTTATTCATCTCTGTATAAAAGTATATTTAGCACTAGAGATATGAATAGATTGATCTTTTCTTGTCATATGGTACGCTCTCATGAAAAACTGATGAGCCCATTTATCGGTACCAAACAGTGCACATCTACATTCTCTCGTGACTGCAAGGTAACCTATGACGTGGAAGTCTGCTATTTCCGCAGCAAGAAGAGAGATTTGAGGCATAAATTATGTCCGTATGGTGTGCATGTAACGCTTGTCATTGCATCTAAAAATGTGCTAACTTACTGTGATGTCTATTAAAGGTTGTCCCTCACAAGGAGATAAGGTAACAGGTAGAAAGATAGCGTCGATTTCTGCCAATCGTGGGTTGTCACGCATAGTTCGTTAGTAAGCAGCAAGTAAGTACCTACAGCTGTGTTTCCACGATTTCGTTGGGATCTGCTTTCTGTATAGTGTTGTATTCTTACTTGAGCCACAACTGCTGTCATGTTAGTGTCCAGTGATACCTATCTGGTTGATCCTGCCATTAGTCATATGCTTTTCTGAAAGATTAAGTCATTCAAAGTATTTTTGAGTTGATTTGTTGCACTTAAGCCATGCAGTGTGTTTTTGCATTGTTCTCGTGCGCCCAGGTCCAGCAGATAGCCATGACCCTAAAGGCACTTTCACATGGTGTATCATGGTAACATGTTGCTTTTAAATACGTGAGAAACTCCTGGTCATCGTGTCTGGGGAGTGCACACTGAAATGGGATGATAATTTATTGCACACAAGATAAATAATACTCAAAGATAAACGGTACTCATAGCCACACCACACCATAGCCGCCCATTCAGCGAAACGTACTGCTGGCCAGGAATGTCAGATTGTTTGATCGCATAGTCCATGCTTCCGAGATTAGGGGAAAACTTCCGGCAAATGCAACGTACGAGCCAAAGAGACCGTGATGGCAACACTGCGCTAAGTACAATTGATTATTTATTTGAGACAACAAACTAAGGAGGACAAGGACATATATAAAGCGATTTTGTGGATAGTGAAGTTCAACCCCCCTTTCTATCAAATCAGAACGTGACTTTTAGTACTAGGAGCGCTTCAAAAAGAGAGGTAATCTCCTTTCCCGTAACAATTTTTCGCACAAAGGTCTATCACATTTCTCATCAAAAAAAGGAAATTCCACACGAAACGATTTTTAAGGTAAAACTCACCCCTTACTGAAAAGTAAAGTATCTACTGCTCCGTTACTAACACTGATATGTTGAAAAGAACAGGTAATTCGTTAACTATTTGTTCCGTAAAAACCTGTCCACTGATTCTTGTATTGTACCGGTAATTCTACAGCATTTTCTATGCTCAGTCTGCACAGACTCAGATGACATGGACACACTAGGCGAACGAAAGATGGAGTAGTAATGTGAAATTAACCCATAGCATTTAACTGCCGTAGGGGTGTGAGATGTTAATGATCTCACATTTAAGTGGCTCTGCTATATGAGGGCGGTAACTATCTCCTCTCCCTCGCAGTCGTTACTACCCGGACTGATCAGGTACCAAATTAAGGCTGAGTCGACTCAGGAGCCGTTGTGGTCTGAAAAACATATCCGCCTCAGCTGAGAAATTAACACAGGACCACTCATATGCGAAGCCAGTGCGCTAGCGACTGCGCTACGAGGCCCATTAACTGAAGATGGCAGGCAGAATACCGAAGGATCTACTTTATTGAAAATTAAAGTCTTAAAAAATCTCAGTGGCGACATCTACTGTGGTACCGAGATGTATGCAAACGCAATATGCAGGATACATGCATTTCTAGAGATTATCGCTTGAAGCTACGGAGTTACGTGCTATAAGTTATACCTTTGGCAGATAACGTGCGCATAACAGACTACATAATGGGATAACCCAAGTAAATCTTGTGTTTACGGTAGTAAACAATGACGTCAATAATCTATGTCTTTTAAACATCTGTGTCAGCCTTCAGCGCCGTCTAGCATTTGTTTTTGCTATTGAATGATTCACAAATTTGAAGAAGGGAATACTTTCATATACATAGGATCGCCCGTGTGTTGCCGGGGGCCAAAAGGGGAGCAAAGAATAGCAACACTGTTTACCTTCCACGCATGTCGTAAAAGGCGACTGAGGAGGTTATGGGATGGAGTTGGCTGTCCCATCCCATATAGGGTCAGTGACCCAAAGTCATGCTCAAGACGGAGTTATTTAGCCAAAAAATGCAGATATCGCAGCAATGCTGTAAACTATGACACAATGCATTCCGTTCTCCGGACTACAACCTGCTAATATGCAGGAATTTGAGAACGAAGCCGAAGAAGAAGATATACATAGGACCCTGAATGTCAATGCAGTGATGGAAAATTCAAAACTGAATTAAAAATAAGGTTAGAGATAGGCTTGGCATCTATGTCAAGACTAAAGCTAACATGGTAAAGAAACATTTGCATTAGATGTCCCTTGAAGATAGTATTTATAACTCACTAGCGCTATTATTTTGTATGGTTGTGAGAGTTGGGAACTGACTGCGGACATGGAGAGAAATTACATGCTTTCGAGTACAAATGCTACAGAAGAATTCTACGAATTTCCTATAGGGAACATAAGACCATTTATGGCACGATTCCTTGTCAAAAACAATACTGCAGGGAACTATCGAGGGTGGAAGAAGCAGAGGAGGACAAATAAAGGCATGGACAGACAACATCAAGGAATTGACAGGGCAAGATATTTCCACATTCATCCGCATCGCTGAGGATATAATTCGCTGGAGGACTCTGTGTGCTGAGGCATCCAATGTGGTACCCCTATGACCCTAACGGGTTACGGGTTTATTGATGAAACACGGGTGCAAGCCTTCGAATGCAAATGTTATAGACGAATTTTGCGCGTTTCCTAGTGAGAGCATAAAACAAATGTGTAGGCCCTACACAATAAATAATCTCTTAAGTTCTCTAGAATCACCTTTTTTCAATAATAAAACGTCGAAAACGTGCATGGTTTGGGCATGAATAACGACCCTGTCAAAAACGCTGTTGCGGGGGTACAATTGAAGATGGGAAAGAATCAAAGGAGAAAATCATGGGCAGACAATATCAGACTGGACATGATTTTTGAACACTCATCTGCATCGTTAAAGATAGAAATCGCCGATGGACTCTTTCTGGACTCGTCCACGAATGAGTAAATGATTGAATATGAATGGATAATATTTAACACGCCCGTGTGTTGTCGGGGTCCGAAAGGGGAGCAAAGAATAGCAACACTGTTTACCTTTCATGCATGTCGTACGAGGCGACTAAGGAGGTTATGAGATGGAGCTGGTTGTCCCATACCATATAGGACCAGTGACCCAAAGCCATGCTGAAGTCGGATGTGTCAGGCCGATAGGCGCAAATATCGCAGCAATTCTGTAAACTATGACACAACGCATTCCGTTCTCAGGACTACATCTTGCTGATCTGTAGGAGTTTGAGAACGAACGCAGAAGAAGAAGATATTAAGCATAGATTAATGATTATTTCCCCCATATTCAGCTTCGAAATATTTGAACTTTCCATTCCCATATTGCCTGTCACGTGACTGTTACAAATGGCGGCAGTATTGAAAAAATGTCACCAATAAATACACTTCATATGTTTTGTTTATAAGCATCAAAATGTCATTAAATTTCCTGAATTCGTTGCCTTCTCATGGTGTACCTATGACCATTCCAGAAATAGTTTGTGCAGTAGCTGATATGGACGGAAAATCTGTCCGAGTCGTAGGGAGGTAAGCCATGACTCGAGCAGCAACAGTAACAATGACAATTGTTAATTGTTATTATTAAGTAAATTATTATTAATTAGTTAGTAAAAGGTAAAGTTTATTATTATTCCTTTCGTGCCTCTGGCGGCACATAGGGCAGAGGTTTTGATTCTACATGTGTTGCGGTTCGCTGCCTGCAGTGTTAGTTCTTGTATATAATATAGTTAAATATAGTAATAATATAATATAATCATAATGTTCTTTAGGTTGCTAAGCAACCCAACATATGTTATATTAGTATATATTAAATTTATCTTTTTTATTAAAATTATATGCACTTCAACTTAGCAAGAGTACACCGTTGTTAGTTAATAATAGTAATTGTAGATGATATAGGCCTAATGATCATAACACATATGAGTCGACTAACAGTAGCGAAGGTAAAAGGTCACATGGCTGCAACCTGCCATCGGGAATAAAAACTCTTGATGTAGGCCTACTAAGCTGCATAAAGTAGTGTTTAAGTAAAGTATTAGATGTGATGGCAGTTTCCTTCCTCGCTGTGTTTACCTTCCCGTCCTAACACTTGCGTCAGATTTACACCTGGGTTAACTGGAGGAACGGTCTTGTCAGGCGAGAAATCACAACCTGCATTTTGTGTGCCCCGATGTAGTTTCGAACCTGCACGCTTTAACTCTGTGATAGTAAACAAGTTCACTTTCAACTTAGGACGTTTGTTCCATGACTAGAATAAAGGAATTTGGTTTGAAATGTGGTGTCGCTAGAAAGGACACGGTTTCATGGGCAAGAAAGAATGATGGTCAATCAACTGCGTACTGGGACCATCAGTCAACGTGTAATGACGGCTACACTCAAGGAGAGATCTGAGCACCTATGGACTTGTCCGGAGTGCAATGACGATAATCCAACGACTAACTATCAACGTAACTAAACTGTCTTAATTAATTAATAGGTCTGAATTTACTGTCTTTTGTGTCCAGCATTAACAATCACAGTGACACCCCTGACATTTTTAATTTACGCAGTGGCAAATGTTGATTGCTACTAAATAATAGTAAGTACTACAAACAAATGATATTTTGATAATTTGGTATTCTTGATCCTGACTTTTTACCAGTAGGTAGGTTACTTTGCTTTGAATAAGAACCCACACTGCCCAAATCCCTTTTTCAAACAGCTACTGATGGATCATAAAGTTTATGAAATTATGGTGAGACCAGCATTCTTGGAGTTATGCTTTGAGTTATATCCGGGCATTTAACACCTTATTGACTGCTCTTCCATTTCAATTGCCAGGAAAAATCTTTTACATAGGCCTACATCCTTCTAACAGTCACTATTACTCACTCAATTTTAGGCGAATTTACGCGTATGAGGCACGATAATTTTACACCATGATTCTGGATACCACTGTCTTTGACAGATCTGGTATCCCTAGCATTGACACAATTCTGATGCAGACGCAGATTCATTGAATAGGTCATCTGGTACATATGCCAGATCATCGTCTGCCAAAGATACTTCTCAATGGTGAGTTGCAGAAGGGCATGTGATCTCAAGGTGTCCAAAAGAAGCGCTACTTGACTTAATTGAAGGACTTTGAAATGAACCAAGATACATGGGATGAACTTGCACAAAAATAGAACTACATGATGCTCTTCAATTAAAAAAAGCACAGCATCTTTAAAATACAAGAAATTCAGCAGCTCAACAGTGAAGTAAATTTGAGAAGGAAGCATGATGGTAAATGAAAAATTCTTAACGATGGCGAGAATTAAACCATGTCCGTTCTAGCGGCACCGAATTGCTTTTAAACTCAAGTAAATAGATATTTTTCCGTACTTGACCAACCAAATCCCCAGAAAGATGTGATCTGAGCAGCAAAGAGTAGCTAGAAAGTCATCGCTAGACCAAAAACCATCTACAGTGGTCATCTCATGTCCGAACTGTCCACGGACATTTGCGGCCAGAATAGGGCTATAAGTCATCTATGAACTCATAATCAAGGACATAACTTATAAGTGGATGTAACAAATGGTCATCATCACTTGTGATGGGTGGACAAAAAAAAACTCAAAGTATGGAATGTCATCAGAAGAGAAGACCTGCACTTTTCTAAGAATGACATTGAGCTTCCAGGAGAACTACTCAGCAGTATTTAGATATTGACAAAAGGCAGCAACCTTCTGGTATTATATGGATTGTAAATATTGTATTTACAATTATATGGAGAGCCGCGTTAGCGCAGTGGTTAGTGCACTGGCTTCGCATATGAGTGGTCCTGGGTTCATTCCACAGTTGAGGTGGAAATGTTTTTCAGATCGCAATGGCTCCCGGGTCAACCCAGCCTTAAATGGGTACCAGATTAATCTGGGAAGTAAAGACTGCGAGGGAGAGGAGATGGAGAGGAGATCTCCATCATTTGCAGAGCCTGTGAAAAGTGAGATCGCTAACATCACACACCCCTATGGCATTAATAAATGATATGGGTTACTTTACTTACTATTATATGGATTTACTGCGCTGGGTGGGCTGGAGTTCATGGAAATGAGATAGATACGCGTGCATGACATGCACCTGTAGTTGGTGAATTGATAATGATGAGGACGTTGAAGTTTGCTTAGCGCGTGCTTGTTACATGTGGGCACTGCATTAAATGGTATATGGCACGATTGAGAGAATTCTGTATGTAGAGTGGCACAAGTAGGATTGGGCATCTTCTGTATCAGTTTCCTATGCTCATAAGTCTATAAAGGCAAGGGGGAGCTCAATCAATGAAGTGCCATGCCGAATGGCGTAGACATCATGTTTCTCCACAACTCTTGTCTCTTGTGTTGTCAATAAGCTCGGTTGGTGAGCTTCTACCGTGCCACAATACAAGTCCATCTAGTAACTATTATCTAAGTTGAGATGAAACATAACGTAATCTAGGGATATTTACAGTAGTAGTTTCCCCTGGCTTTCTACTGGTTTATTTATGATGTTCTCAACTAGCCTTTGACTAAATAGCCTGATGATATAGGTGGGCGCTGCCTCTATGTATTCATTTGTCAGCAGGTCCTCACAGTTGCCCCACAGCTTGGCATCTGAAAG
Organism: Meghimatium bilineatum; assembly: GCA_034231615.1. Classification (NCBI taxonomy): domain Eukaryota; kingdom Metazoa; phylum Mollusca; class Gastropoda; order Stylommatophora; family Philomycidae; genus Meghimatium; species Meghimatium bilineatum. The sequence continues at coordinate 14,197,551 of CM067302.1, read as the reverse complement.
GCAGAATTATGTTTTTCATCCAGTGAACCATGGGAACTATTCATGTGAATCTGTATGTTTGCTCAATGACATCAGTTTCTAACAAAACATTGAACAAAAAGACCAAGAGATCACCTACCAAGAAAATAGAATCCTCATCAAAACTGTTCAGAAAGTCAACCACTCAACAGATAATTATCACTATCTTGACAGAGCTGAGCAGGTTATTATCTTCTGCGTCAGGACAGGATAAAACAGCTAATTAAATAGACTGGTTCCATCACCTCTATTTCCATGTGAGCTGACAGCAGAATATATCCTGCAAGACTATATCAAGTGATATATTCTTTCTAGAACGTTGTTTTTGTCGGGGATACTCTGAACGCATTTCTGTTTCAAACAAGCAGGCCTGCATTGGCAGGAGTGCATACATTCTTCGATGTCACTGATCCATCATCTTCTTGGTCTTCCTCTTCTTCTCTAGCCTGGCACTCTGCCCTCTAGAATCAGCCTTTCGATACCATCATGTCGCTTTAAGTGTCTAAAATACTATAGCTTCCTTCTTATGACGGTATTTAGAAGCCACCCTTCATTTAGTTTCCGTAATTTCAATGTTCCTTTAAGACTGCATTACACTAACCCAGTTACGGTAGGCACACTAGCCCACAGAGACGGATATCCACAGAAAGCTGTATGGGAGCACTGAAGAGCTTTCAAATACAGCAGTATTTATTAAGAAAATCGAACTTGCTGTGTAGACATGTCAAACTGCAAACAAGAAGAACAACAAAATATTTACAATAGCTGTAACAGTCACTCATCATCATCATCAAGTGCCGTCTCCGCAACGAAGGTTGGCTGCAACGTATCTCCAACATCTCCTGTCTCTTGTCTTGGTGGTGCACTCTGCTAGACTGTAACCTGTCCATTGTGTAATGTTACTCTCCCACTTGTATCTCTGCCTACCTCTTGCTCGCTTCCCTTTGACTTTACCCTCAAGTAAGGTCTTCAATAGGGTGTCATGTCTTTTAATGTGTCCAAAGTATTTTATTTGCCTGATCTTTATTTCTCTTAGTAGTTCTTTCTTCATATTAAGTGTTTTTAGCACCTCTTTATTTGTTTTCTTCTCTTTCCATGATGTTCTCCCTATTCTTCTATATGCCCACATCTCAAAGGCATCAATTTTGTCTTCTAATTGTTTATTTAGTGTCCATGTTTCTGAGCCATAAATTAATATGGAATAGATGTAGCATTTTATAATTCTCATTTTTAACTTGTTTGTAATTTGTTTAGATATTAATAATTTCCTCATGTCATTGAAGGTACTTTTAGCCATTCCTATTCTCCTTTTAACTTCTGTTTCACATCTGCCATCATTTGTGACTATGTGTCCAAGATATTGATACTGTTTTACTTGTTGTAGTTTCTCTCCCTGTATGTTTATGTTTACCTCCTGTTCTTCTGTGTTTTTGCTGATTATCATGGTTTTTGTTTTTTGAATGTTTATATCCAGTCCATATTCATTACTTGATTTATTGACTTGATCTATTAGTCTTTGTAGTTCATGTTCACTTTCTGCTAAAAGAACAGTGTCATCTGCATATCTAATGTTGTTTATTATTTTCCCATTGATCTTGAGTCCTGGTATTTCTTCTATATTTTTAAAGATATTCTCTGTGTAGATATTAAATAGGCTTGGTGATAAAATGCATCCTTGTCTTACCCCTCTTCTTAACAGTCACTACTAGTTGTTTAAATTGTATACATTTATATTATTATATACAACCTCTGATTTTCTTTCACAGTCTAAATATTTATTTTTCAGAGTTGATCATTACGATCCATCACGATCTATTGCCATTCTGACAGAGCCGAACATATCATCCATTACATCAACAAATATGAAGCTGACTATTAACACCAGCTTGACCGATGCTTCAGATTACAGACTAGGTTCTCAGATTATGCTCATCGGAGAGTTAGAGAACAGTCAGGATACAGAAGCTGGATATGTTTTGAAAGCAAGAGTCTCCAGATGTGTTGAAAGACTTGATTATGCTCTTTACTGTAAGGCCATTGATGTTTGGAGAACATATGATTCAGCAGAGAGGTGAACTCAACTCTTCTGGAGCATTGTAACCATGGAAATTAATAGGAGCTGTTATTGTTTCAGATTTGTAGACTTGAATTTGGTACAGAACATGGATTCGATTCCTGCCGAAGTCTTGTTTATAAAAATAAAGTGCTTGTTTTTTTCTGAGATCCCTGGAGATTACCCCGTGAAGCTATGGAGTTATGTGTTTTTAGTGGTACTCTCGGCAGACGGCTTGTTGCTTCATTGAGAGAGACAGTACACGAGATAACAAAACAGTTAATTCCCTATGCCGTTTCACCCTTTTTTAATTGGATACTGAATATTTTTAAAAATATAAGATTATAAATATAAGATTATAAACAGTTGATAAACTATCTAAGAGAGGTGCTGCACACCCTTCCCCACAAATCTCCCTACAAACATGCAAACAAATCCTAAGAAACAACTACAGACAAGAACAGCTACAACAGTGGGCCAGCTCAAAAACTGGACGCTCATTCTGTGGACACCAACAGAAACCCAACCCAATGGACCTTCTAAAACAACTCAGCGAGCAAACCAGAGTCTCACATTCCAACTAAGAACAGACCACTCCCCCGTTAATAAACACCCGAACAAAATAAATCCATTACATGATCCAAATTGCAGACACTGTAACATACAAAAGACGATTGTCGAACACCTACTACTGCAGCGCCCAAAGCTAACAGACATCCGACAAGAACTACTACCACCGCTTCTAACTATACACAACACACTCTATAAAACTGCACCACAACTGAAGAAAACCTGTGCATTCGCCAGAAGGGCTATGGGCTGTCAAGAGCTGCCTGCTCATAGCGAAAGGGATTGAATCATCATCATCATTGAAGATTATGTATCATTTATCACTTTATGGCGCTGATTACAATTTGTGTCACTAAATTCATCCCATTAGTCTGTGTAACTATTTTCTTGAACTATGACAAAGCCGACTGATCAGAGTTTATTTATTTACAGTGCTTTCTTCCAAAAGTTGGTTTATTTTCAGTGATTTCTTCCAAAAATTGGTTTATTTTAAATACTTTCTTCCAAAAGTTGGTTTATTTTCAGTGCTTTCTTCCAAAAATTGAGTTGGTTTATTTTGACGCATGAAATTCTTGTGAATCAGAATGATTGTTTATACATGTTTGTTTTTGTATATAAACTGGTGTATCTATATAAACTGGTGTATCTATATTCCAAGCTAGAGCAGCTGAATGTTATTCAAAATAATGACCTCTAGATCTAGAAGGAAGATAGATAGATCGAACTGGAGAGCTCTCATTTCTGCCCTATTTACTGTGTTCGACACAGAATGAAGATAGATAGATCGAACTGGAGAGCTCTCGTTTCTGCCCTATTTACTGTGTGCGACACAGAATGAAGATAGATAGATCGAACTGGAGAGCTCTCGTTTCTGCCCTATTTACTGTGTTCGACACGGAAGGAAGATAGATAGCTCGAACTGGAGAGCTCTCGTTTCTGCCCTATTTACTGTGTTCGACACTGAAGGAAGATAGATAGCTCGAACTGGACAGCTCTGGTTTCTGCCCTATTTACTGTGTTCGACACTGAAGGAAGATAGATAGATCGAACTGGAGAGCTCTGGTTTCTGCCCTATTTACTGTGTTCGACACTGAAGGAAGATAGATAGCTCGAACTGGAGAGCTCTGGTTTCTGCCCTATGTACTGTGTTCGACACTGAAGGAAGATAGATAGATAGACACTCTATAGTCTCCGTGTACATTGTAAAGCTAATTGACCTTGTGTTTTTTTGCAAGTACTATTGTTGACAATATGCACCCATAATTCATAAGTTATGATTTCGTGCTTAGAAGAAAACATGAACACTCATAATATGTATCATTAAGTGCCATCTCCGCAACAAAGGTTGGCTGCAACGGACCTCCAACATTTCCTGTCTCTTACCTTGGTGGTGCTCTCTTCTAGACTAACCTACCTATCTTATGATATTTCTCTTTCATTTGCATCTCTGCCAGCCCCTTGCATGCCTACCCTCCACTCTACCCTCAGATAAAGTCTTGACAAGGCGGTATGTCTTTTAATATGTCTAAAATGCTTTATTTGTTTGATCTTTATTTCTTTTAATAGTTTTTTTTTTATACGAAGTGTAAGGTTTGTTCGTTTTCTTCTCTTTCCACAAAGTTCTCCCTGTTCTTTTATATATCCACATCTCAAGGGCATCAATTCTGTCTTCTAGTTGTTTGTTTATTATCCATATTTCTCAGCTTTACATTAAATATAGAATGGTGTCATGTGACGTATTCCTTCCAGAACGTTGTCTTCCCAATGAACTCTCTGAACCTCTCTCTGTCTTGGGCGATGTGGCTTGCATTTTCTAGCGATGTATTCATGTTATCTTTAATGTCGTCAGTCCATGGTCTTCTTGGTCTGCCCTTTCTCTTCTTCCCAGGTACTCTTCCCTCCATTATTTGTCTTTCTAAACAGTTATGTCTCTTTATATGACCAAACAGGCGTAGTTTTCTTTTTGTTATTGTGTTTAGTAACCAACACCATATTCAACATTACAGTGTTCTCGTTATGGTGCTCGATTAACTGTTGTTCCTTCCCGAAAGTAATGGCAACCTACGGGAATATTGTGCCTAGAAAAAAATATAGAATAGATGTAGCATTTTATAATTCTCATTTTTAACATGTTTGTAATTTGTTTAGGTGCCAATATTTTCCTCATGTCATTGAAAATACTTTTAGCCATTCCTATTCTCCTTTTAACTTCTGTTTCACATCTGCCATCATTTGTAACTATGTGTCGTAACATTGCTAATATTCTACTTGTTGTAGTATCTCTCCATACATTTTTATGTTTGTTTAAAAACCCCAGGCTTTTCGAGCAATTAGCTCTTACTTCCTATGTGGAGTGGAGTGAACTTTCATATCCAGGAGACTTGATCTTTCAACTTAGTGCAATGCCTATTGAAGGAGCCTTCTACTCAGAGGGGGTCTAAAATTGTATAGATGACATGCTACAAAGCTTCCATAAGAGAGCCTCAATATAACGGCATGTCATTAAGGTTTTCTGTTGGTTTGTCTAATGGCACAATGTGAGACTCAAAAAGGCAATCACATGTGTATTTTTATGTTTAGCACCTGTTCTTCAGAGATTTTGCTGTTTACCATGGTTTTAAAAAAAATGTTTATATCTAGTTAATATTCTTTGAATATATGTTTATATTTAGTTCATATGTATACATCATTATTTTCTGTGTCACTTGTGATACAAATTATAAACACACTTTCCGCCAAAGACGGATGTGTTGGGCCATTGGCACAAATAAAATGGCGTAACAACGCATTTCCATTCTCTGGACTACATCCTTCTGGAAATCTAATCTAATCAAGAGATATCCAGTGGGAGTTTGAGAATGAACGATGAAGAAGAAGAAACACACTTAATTCTAACCATAATCCATCATCATTCTTCTTCTTCTTCAGCGTTCATTCTCAAACCCCCACTGGATATCTCTTGTAGCAGGACAATGGTCCAACTATATTTCCAGCAGGATGTAGTCCAGAAAATGGAAATGCGTTGTGTTGCCGTTTTATTTGCACCAATGGCCCGACACATCCGTCTTTGGCAGCCATCATCATTAATTCTAATGAAAGAGATAGTTGATTGATTTTTTATAATTAAATTAATTCCTTCACATTAATAAAACTGGTGTTTCTTGAATCATTTATGTTGTACAATTTGCGCTCTACACAGAACAGAACAAAAACACCATTGACAAATATTACTTCTTCTGTCATTTCATCATCATCAGGTGCCATGCCGGGTGGCGTAGGTGGTCATGGCTCTCCACAGCTCTCTGTCCACAGTATTATGTATCAAAGTCGTTGTTGTTTCTTTGCCGTGCCAGGTTGTCAAACTGTCTAATATTTTCTCACGTTGTCGCCCTCTGTCTCTGGTGCCTTCAATCTTGCCTGTTGTGATTATGTTCTCTAAACCTGCCTGTCTCATGAAGTGGCCAAAAAAAGAAGATTGCCTTTTTCTTATATTGTTGATTAAGGTCCGTTTCGCATTTAACTCTTTTAATACCTCTACATTAGTTTTTCTGGCAGTCCATGGTATTCTCAGCATTCTTCTGTAGAACCACATCTCTGTTGCCTCCAATCTCCCACTTTCCAGTTTGTTTATTGTCCAAGACTCGCACCCATATGTTAGTATAGGGGTTATATAGCACTGCAGAACTCTCTTTCTCACCTCTAATGACAAGGTCATATTACACAGTATATTTTTCATTTTTCTGAATGTTGTTTTTGCCTGTCCTATTCTGCATCTTATTTCTGTTGAACTTCTTCCATCTGCTTTTACCAACAACTAAAGCTACAGAAATCCGTGTACACACGTTTCAAAATCAGGTGTTATTTTAGCAGCACATGCCAACAAGACTAACAATTATAAACCACATTAACAATATTTGGCACAAGGTGACATTAATTTTATTATATGCAAGATTTGAGCAAGAGCATGGATGTGAACAAATATTGTGTATGTAGAAGAACTGGATTAGTTATTTTATCAAAATCAAAGATGACGGCAAACAAGAACAATGCATGAACAACAAAATGAGTCACATAGTTAGCTCAAGAGTACTGTTTTATCTTCTGTCCTCATCGAGGCCAAATCCTTGAAGTGGAGATGGGGGGTATAGTCCAGCCAACAGAGGCTAGAAATACCTGCTAAAGTCAGAGATACCAGGCTGAGAGGCGCATAAGCAAACATGGTATCAAGACGCATCATTAGATAAGATGTCTTCACAACAGCAACAAAATCTTTGCACTGTCAGATAGATAAGATGTCTACAACAGCAACAAAATCTTTGCACTTTCAGATAGATGTCTTCACAACAGCAACAAAATCTTTGCACTTTCAGATAGATGTCTTCACAACAGCAACAAAATCTTTGCACTTTCAGATAGATGTCTTCACAACAACAAAATCTTTGCACTTTCAGATAGATGTTTTCACAACAGCAACAAAATCTTTGCACTGTCAGATAGATAAGATGTCTTCACAACAACAACAAAATCTTTGCATTTTCAAATGCTTGTTGGTTGTTTGTCCAAATAGGGGTATGCTCAAAGCTGCCAGTATTTCATGATTCTCTCTCGAAACAGTGTGATAATGGTCATACAATCATTCTGTGGTCTTCATATGTTGAACATATTTAAAACTAATGTCTGTTGTCTTCATATGTTGAACATATCCGAAACAGATGTCTGCGGTTCCCATATGTTCAACATATTTGAAACAGATGATGAGGGAAATGTATAGTGATTATTCTCACAGTTCATTACAGTGGAATCCCTCTGTAGTGCCATCTGTTATAACAAATTTCCCCATATAACATTTTTCAAAATCCTCAATGATATTTATTCTATATTATTTGTACTGTATATAGTGAATTTCTGTTATTACATACATATTTTGTCGGTCCAGACCAAGTTGTTATAACAGGATTTCACTGTATATTGTAAAGTTGTCAGCTCACTGATAATCCTCCGTCCTGTCATGTCCCGGCACAAGAATCATAGGAGATTTTTTTAGTCTTAGATTGTCCTAACAACTCACCTATTGCCAGCAGATAATTCCTCCTTTAACCTCGTATAGCTTTGACTCTTTGTTGTTTTTCCAGACCTGCATACTGTATGTTGTTCGTGTCCATCGAAGTCGATGATGTCCATCTCAACTGCGATGATGATGATGTCTGCGTTGTGCCCGACTGTGACTAATAAATCCTATGTGTGCCTGGCATTGTCTACCACTCTCTGAGCATGTATGGGAGACGTCTGTGGGACATTGTCTACCACTCTCTGAGCATGTGTGGGAGACGTCTGTGGGACATTGAGCAGCTCATGCCTTTCTTCTAGCACATTTGTGTTGCGCAGCATCATGTCAGAGGTTCTCTAGAACTGCTGCACCACTCTTGATTCTGCAACACCAGTCGGATCTGTCTTGTGCAAGATTCTCCCATGAATCTGTATCTATTTTGAAGTGAGTCAGTGATGTCTTAAGAGTGTCTTTAAAGCGCTTCTTCTGTCCTCCAGCCCTGCGGAAGCCAGTCTAGAGTTCTCCATATAACAACTTTTTGGTAGGCAACGATCTTTCATGCGGACCACATGTTCTGTCGCATTTGTCTGCACCTTCATCAACATTGTGCATATGTTTACAGACTTAGATTTCATCAGTACTTCACTGTCTGGTATTTTATCCCACCAATGGTAGTTGAGTATCTTACGAAGGCAGCTTATGTGGAAAGGGTTGAATCTTCTACCATGTCTGACATATACTGTCCATGCTTCACAGGCAATAACATTGTTATTGCATATAGTCACTTAGCACAAATAATCTTAGTCCAGTAATCTCAGTCATAGCAATGTTATGTTACAAGTTTTTCATATAAGGACACTGGAAAAAAAACCAGCTGGATTCAGTGACAGTTTCCCATGAGGTTGAACAGAAAAAACATTACAAATTAAGCAAATGTGGCCTCCTTTTTAACGAAACAAATATGTACATTATTTAACGAAACGAAATATTAATAACCACATATTTCACAGAAGCTAAGTCTACTTGCAGATCTATTGATCTGCCCGCTACACACTTAGTGCCCCCCCCCTTTTTGAATAACCCTGGGGACAGGGAGGCTCTCAGTGTGTAGTGTGCAGTTCAAAGCATACCTAGTAACTTTTTAATCTGAGGTCAGCTAGGTCACAAAATCTGAATGAAACTACACGTAATATTAAAAAGTTGGACTTATCACATGATGAGGCCACATTTACTTAACTGGTACTGAAGAAGCTTCAAGTTTAGCAATGGTAACAATATATTACTAATGAATGGTATCCTTGAATGCTCTCAGTTAATATGGAATCGGCAGGTCTGAAGGCTGTTAGGTACCACTGTGTTTTCCTTAGATCAAATAGCCACTGATGACCGCACGGTACATTTACATGGGAGGTAACCATTACTGACAGCCTAAAAACCATTAGGTACTTCTAAAGGGGTTGTAACATTTGATCAACGAAGTGTGAGATGGTGTTAGGTAGAAGGGAATAATGTGTTTGGTAGAAGGGAATAATGTGTTAGGTAGAAGGGAATAATGTGTTAGGTAGAAGGGAATAATGTGTTAGGTAGACGGGAATAATGTGTTAGGTAGACGGGAATAATGTGTTAGGTAGACGGGAATAATGTGTTTGGTACAAGGGAATAATGTGTGTTTTGCAGGATTGTTGTGGAAGTGTGTGGCTTCAGAATTGGGGATTCAGTTTAAGGAATAGAATGGTTTAAGTAGAAGTGATAATTGCAGATTACAGAGGCCAGGTTGTAGATTACAGAGGCCAGACTGCAGATTACAGAGGCCAGATTGCAGGTTACAGATTGCAGATTACAGAGGCCAGGTTGCAGATTACAGCGGCTAGATTGCAGATTACAGAGACCAATTTTGTATAATTAGAAGAATGCTGATAAAAAAAGCAAAAAATGAGAGGTTAACTCAGAGAACGGAATTCCGTGTCAAAGATCAACAGTCAACCCATGGAATAGTTATCAGCCCTGTGTTAGTTTTTCTTCTTCATCGTTCTTCAGTCAGATATCAGGTTACAGCGCCAATAGCTTCAATAAATTGTGTTATTTGCTTCAGGTCATCCATGGAACCCCTCAAGTCTGGAAGCAGTGCCATCTCAGTAGGCCATATTTTCTCCCTCACTTCTTGGTAGAGTTGACAGGCATGAACAATTGTGTACCCAGTGTTACTGATACCTAACACTCCTTAGAGCAGCCGACTCCAAATCAACCGAGAGCTTTTAGGGATAGCACCTACTAATGATATGAGTGAAGCTGAGAGTGAATTCACAAACACCAAAAGTGAATATCAGTACAATACTACTATTAGATATCTGGAAGGTGAATGTCAAACAGGAATAATACATCATAAAATAGATGTCAAACAGGGAAAGTACCATACCTGTCAATCTGTAACATTTTCCCTATACAGTGTAACAGTAACATTTTAAAGTAACCGTTTCAGCCATAATTGACAATGCAGCCGTTTTTCATAACGTTTAGACTAAAGTCACAGCCGAAGATGGATGTGTCGGGCCATTGGTACAAATAAAAAGGCAACACTGCATTTCCATTCTCTGGACTACATCCTGCTGGAAATCTAATAGGACTATGGTCCTGCTACAAGAGAGATCCAGCGGGAGTTTGAGAATGAATGCTAAAGAAGAAGATTAACGTCATTTCTTGGCACCATCAATGTGATCTAAGTCAGGACTTATATACCATCTTGTCAAGCTTCTGATGTGGATATTTAAGAAGATACATCAATATGATCTTACAGTTCATTGCTGGGAAAAAAATTTTGAGTTAAATTTGAAAGACTGACTTTTAAACACCATATTAAGAAAGAAGTTAGGTTGTTTCGGCCATGTGAAGAGACATGATTGCACGGAAAGAGTGTTGTTGGATGGGTGATAGATAGAGGCTGTTGAGGCAGAGGCCGACCAAGATGTCGGGCAAGAGATATTTTTTAACTGAAGACGAATGTGTCAGGTCATTGCCGCTAATAAAACGGCGACATAACACATTCTCTGGACTACATCCTGCTAGAAGTCTAGTAGTCCTGATACAAGAGATATCCAGCAGGAGTTTGAGAATGAACGCTGAAGAAGAAGGACGAGATATTCAGGAATGCACGCACGTCACTAGAGGAAGCAGGACAACTTGCCAGAGATCGCAGGGATTTCATACGGAAGTCTACGTTCTGGAAAGAATACATCACATGACATTCTTCTCTGTAAGGTTTTTTTTTAGATCTAGGTTTTCTGTACAGGTCTCGATCTCAATTTTTACAGGTATGAGTACTATTATTAGAAATGGAAAATCTATGTTAAATAAAACTTGGTGTGGCTTCTAGTTAATTGTGAAATTAAGCAAAATCAATTCAGCAGAAAATTTATATGAGCATAACTAATTTCATCTATATTTATTTACAAATAAATACAAACATTCAAAGGGCAGCTATTCTGTAGTAAAACTCACCAACAGTTACATAATCTCTCACAAGCTTCTAGTACTTTCTATTTCTGTCTCCAATAAAATTACAGAGATTTCCTCATAATATTTCTGCTACAGTATATGGTAGGGCTCTCCTCATGCTGCCATCTTATGGACCACATTGAAAATTCGAAATTGAAGACATAAGAAAATATGGTTCAATCCCGGTAATTGGGTGCTACCTTTTTTTGCTATTAGCGAACAAAATAAATGGATTCTAAAAGTGTTTGAAATGGTATTAAAGAATCATCAATGAGGAACTCACGCAAAGAGCAAAAAAATGCTATACACGGATAAAGGGTGAGTTTTCAAAACTGCACTGAAGATGGATAAGATATATAGTTAAAATAGTGGTTCTTAACAGGTGGTCCACTGGGGCCACAGTGTTTGCTTGAAGGCCATGAAATAAAAATGTGGAAACCCACATGGTCAGCCATAGAGAGTTCACATATTTAAACAATATTTAGTAAGACATAATAAACCCTGAAGAATTAACACTTTTTCATAGATAGATAAAGACTTGAAGAATTAACACGTTTTCATAGATAGATAAAGACTTGAAGACTTAACACTTTTTCATAGAGTAAGCCTTGAAGAATTAACACGTTTTCATAGACAGATAAAGACTTGAAGACAACACTTTTTCATAGATAGATAAAGACTTGAAGAATTAACACGTTTTCATAGATAGATAAAGACTTGAAGACTTAACACTTTTTCATAGATAGATAAAGACTTGAAGACTTAACACGTTTTCATAGAGTAAGCCTTGAAGAATTAACACGTTTTCATAGATAGATAAAGACTTGAAGACAACACTTTTTCATAGATAGATAGAGACTTGAAGAATTAACACGTTTTCATAGATAGATAAAGACTTGAAGACTTAACACTTTTTCATAGATAGATAAAGACTTGAAGACTTAACACGTTTTCATAGAGTAAGCCTTGAAGAATTAACACGTTTTCATAGATAGATAAAGACTTGAAGACAACACTTTTTCATAGATAGATAAAGACTTGAAGAATTAACACTATTTCATAGATAGATAAAGACTTGAAGACTTAACACTTTTTCATAGATAGATAAAGACTTGAAGACTTAACACTTTTTCATAGATAGATATAGACTTGAAGAATTAACACTTTTTCATAGATAGATAAAGACTTGATGAATTAACACTTTTTCATAGATAGATAAAGACTTGAAGACTTAACACTTTTTCATAGATAGATAAAGACTTGAAGAATTAACACGTTTTCATAGATAGATAAAGCCTTGAAGAATTAACACGTTTTCATAGATAGATAAAGACTTGAAGACAACACTTTTTCATAGATAGATAAAGACTTGAAGAATTAACACTTTTTCATAGATAGATAAAGACTTGAAGAATTAACACGTTTTCATAGATAGATAAAGACTTGAAGAATTAACACTTTTTCATAGATAGATAAAGACTTGAAGAATTAACACGTTTTCATAGATAGATAAAGACTTGAAGAATGAACACTTTTTCATAGATAGATAAAGACTTGAAGAATTAACACATTTTCATAGATAGATAAAGACTTGAAGAATTAACACGTTTTCATAGATAGATAAAGACTTGAAGAATTAACACTTTTTCATAGATAGATAAAGACTTGAAGAATTAACACTTTTTCATAGATAGATAAAGACTTGAAGACTTAACCCTTTTTCACAGATAGATAGAGTAAGACTTGAAGACTTGCCTCGAAATCCGTATCAATATGGAAAATCCGTATCAACATGGAAAATCCGTATCAATATGGAAAATCCGTATCAACATGGAAAATCCGTATCAATATGGAAAATCCGTATCAACATGGAAAATCTGTATCAATATGGAAAATCCGTATCAACATGGAAAATCCGTATCAACATGGAAAATCCGTATCAATATGGAAAATCCGTATCAACATGGAAAATCCGTATCAATATGGAAAATCCGTATCAACATGGAAAATCTGTATCAATATGGAAAATCCGTATCAACATGGAAAATCTGTATCAATATGGAAAATCCGTATCAACATGGAAAATCTGTATCAACATGGAAAATCCGTATCAATATGGAAAATCCGTATCAACATGGAAAATCTGTATCAACATGGAAAATCTGTATCAATATGGAAAATCCGTATCAACATGGAAAATCTGTATCAACATGGAAAATCCGTACTAGTTGACATCTATGAATTAATATACATCTTTTTCCTATTACTTTTTACATATGCATACCTGAACCTAATATCCGTCGATGTGTCGGGCCATTGGCGCAAATAAAACGGCGACACAACGCATTTCCATTTTCTGGACTACATCCTGCTGGAAATCTAGCAGGACCATGGTCCTGCTAGATTCAGTAGGAGTTTGAGAATGAACGCAGAAGAAGAAGAAGAACCTAATACACTTGAAGTATTCCTTATACATATTTGTATCATAGAAAACTGTAAATGCAATAAAGTTTAATATGAGTTATTAAGCTCTTGCTCTGCTCGATCTAGCAAAATAGGAATAGCAAACTTGTTACATAGCACAAGCTTGTGCTAGCTTAGCTAGTACAAGATTGTCTTATAATAAATACAGCAGAAAGAGTGTAATATGAATGTCAACATTAAATACTTAGCTGAACAGTGATTAGAAGTATTAACGAGTATCTTCCATTAATAAGGATGTTTACAAACTTTAGAAAAAATAAGCAGGAAAAATTCACTTTTAAATTGAAAAACAAACAAAAGCTGTTTCACACTTTCAGTGTCATAACAAATGACGGTGAAATCCCACAATAAGAGTCTACCTCCACACTTTTTATCAGATACACAAATTTGTGTAGTTTTGTGATGTCATTTACTGCATGTTTAGTCCAAAATACAAAATGACTACAGTAATTTTAAATTTGTTAGAGATGTACAATTTGGTTAGTCGCAACAACTGCTGCCAGATTCAGTGATTTTCAAGCTACACACTGAGAGCCCACCCCTCTTCGTGCCATCCACTGGGAGACCCACACATATAACCCTCCTAAAATAAATATCTTGACCCAGAACCACTGATCGGTAATTATAGACCAATTAAGGGACATAATTTGTTGGAAAAAATTACATAAAATTCATTTCACTTCCCGCAAAAAAAAGTTGATCTTTATTTTGGATAGAACCAAAATGGCTGCTTTTTTTCATATTACTTTTAAACACAGATTTGTTCCAATACTAATAATCGCATTTCTTATAATTTTTTGTTTGTTTGTTATAAATTTATTAAATGAGTTCAGTTTAACTATATAAAATTTAACTTATGCGGTTGTGTCCTTGGGTCTCACCAATGGCCCACTAAACAAACCACCCATGCAACAGAAAACTTTAGTAGATGACATGCCGTTATATTGAGGCTCTCTTATAGAAGCTTTGTAGCATGTCATATACAATTTTTGACTCCCTCTGAGTAGAGGCTCCTTCAATAGGCATTGTACTAAGCCGAAAGCTGAAGTCTCCTGGGTATGACAGAAAGCGCAGAAAAACCACCCCACTGCACATAGCAAGTAAGATCTAATCGCCCACAACTCCTGGGGTTCACAAACAACCTATATATACAAACTATATACATTTGAATCCCTCTATAACGCATTCTTTTATAACAAATTTCCCCATATAACAACACTTTAAAATTCCTAACTATATTTATTCCATATTTCTTAAATACTGTATATAGTGAATTACTGTTATTACATACACATTTTGTTGGTCTGAACTAAGTTGTTATAATGGTATTCCTCTGCACCATGAGAGCAGCTGTTTTTAAATGGCATAGTATCCTGGACTAATATGATTGAACCCATATTGGCTGGCAGCAATATTATACAACACTAGAAAGGAAACAACAAGAGCCAGAGGAAGACCAAGCAGAATGGGAATTGAAGGAATTACCAAAGTTCTGAGTCAGCACAATATTACTGCATATCAAACGTGTATAGCCTGAAAACCAATCTTATCCAATCTTGTGACGCATAACAGTAACAAAGTCTCTTATAACCTCGAAAATTTTCTTGGCCAAGCATGGAAGGTAAACAGTGTTTATATACTTTGTGCTTCTCTTTCTGACATAAGAACCACTAATTTAGAAAACCAGAATGATACAAGGGTCATGTCTCGGCAAGAGGCATTAATCCCCCAGTTAAAAAACAAGCAAGATAGATAGATACATAGATAGATAGATACTTGGCAAGAGGCATTAATCCCCCAGTTAAAAAACAAGCAAGATAGATAGATAGATACTTGGCAAGAGGCATTAATCCCCCAGTTAAAAAACAAGCAAGATAGATAGATACATAGATAGATAGATACCTGGCAAGAGGCATTAATCCCCCAGTTAAAAAACAAGCAAGATAGATAGATAGATACTTGGCAAGAGGCATTAATCCCCCAGTTAAAAAACAAGCAAGATAGATAGATACATAGATAGATAGATACCTGGCAAGAGGCATTAATCCCCCAGTTAAAAAACAAGCAAGATAGATAGATACATAGATAGATAGATACTTGGCAAGAGGCATTAATCCCCCAGTTAAAAAACAAGCAAGATAGATAGATAGATACTTGGCAAGAGGCATTAATCCCCCAGTTAAAAAACAAGCAAGATAGATAGATAGACCTTGGACTAGATACATTTGTTAAGACTATCACTAAAATTGCCTTCTTACCGCAATATCATGGCGAGTTCAGTGATCAGTGAAGTTTACAATCAGGAATATTTATGAGAAATTTAATGGTTGTCAAATTTCATTAGCAAAGTTCTAATGTGAATATAATTAATCCCCATCGAGGCCAACTCCTTGGAGTGGAGTTGGAGCGTAGTCCAACCAACAGAGACTGGAAACTAATTTTTGCTTGGCTATCCCCAATATCAAGCAGGATCACAGTTCTGCCCAAGCAAGCACAGGTGCTGAAGTCAGAGATGCCAGGCCGAGATTTACATCATGGTATCATGCAACCCGCCTACTGCGAACGAGAAGAGGATTATAATTAATAATGCCATGTAGTGACAACATCTGAAAGGAAAGCACAGAATAACAATACTGTGACTAACCATGCATGTTATAAGAGGCAGCTAAGAACATTTGAGGGAGAAATCGGCTGTTTCACCCACATAGGTCAAATGGACCTAAAAGCAATGATGGAGTATGATGTGTCAAACAGAAAGATGCCAATATCGTAGTCAAGCTGTAAACTATAAATTATACAATAAATTATATTATTTCAACTACATCCTATTACTCTGCAGATGTTTGAGAATCAGTGCAGAAGATAATTAATTAACAGAGGTAATTACCACTGAAGACAGATGTGTCTGTCTACTTGATGCAAATAAAACAGGCACAACACTTTTTCATTCTCTGGACTATATCCTGCTAGAAATCTATTGAGAGATTTATGAGAGATCCTATAAGAGAGATCCAGCGGGAGTTTGAGAATGAACGCTGAAGAAGAAGAGATAGGTAATAGAAAAACACTTGCCCTTGTGCTGACGGACCCAAAAGAGGAGCAAAGAATAGCAACACTGGTACCTACCAGGTATGCTGTAAGATGACTAAGGAGGTTTGGGGGGATGGAATTAGCTGGCACATCCCACAGAAGGATCAAAGTCACCCAGAAGTCATGCTGAAGTTGGATGTGTCATGTCAAAAGGTGCAGATATTGCAGCTAATCTGTAATCTATGACACAAGTCATTCGGTTCTACTAATCTGCAGGAGTTCAAGAAGAAGAAAGTCACTGAAATATGTTGAGCCCTACTATCTATTAACTTTGGCTGAGTCCAACTGTATCTATTTACTTGAACAAAAGTTCACCAAAAACTTCCGAAATAACTAATTGTATCTATGACGCTGCAGCTGCTATTGGTGCTAACAAAACAGATCCCCTGTCACTGTATTCTTCCTGGTCTTGTTGAGTAAATGAGCTGTTCCGAGAACTTTCTCTTGAATTTCCACTAAACTTTGTCTTCTTTCTGCTCATCAATTTCTTCATATCTGTTACAAATGTCCTGGACTTCAAAATTGAAGAAGTAGTTTTAACATTTGGCTGTTGGCTCCCTTGCTCCATATTATCTGTGAGAAAAAATAAGAACATTAATGTTTTCAGTTTTACTTGTATGTGCATACAAACCTATTTAAATACATACTTTACTTTCTGCGATCAATATTTAAAATGTCGTATAAACAGCGAAACTCATATTTCACAACATCCAATGAACTGGATATTTAGTTTGTATTTACTCTGGGTATTTAGCAGCGATTTAATATAAACTATGAAATCAATATAGGATACAAAATATATCTACAAAAACTAGGAAAACTAATTAGAATCAGTTAAGGATACATAATACAAGGTGTACATAAATTGTTGTGCACTGAATTTATAATGTGCTCAATATGACATCATTGAAACTTGTGCATTACCTTGGTCCAGTGTACAGCATGACTCAGAATATTTCTGTTAGCTGTAGAGTTAACTTTTATTCTCTGATCAATATTTGTGCCAACCACTGAAGATGACATGGCCAGATTTTGAACCAATGATTTCATAAATGAAAGTCGTACACCTTAAACATTTCGCTAGGAGATGCTGTCAGTAGTTGGAATCATTGATGAAGTTTGTGGTGAAGAAAGTTACATTCGTTTTTGTACTTGGACAAGCGGATGTTAGGGGGAAATGAAAAAGCAGACAGACTTGCCACAAAGTGTGTTTGCGTTGGATTGAGTTGTTAAAATTGGGGGTAAATATGCAGAAAATATTATTTGAAAGTTTATGCAGAAGTTTTCTGATGCACAAGTTCCTCACCTCAAGATCGTTAGAAATTGTATAAATAAGCACAGATGAAGACGGACATGTCTGTCCATTGTCACAAATAAAATGAAGACAATGAATTTCCGTTATCTGGACTAAATCCAGCTGGAAATCTAGTAGGCCATTGTCCTGCTACAAGTGAGATCCAGCGGAGTTTGAAAGGAACAAAGAAGGAGATAAATAAGGTTTGTGATATTGGTATAGTGGAATCCCATTATAACAACTTGGTCAGAACTGACACAATATGTATGTAATAACAGAAATTCGATATATACCATGGAATCTCGTTATAACAACATGGTCCTGACCAACACAATATGTACCGGTATGTAGTAACAGAAATTCGCTATATACAGCACAAACAATATATAATAAATATAATTGGGAATTTTGAAAAGTGTTGTTATATAGGGAAAGTTGTTGTAACAGAATGCGCTATAGAGGGATTCTGCTGTAATATGCAAGATACACACCAAATCTGGAGATCCTATGATTTCTTAAGAAATACATAACAAATCTACAATAAAATTATCTAGATCCCATGTAAGTCTTTACAACATGACTTGAGACTAATGGTGGATGTTTCCAGATTAGCTGTAGAAATGACTTCTTTGTGCTACAAGCCACTTCACCCAATACACAATTAACATGAGTAGTACAAGTAGATGCCACAACATGTTGATTATTTCCCTTGTCTATGTTTCTAAATTTTATGTTCATCAATTAACAATTTAAATATTTATTTATTTAGGGTTAGGACTGGTTATGTACACAATTGACATTATCAGTATTTTTCATAAATGTACCATTGTGGACATTACACAGATCCGAACTAAATACCCACATTTCATTGGGTGTTCTGTCATCAATAATGTAAACTAGTGCACAGTTACTTTATAGACACCCTGTATATCCACCAACTTCTTGGGAACAAACTAGACACAATTAATAATACAAGATATATTTACAAACACTGCAAAAACTAATATGAATCAACTAAAGTTTAAAATATTTGCTAATGTCTGAAAACTAATTTGAATCAATAAGAATTTAAATCATAATTTACAAATGTCTGAAAACTAATATTATAATCAACTAAGGTTACAGAATGTACCTACAAATATCAGGAAAACTAATTGGAATCCACTAAGGTTATATATATACTTACAAACAGGAAAATCAATTAGAATAACTAAGGTTACAGAATATACCTACAAATAGGAAAATCAATTAGAATCAACTTCTTAGACTAATCCATAAGTTCCCAACATATTTCAGTTTATAATAATTATTTGTATAAAGAGATTAGCAATTGTTATTACATTTAATAACCACTGAAAAGATCAAGGGGAGAAGAGATAGGGAACAACAAAGAGAAAAGTTGCTAGATGAACTAGTATTGTGGCAAGGTAGAAATTCACCAACCGAGCTTATTGACAACACAAGAGACAGAGAGTCGTGGAGAAACATGATCGCCTATGCTATTTGGCATGGCACTTGATTGATTGATTAATAAAGAGAATTTTCACAGTAGCTTCTGAAGCAATCCCCAGTTGTCCACTAATTGAGAAAGTACTCTATCCATGTCAAAGTGGGTCAACTGGTTAGTTTTTTGTAATTTTCTTTACTTATAGGACTGGTATGTCAGAGTTGTTTTTTTTACTGTGAGGACTAAGTTAAGGTACCGGAATTGTATTTTTTACTCCTTCTTCTATGTGATTTGTCCTTTGCAAAACATTTTCTTCACTGCCATTCTGTAAGCCTCCTGGTTATGTGCAAGATAACCAGATATCCTCTTCCAGTGTCATAGACCTATTCAGTAAGTCTTTGGTATCCTGTGCCCACTGTAGTCTTGGTCTGCCTCTAGTTTTCTTTCCTGAAACCTTACCCTCCGTGATTAATTTGTCTCATTATGTCTTTTTATATATGCAAAATATGTTATCTAGCATTTTTTGATAGCTTCTAAGGAGCTAATCTTCTATGTTCAGTTCTCTATGGACTGCTTTGTTGGAGCATCTTTCTTTCTATGATATTCTTAGTACTTTTCTATAATATTTCTTTTCAAATGAAGATATTTTCATTTTAATTGCAGATGTCATTTTCCAACCATGTTGCCACTGGAAAGACATAAATTGGCACTTATCCTATTCTGGATGAAGCCATCAATCTAGCATTTTTTGACTGTAATGATTTTCAGGCAATATAAATATGTTCAGTAGTTTGCCATTGCTTTCTGAATGGTCTGAATGCACAATTGTCAGGGATCAAAATCTGTACTTTGGCCATCACTTACGCGCACTGTACCACTCCAAAGAGAAAACACTAAACATCAATATGTTTCTACAATAATAATAATAAAAAGATAAATTTATATTGGGCGTGTAATTAGAATAAATTAAAACAGACTGTCACTACAAGCATTAAAATGAGTACTGGATGGCAAAAGAAAAAGAGGAAGACCAAGAAAGACTCTTTGCAGAACAACTATCAAAGAGGGTATTACTATGGGTCTAACAATATGTAAGAATTATTCAGCGCTGAAGGAACATAGATAAATAGATTAATTGTAACTTTGTTTTTCTGTTTACCCCTTATGCACCACCAAGACAAGAGACAGGGGATGATGGAGATCCGTTGCAGCCAACCTTCGCTGCGGAGACAGCACTTAATGATGATGATGATTACCCCTTAGATTTCATGTGATGTTTTTTTGTAGGGCCATTGCTAATCTCTTTTTTACTTCTAGAATTGATAAAGATAATGTGTATATCCTATGGGTTCAGAAGTTACTCCCCATTGCTAATCTCTAATTTACTTCTAGAATTGATAGGTAAAGATACTGGGTATAGCCTACGGGTTCAGAAGTTACTCCCCATTGCTAATCTCTTTTTTACTTCTAGAATTGATAAAGATAATGTGTATATCCTATGGGTTCAGAAGTTACTCCCCATTGCTAATCTCTAATTTACTTCTAGAATTGATAGGTAAAGATACTGGGTATAGCCTACGGGTTCAGAAGTTACTCCCCATTGCTAATCTCTAATTTACTTCTAGAATTGATAGGTAAAGATACTGGGTATAGCCTACGGGTTCAGAAGTTACTCCCCATTGCTAATCTCTATTTTACTTCTAGAATTGATAGGTAAAGATACTGGGTATAGCCTACGGGTTCAGAAGTTACTCCCCATTGCATAAGTAAAAACAGAGTTGTACAGCTAGCTCATAATTACTGTGGTTAACAAATCACACAGAAATGTTATAAAGCATGTTAGTTAAATAAAGCGACCAATTGTGTGTGGTGATCCTTCTCAATGGGGACTAGGTTATTTTTATTATGGGATATGGGGTTAAAAAAAGGGTGAAAAAACTCAATTAATTTATATGGTTTTGATATAACAGAATTGGACTTAGTCCACAGTTGATAAATCGTACAGCACCTCTAAGAATAAAAACTGCAACTTATGCAGGTATCAAACACACCTCCTGTTTACACAGGTATCAAACACACCACCTGTTTGATGGGTCTACACATTTTTGTGACCTCTCAGTCAATGAACCTTCATTGTTTTTAATTACAGTTCAACTATTTTAAATAGACATGCTCAATGTAAGTACTTCGCACAGACATTTTTGCAATACTATTTTTAATATAGACTTGCTTCTTCCTTTAGAGATCTTACTCGTTGAAACACTATAAAATTCTAGTGACAATCAAACATTTTAAATTTCACAAAATCTCTTCACTAACAACACAAATTTCATACTCTTAATTATCACACCTATGCCACATTAAAAAAAGTATATGAAAAATATATTTGCTTTTGACGGATCATCTTGTGTTAGATTGTCAAATACACTATAAATGAGACCAGCTATTGTCTGGTCCCTATCTGGTCTACTGAAATAACACTTGTGATGACTACATGATGTCATTGCTGGGAACAAGGAAAGAATACAGTTATGTAAATTGAAACTCTTAGGTGAAAAAAACCTCTCTACTGCTTTTATTAAGCCCACATTTTTCTATTTCCATGCTTTTATATCCCTAAGTATGGGGACTAGATGAGTCCTTCTAGTCCAATAACCTAAGCATGGGGACTAGGCGAGTCCTTCTAGTCCAATAACCTAAGCATGGGGACTAGGCGAGTCCTTCTAGTCCAATAACCTAAGCATGGGGACTAGGCGAGTCCTTCTAGTCCAATAACCTAAGCATGGGGACTAGGCGAGTCCTTCTAGTCTAATAACCTAAGCATGGGGACTAGGCGAGTCCTTCTAGTCTAATAACCTAAGCGTGGGGACTAGGCGAGTCCTTAATAACCGCATGCTACAGAAAAAAACAATTGGTCAAATGACAGACACACAAAGGAGATGTAACTGCACACCATGACAGCATTACTATATTCACACAACTATTGTGCATTTAGTCACACACACGTAGGTTGTAGTATGGAAGACAGAATTCGAGTTTCACAAGGGATGGTGTAACCACACAAATACAATTATATTTACAAGTATAGCCATTTAGTCACACACTCATTATATTATAATGCAGAAGCTAAGATATATTTGATAGAAAAGTGCATGATAAAAAAAGGTGCGGGTCACTATTTTCAAAATTGAATAAAGTATTAGGCCCCTATGTGGAATTACTGTCAAGGTCACATGGGAGTCTGAGGCAATGAAAGAGCTGATATACTGGCGGGTAAAACTGTAGTGATAAAAAGAGATTTTAATCTCATGTATATCATGGATACATTATACCTACACACCCGTAACCTGTCTGGGTTGTAATCATGACTACCACATTGGATGCATCAATACACAGAGTCCTCCATTGATTTCTCAACACAGTCCTCTATCAATTTCTATCTTCAACGATGCTTCCGATTGAGGAAAAAAATCATGTCCAGTCCTTGATGTTATCTGTGCATGATTTTCCTGGTCCTCCTTCTGCTTCTTCCAAATTCGACGGTTCCATGTAGTATTATGTCATGACAAGGAATCATGTCTGTATACATGTCCAAACCATGAAAGCTTTTGTCATTTCACTACTGAAAGCAATGGTTCTTGTGGAAACAAACATCAGGAAATTATCTGTATACATCCCTATTGTATTTCTTACATACACATTTGTCTTATAGGAGATTTGTTGAATTAATTTGTAACATTTGTACTTAAAGGCATGTAATCGTCTCTCCATGTCCACAGTGAGTGTTCAACTCTCACGACCATAGGGGCTACAGCACAAAAGAAAGCACTAGTGAGTTGTACAATTTGATTTTCACTTTAACACCGATGTTGTTTTTCCAAATCACCGTTCGCCTTGACATAGAAGCTAAAGCCATCACTAGCCTTATTATTTTCTGCTTTGAACTTTCCATCTCTGTATATGCTAGATCGAAGATGTTTGAAAGTATTAACTTCCTAACGTTTATACAACGCAGATAAATATTGCAATGGATGCATTACACAATGATTAATGTCTGTTGAAGAAGACAATATATTTCAAAGAATGATGTTTTTGTGGCTGTTATTATTCGTGTTCCATGATTCCATGGTTATTGGTGTACATCTTGGCCTGGTATGTCCGACTTCATCACCTGTGCTTGTTTGGGCAGGACTGTTATCCTGCTGGATGTATGGATGACCCGACTAATCTTAATTTCCAGTCTGAACACTCAAGACATGATGTCACTGATGGATTAGTAAATCGAGGTAAGAAGTCTGGCTAGTGTGAGTAGAAGAGTCCTCACTGGATGCAGTGGAGAGTACAGAACAGCATCCAGCACGGTGATAGAAGTGTAGGTGGACTACCCTAAATTTTCTCTATGTAAGGCAGTTATTGCATTAGACTCTCAGTTCATACTTCAAAATATACAAACTGGCAAGTGTTGATGTGCTATCTGGCATTTATAGCAATTTCCAACCTCCATGACATGACATGGATCTAATGCCTGGGAATTTCAATTTGTACCACAATGAGAGAGCAGACATGCTTGCATCAAATGATCAGCTATAATAATGTAATATTGTTATTAGTACCTAATATAACTAACAAATAGTAAAACTGAATATAAAAGAGAAATAACACCCAAAAAAACACAAAGGAACAAGGACTTTGATTTGTGTTATTTCTCTTTTACATTAGTTGTACTATCTGTTAGTTCTATTTGTTATATTAGTTCTATTTGTTATATTAGTTACTAGTGACAATTATACATTATCATAGTGGTTATCCCTTCTTAGTCTTGTTACTGTGGCACTCTCCACCTAGCTGGATATCCTCGGACAGTTTGGTTATTTATACTTATGTTAAATTATACAGTAATATAGGAAATTCACAATGGATAAGGTAATACTGCTGAATCTGTTCCAGTAGCCCATGTTGGGAGCAGTCACCATGATTGATGACAGATCAAGGCTGAAACTGTTTCAGTAGCCCCTGTTGGGAGCAGACACCATGATTGATGACAGATCAAGGCTGAAACTGCTTCAGTAGCCCCTGTTGGAAGCAGACACCATGATTGATGACAGATCAAGGCTGAAACTGTTTCAGTAGCCCCTGTTGGGAGCAGACACCATGATTGATGACAGATCAAGGCGTAAACTGTTTCAGTAGCCCATGTTGGGAGCAGACACCATGATTGATGACAGATCAAGGCTGAAACTGTTTCAGTAACCCCTGTTGGAAGCAGTCACCATGATTGATGACATATCAAGGCTGAAACTGCTTCAGTAGCCCCTGTTGGGAGCAGACACCATGATTGATGACAGATCAAGGCTGAAACTGTTTCAGTAACCCTTGTTGGGAGCAGACACCATGATTGATGACATATCAAGGCTGAAACTGTTTCAGCAACCCCTGTTGGGAGCAGTTACCATGATTGATGACATATCAAGGCTGAAGCTGTTTCAGCAACCCCTGTTGGAAGCAGACACCATGATTGATGACATATCAAGGCTGAAACTGTTTCAGTAACCCCTGTTGGAAGCAGTCACCAGGACTAGTGACACATCATTGCTAAAACTCATGGAATATAGTATTGAATGTGGAACTATTAAAACTGGGCCCCTGCAGGTTACAATGAGAAGTATATTTAAGCCACAGGAAACATTAGCATGCATATCCTTTGACAGAGAACATATGGGTTGGCCTGGAGAGCAATAACATCACTTCATACCTATATTGTGTACAGTACAAGAAAAAGTGCCTACATTTGAATGAAATACATCTAAAACTTGAATATAAATAATCCTAAATTATTTAACGAAATGAAATATCGATAAAGACACATTTTACTGTAGATGATGCATCGATCTTCTGCTGGATGCATCGATCTGCGCAATATGCACAGAGAGCTCCCTGCTCTCCCTTGGAAGACCCTGGCGGGGTGAGGGGGGGGGGGGTATCAGTGCATAGCACAGATAGATTCTTCTGGCAGCAAACCTAGTGACTTTTTAATCTCTAATATTAAATTAACCATTTTGACAACACAGTTTACTAGTGATGTGATTACAGTAACATCACGAAAGCTGAGTGTACAATACCACAGTTGGAATGGAACTGCGAATGAAATGGAATATTTAAGAATTGGAATGTAGGCACTTGTTCCCATATTGTACCCGAAATTGTTTTTGATTAGCTGCCAAAAAGCAAACAACCACAACATTATAACAGACAAATAAAGTTTAGTACAAATTATACTTTCAATACATAATTATATTTAGTTTATGTTGGTTTTCGAAACAAAAAAAAAGGAATCAAGGAATATTAACAGGAACAAATCTAAGGATCACAAAATATATGAAACATTTAATTTCTAGCACAGATGAGTTCATAACAAGATTAGATTTGGTTGAAAGGACCAATAAAAATGCAGTTTACCAGAATGTCCACATTGTTGAGGATTTGCCCCTTTACGCTGAAAGTTGGTATTGAACAGATAAATGATTATAATGATAATATTGACATGCATTAACATAAAAATAATTAAACTAACTGAAGCCCACCGAAGACGGATGTGTCGGGCCATTGGCGCAAATAAAACGGCGACACAGCGCATTTCCATTCTCTGGACTACATCCTGCTGGAAATCTAGTAGGACCATGGCTACAAGGGAGATCCAGCAGGAGTTTGAGAATGAACGCCGAAAAAGAAAAAAAACAAAAAAAAAACTAACTGAAGTAGTTCCTATGAAGGATTTTGATTTTCAACTGTTATTGAATTTTTAAGCAACACTCTAGGCCAAAAGGGACAGAGTAGCGGCTGAGGGGTTCCAGAAAGATGTGACCACTGAAATGATATATACCACGAATTGTAGCAATAAAGTTCAAAAACTTGAAGACTTGTACAGAAAGTGGGTGATATATTTTATTTAGGCATCGGCGGGGGTGGGGGGGGGGGGGGGGTGGGAGAACATGGAAGAAAACCTTTCCTAAATGGAAGTCATGGGCAAAACTAGGTTCAGAACCACTGGGCTATTCTATGTCTATCTCATGATCTTCACTGTGGTGAAGAATTATGAAGATCCATGCAAGACTGTTGGAAAAGAGAAAAAACTTTCCTATTGGGAGAAATAACCTTCTTATTGGGAGAAATAACCTTCCTATTGGGAGAAATAACTTTCCTGCTGGCAACATGTCTCATCAATCAATCAATAAACCCATAACCCTTCAGGGTTTTAGGGGTACCACGTTGGATGTTTAAGCACACAGAGTCCTCCAGCGAATTCTATCCTCAGCTCTGCGGATAAGTGTAGAAATATCTTGTCCTGTCCATTCCTTGATGTTGTCTATCCATGCCTTTATTTGCCCTCCTCTGCTTCTTCCCCTTTGACGGTTCCCTGCAGTATTGTTTTTGACAAGGAATTATGTCTACATACATGTCCAAACCATGCTAGTTTTCGTCGTTTCACTATTGAAAGCAGTGGTTCTCGAACGCCTGCATATATTTTTATTTTATTTCTTACGTACACATTTGTCTTATGTTCCCTATAGGAAATTCGTAGAATTCGTCTGTAGCATTTGTATTCGAATAATTACAAGACAATCATGATCACAAATAATATGGAATGCCCAGATTTTGAGCCAATTATTTCTTGAACAGAAATACTTCACTGAGAGATACTTTCAGTGGTTGGAGTCATTGATGAAGCCTGTGCTGAAGAGTTACCTTCATTTTTGTACCTGGACACATGGATATTAGTGGAAATGAAAGAGCAGACAGACTTGTCATAATAATAAAATCTTGTTCTAGGAGGTCGTGGTGACTGGATTACTAGAATTGCAACCTCCACTTTCTTTTTATGGTTGTAAAACTGGCTTTCTGAGCATGTGCTTAATCCGTCTACATTTTCCTTCTTCTTTCTATCTCCCAGATTTTGGTCAATTTGTTTGAATATTTTCATTTCTTATCATATCCTTCCACTTAATGTTTAGTATTCCTCTTAAGCAGTTATCACAAGTATCTGTAGTTTATACTGTAGTGTTTTAATCATTTTCTAGGTTTCCAAGCCATACAAACGTACTGTCAGGTTTCCAAGACATACAGAAGTACTTTCAGGGTTTCAAGCCATAAAACAGATATAGACATATTTCAAGTGAACGAAAGAAGAAGAAGAAGCCATACATAAGTACTTTCAGGTTTCCAAGCCATACAGAAATACTTTCAGGTTTCCAAGCCATACAGAAGTACTTTCAGGTTTCCAAGCCATACACAAGTACTTTCTCCATATTTCTATTAAAGATCATAAATGGTGTGTAGGTTTATATCCTTCACTCTCAAGATGTTTTTTTAAAACACAAAAGCTGTTCTGGCTTTGACCATCTTTGCATTCATTTTATAAATTTTAACCGACCATTATTGCACTCTGGGCAAATTCATATGTGCTCACCCACCCCAGTAGATATTGCTGAGTATGCATGCTAATTGTTTGTATGGCTCGCTGATTGAATACTCTCCCCATTACACTCCACGGACCACACGCATTCAATTTTAATTGTTCCACTTTTAATACTAAATACCTGGAGTTTCAAAGGAAAATATGAACACACAGAGACCAACTAATTGAAGTGAAGATGGAGGCATAGTCTAGCCAACATAACCTGGAGCTAAGATTGGTCAGGCAATCCCTGACATCAGTTCCGCCCAAGCAATCACTGATCCTGAAGTCGGAGATGCCAGGCCGAGAGGCGCACCAGCAACCATAACGTCCTAGTAACACACAACACTAGATAACATGTTTTGGCTCATTTTTCTTTTAGGTCTTCACTGCGCTATAAATAGCAAACTGTTTACATTATTACCTAGCTGATGTCATGAATTTCTGTGGAACACCAATCAAATCGATGCATGTCATGATGTCACATCTCCTAATGTAGAGGAGACATTTGAGAAAACTTAACATAATTAGGCCTATACTAAATATAACAACTGCTGCACAAGCAAATCCTACCGTAATTCTAAACACTAATTCTAACCCTACCCATAATTCAATCACATGAAGCGCATGCCCAATCATATTGTAAAGGTTAGGTAATACCTCTCAGTAGAATGAAACTAGAACAAAGGTCACTGTAAAGACCCAAAAGAAAAGCGAGCCCATGTCTTCACTACAAAAAGGGATTATGTATTTTTCTGTTTCTCCTCTTTTGTCAGAACAAACATACAAATACATTGGATCATATAACTCACTTATATGAAGAACAAAAACAAAGGATTCACATATAATTGTACACATACCTTTTCCTGTAATAGGCTGTTGTTGGTTATAGGACTGATTCAGAGGGTAAAGGTTATTGGGGTCATCTGTAGACCTTTCTTTAGTCTAAGGTTTTAAAAATAAAAAATAAAAATTTGATATTAAATGATGTAACAGCTTATGTACCGTAGTTAGTAAATAAAATTATTTAATGCACTAGATTTGTTCAGATACTGTCGGGTTGAAATTTTTTGTGTTGCTTACCCTGATAAATAAGGAAGCGATTGGCAATGGCATATTGCAAAATAACACAGCTGAAAAACATATGGAAAAACAACAAAATAGAAATGAAAGTGCTAATGTTACGAACTTTTATTTTTCTGGTTCCAACATACGGATGTGAAACATGGACCCTAAGTAAAACAGCGACAAAGAGGATCAACGCCTTCGAGCTGAAATGGTACAGGAAGATACTTAGAATATCATGGAAGGATAAAATCAGAAACTCAGACATTATAAACACATTGAATATTCCAGAGTGTTGGTTACTAAACACAATAACAAATAGAAAACTACGCCTGTTTGGTCATATAAAGAAACACAACTGTTTAGTAAGACAAATAATGGAGGGAAGAGTATCTGGGAAGAGGAGAAAGGGCAGACCAAGAAGACGATGGACTGATGACATTAAAGATAACATAAATACATCGCTAGAAAATGCAAGTCACATCGCCCAAGACAAGAGTGAGGTTCATAGAGTTCATTGGGAAGACAACGTTCTGGAAGGAATACATCACATGACACCCTGATATGCCTCATGTTGCCAATGTATTTGCCAACCAGGCTCACCATATGGGAACAAAAGTGAGCATGACATCATACAGTCCATAACCAATATTTTATTAATAAATAAATGCGAATGTCGCAGTGAAATGGTAGTTCGCCATCTTCGTTGAAAAAAACCATTTATGTTGGTTGATTATAGCGATGTTGATCAGATCAGTGGCGTAGCGAGAGGGGGGCGGAGGTGCGGACCGCCCCAGGCGGCATCATAGAGAGGGCGGCAAATTTATTTTCGTCCAGGCTTTCACAATCACTGCCATATTTTTTTAATGTCACAAGGGCGGAAAATTATGATTCCGCCCTGGGCGCCATTGACCCACGCTACGCCACTGGATCAGATTGACAATTGTGC
The DNA here is from genome assembly GCA_034231615.1 of Meghimatium bilineatum. Taxonomy (NCBI): domain Eukaryota; kingdom Metazoa; phylum Mollusca; class Gastropoda; order Stylommatophora; family Philomycidae; genus Meghimatium; species Meghimatium bilineatum. Next base: position 14,167,590 of record CM067302.1, on the reverse strand, counting down.
TTCACAATAACATTTGTATACAACAATGGCGTCTGCTTTGAGTTGTATGGGGGAAGATTGCGTCATCACAGTTATGGCGATATTGGACATTTCAGCAATGGGTACTATTTCTGCTTCTACAAATAGTGATGTTATCTGTCATAGATTATGAGATTATGAGTACAAGTAAACGCCACAACATGTTGAATTATTTCCCTTGTCTATGTTTCTAAATTTCATGTTCATCATTTAATAATTGAAATATTTATTTGTTTAGGGTTAGGGTTAATTATGTAATGTAAAACACAACTATTCTAACCCTAACTCAAACCCTAAAAAAATATAACATTTAAATGATGAACATGAAATTTACAAAACACAGACAAGGGAAATAACTGAACTATGTTGTGGTCTGTACTTGTACTGTACCGATTATGGCCTCTGCCTACTGACACTGTCACAAATCGATAGATTGGAAAAATTCAAAATGAGGCAATAAGAGCTGCACTGGGGTGTACTTGGAATACACCCATCACTAGAATGAGATTTTTGCTCGATCTCCCCAGTATTAGAGTGCAACTCGATCTCCCCAGTATTAGAGTGCAACTCAATCTCCCCAGTATTAGAGTGCGACTCGATCTCCCCAGTATTAGAGTGCAACTCGATCTACCCAGTATTCGAGTGCAACTCAATCTCCCCAGTATTAGAGTGCAACTCAATCTCCCCAGTATTAGAGTGTGACTCGATCTCCCCAGTATTAGAGTGTGACTCAATCTCCCCAGTATTAGAGTGCGACTCAATCTCCCCAGTATTAGAGTGTGACTCGATCTCCCCCAGTATTAGAGTGCGACTCGATCTCCCCAGTATTAGAGTGCGACTCGATCTCCCCAGTATTAGAGTGCGACTCGATCTCCCCAGTATTAGAGTGCGATATCAAGTAGCACAAGCGAAGTCATATCTAAAAATAACAGAATATACTCACCACCAACATCAAGATGAGACAAACGGAAAACAAATCAGGCAGGGTAGGTCATGGATGGCAGAAGCTGAAGACACAATGCAAAGAGTATTTGAAATAGAAGAAGTAGAAAAGGGCAGTGAATAGAAGGAGGTAGAGATTGAGGAAAAAATCACTGACTAATGTAATAATTCAACTAGATACAGAGTGTTGGAAATGGACTGGTATCATGGCAGAGGTTACAATAGTAGAACTCGCTCAGCTACACTCCAGCTACACTCAAAACCACAAGACATAATTATATATACAGATGGCCCAGTCAACAGAAGTACAAATAAATGCGGTTGGGGTTTTATTGCCTACAGAAACAGTTTCAAGTTGGTTGAGAGATCATCTGCATACTCCACTATCACATCGAGAATGAGGATGGAGATAGAGGGAGTTACAGCAGCACTAAGTTGGTTAATAACTGATACATCAACACACTTGGTAATACTCACAGACTCTCAAAGAATGCTGCGCAAGTTCGAAAATAACATGCTCAGAAAGGAATGGGCTGCGTTATTGAACAACTCAACATTACATGGCTATACTGTCCAGTCACGTTGGAGTCAGAGGAAACGAAAGAGCTAACTTATTGGCAGACAATGCTGCGATTGACGGTACAGCACTGCAAAGAGTTAAGGCTGACTTAACTAAATCAGTCATAAATTCATTGCACAATGAAGAGGTTGACAATGAGACTGAAAATGTCCACATACAAAGAATGACAGAATTGGAAGTGATTAATGGTGAATGAAGAACATGTACTACTTTTGGAGAGAACTGAAGATCATGTAATCAACACCTCACTGGAACTTTGAGTCTACATACACTTGAATGGCTACTGGAATGGAGAGTGGAGCACTTATGGGAAAACCCTGTGTGCTATGATGCTAGTTTCTAATCAAGAACTCATCTTAAATTTCTCCCAGCGGTCATCCACCATATCATCTTCAATACAACAGCAAACATCTAGTAGATGATATAGTCTACATATACAGTCAAATCCCTCTATAGCGCATCCTTTTATAACAAATTTCCCTATATAACAACACTTTCAAAATTTCCAATTGTATTTATTATTTATTGCTTATATAACGAATTTTTGTTATTATACGATGTACATATTCATCAGTCCGGACCAACTTGTTATACTGGGATTTGGCTGTCAGAGCAACTTTTTATACTGGGATTTGACTGCCAGACCAACTTGTTATACTGGGATTTGACTGCAGGACCAACATGTTATACTGAAATTTGGCTGCTGGACCAACTTTTATACTGGGATTTGACTGCCGGAGCAACTTGTTATACTGGGATTTGTCTGCCGGACCAACTTGTTATACTGGGATTTGACTGCAGGACCAACATGTTATACTGAAATTTGGCTGCCGGACCAACATGTTATACTGGGATTTGGCTGCCGGAGCAACTTTTTATACTGGGATTTGACTGCCGGACCAACTTGTTATACTGGGATTTGACTGCAGGACCAACATGTTATACTGAAATTTGGCTGCCGGACCAACTTGTTATGCTGGGAGTTGTTTGTATGAAGACACTTTCCTCTAGTGGAAGTCCAACAGTACTTAATCTGTACAATTATATTTTGACCCCTCTGAGTAGAAAGCTTCTTTTCAAGGCTGAATACAGCGGCCGATGAAAATGAATGTGTCAGGCTTTTGGCGCAAATAAAACGGTGACACAACGCATTTCTTTTCTCAGGACTACATGCTGCTGGAAATCTAGTAAGACCTTTGTTTTCTACAAGAGAAATCCAGCGGGAGTTTGAGAATGAACGCTGAATGAGATGAAGAACACACAGAGAGTTGGAGTCTTTTGGGTATGAAATCAATCTCTGAAAAAATGTTGTTATTATACAAAAGGAACGCTTGAGTGTTGTCGGGACCCGAAAGGGGAGCAAAGAATAGCAACACTGTTTACCTTCCGCACATGTCGTAAAAGGAGACTAAGGAGGTTATGGGATGGAGTTGGCTGTCCCATCCCATATAGGGTTGCCATGCTGAAGTCGGATGTGTCAGGCCAAAAGGTGCAGATATCACAGCAATGCTGTAAACCATGATACAATGCATTCCATTCTCTGGACTACATCCTGCTAATCTGCAGGAGTTTGAGAACGAACGCAGAAGAAGAAGAAGACACAAATGGATAAAAGTGTGTTATTGTGTGTAATTACTAAGGATATAAAAACAAAAAAACTTTTCTCATGTGTGTAGGTGATCAAACTCCTACTTGCTAGCAGAATGTAGTCTAGAAAACAGATTTCTTTGTGCCATGGTTTGTAGCTTAGCTGTGATGTCTGCGCCTAAAGCTAACTTCAGCATGACTTTTTGGGTCACAGACTTTTGCGACAGCGAACCTAACCACCACAATCTCATTTAATACCTCTACTTGTGACATACATACCCTGAAACAGGGTACATAACCCATGTTTCTTACCATGATTTAAACTCCAGCCCTCACAATTGAGACAACATTCAAACTGTTTGTCCACATTGTCATTTGATTATAGAAGGGGACACAACTGATGGAATACAGTAAAATATATTAAGGATGTATGAGTTATCTCACCTGCAAGGATTCGTTCAGAAGAGAGCTGCGCTGAAAGGGTAGTGGTGCATTTGTTAGAGTTGAAACAGAAACGGGTGCCTGGTGATCTGTCAGATTCTTCTCCTGTGAATTCTTCTGCTGGCCTGACTGTTGGGGTGTTGTGTTTGCAGATCCGGATTCCTGCTTTTGGGAATTTTGTGATTCCTTGGGTTGACTGTTTGGACTGTTCTTATCTGATTAATGACAATCATTTTAGTATCATGTCAACATCATTTCAGCATCATGTCAACATATTTTATGTTGAAATTTTAGAATTTCAACATAATTTTACCTTAATATTTACAATTTCAACATAATTCTACCTTAATGTTTACAAAATTTTAACATAATTTTACCTTAATGTTTACACAATTTCAACATAATTTTACCTTTAATGTTTACACAATTTCAACATAATTTTACCTTAATGTTTACACAATTTTAACATAATTTTACCTTAATATTTACAATTTCAACATAATTCTACCTTAATGTTTACACAATTTCAACATAATTTTACCTTAATGTTTACTTATTCCAATAAAATTTATGTCGAATTTCAACACTCTGTGAAGCATGACATTTATGCTTTAAAAAATATTTGAAGAACACAGGGTATAAATCAACACATCAAACTTAGTATTATTTTTACAAATGTCAAGACAGTGCTAATGTGTGAAGATCTGGAGAAATACTAAAACACTTGTCTTGTCTTCTTGTACTATCCATGTGTGCCGTTAGGAGTCATGGGGAGCAGAAGTCTTCTTTTTTTCGCTAACTATAATGCTGGTGCCATGGTGTTCTAGTATTTCTCTGATGTCATCTATTTATCTTCGTCTAGGTCTTCACCTGTTTTTCCTCTCAGATGATCTTTTATTGAATGCAATCTGGTTCCATTCTGATTAGGTAGCAAAATCACTTGATCTTTTGTATGTCTATGTATTTTTGCACGATATTGTTTTCACCAGCTTTCTTATAGTGTCATTGTTTATTCTATCTCTTTTTGTTACCCCCAGTGCTGTTCTCAGGCATCTCATTTCACATACAGCGAGTTTTTGTTCTAGTTTCTCTGTCAGGGTCCAGGTCTGGCATTGGTAACACATTGTTGGCATGAACTCAGTGTTTATTAAAGTTCTACTGGAGATCATGTCAATGTTCCGGTGTTTCAGTTACTAAAACAATACAGTGTAAATTATAATATGAAACCCATAACCTGTCAGTGTCGTAGGGGTGTCACATTGAGACATAACCTGTCAGTGTCGTAGGGGTGTCACATTGAGACATTTGGTGCAGAAAAATCTCTATCCTCTACCATCCTGATGAGTTTGGAAACTTCACAACACCCTGTCCAGTCCTTGGTTTTATCCAGCCATTCTAACCACCTTGTCTTCTTGCACCCTCCACCATACATTGAAGAACATCTCTTGTCATGAAGGAATGTCTCATCACGTGCCTGTACTGCAGGAATTTCACGATTGTTAACAGTGGTTCTATTCAACCAGATACTTCATTACTTATATCATACACAAATACATTTCTCGTATGTTCTCCGTAGCAGATACTCAACACACGTCTATGGCAGTTGTTTTCAAACACCTGGATTCTTCGCTCTTGACAAACTCCTACTTAATGTCTGCAGTTAAAGTTCAGGCCTCGCATCCATATAGCAATATTAATAAAACCAATGAGTTATAAAAGTTAATCTTAACACGGGCGATGATCCTGCTTTTCCAAATGTTGGTTAATCTTGTTATGGTGGCTATGGCCATAGACATTTACAAATAACTGCTTTAGAAGAATGTTAATCTTTATCTATCTATATGTAAACCCATAACTCGCCAAGGCCGCAGGGGTCCCACATTGAAAACAATCAACACACAGAGCCCTCCATATTTATATCTTCAACGATGGGGACGAGTGAAGAAATATCTCGTCTTGTCCAGTCCTTAATGTTTTCTGCCCATGCTTTTATTTTGCCACCTGCATTTCTTCTACCCTTGACGATTCCCTGCAGTATTGTTTTTTACAAGGAATCATGTTGGCATACATGTACTAACCATGCAACTAAATTATATGTCCTTCCAGGTACTAAATATCATATTCTTCCAAGCACTAAATGTCATGTTCTTCCTAGTAGTAAATGTCATATTCTTCCTGGTACTAAATGATATGTTTTCTTGGTACTAAATGTCATGTCCTTCCAGGTACTAAATGACATGTTCTTCCACATACTAAATTACATGTTATTTGAAGTACTAAATGTCATGTTCTTTCAGGTACTAAATGACATGTTCTTCCGAGTACTGACTGACATGTTCCTCCAAGTACTAAATGACATGGTGTTCACCGACTCTACCAAACAAGCACAGCATCTAGCTTGGAGTGTAGTTAGGTATGTGATAAATGTATAGAAAAAATATGAAATTAGCTATAAAGTATATCAGGGAACATTTCAAAATTCCTTATTTCATTATGTTTTCTTTCTTTCTTTTGTTCGCTACTTGTTCTCTATACCATCAAACAAGTCTTATGGGTGGACTGAGCCATTGTCTGAAACTTCTCTTTAACTTCCCAATATGTCTGCCTCAGCTTTTCATATTCAGAATACTCTTGAAGTATATGTTTGGTACTCTGTGCTACCCGTCCACATGTGCACATGGCTGTGGTGCCAATTTTGAACTTTATGTACATGTGACTGCAGAGTCAGTTTTGTCCCGTTCTGAGGTGTAGAATTACAAATTGTTCTGATCTGTTCATAATATGATAGTCATCTTGTGTTGGTGTTTGTGGCTTTCCTTTTGACTTGATCATCTGGTTTTTTTCTGATTGTAGGTAATTTGTACATCTGGTTAGCCTTTGGCAGCACCTTCCTTAGCTAGTTAGTCTGTTTTTTTAATTTCCTGGTATTCCACAGTGAGAGGGTATCCACTGCATGGTTACTCTATACTGGTAAGACAGTTCATTAAGTAGTTTTTGCAAGTCTGTTAGTTTTCCAGACTGGAGAGCTTGAAGCACTGACCTTGCATCTGTCAAGAATACCATGGGCTGTGGGCAAATCTTTGGTTAAAGAGCATGGCCCCATGAAATGCTTGTTCAGAACCAACCAGATTACTTCAAAAACCTCAATTAGTCTATTCCTTAATGTCTATATCTGTATTTAGATTAAATATTTATTTATCCCATACAACTTTGTCTGTCTGAACCAATCTGTCATACCGAGATTCTACGATATATAATTCTGTTTTAATTTAAATAAGAAATAACCTTTACTCTGATCTTGACCTCCGCCCTTGTCGCCAAAGTCATGGTTGACTGTGTTTAAGTTTCCGGGCATCAACAAATGGGTCACTGCGAAGGTTGTCTTAGCCAAGATGATGGAGTGGCGGACATTTGCTTCTACTACACCAAGGTCAACTAGTTCATTGGTATCCTGGAGAATATATTTCGCCAAATTACCTGCAGTATCTATAATCACAGTTGTAAAATGAAAGTGTAAAAGAAGTGATGGCGATGGTGGTACTGATGATGATGCTGATGATGGTGTGATGATGGTGATTGTGGTGGTAGTGAAGATATAACTTCAAGAAAATACGCTTGCTAGATATTTTAAATCGATCTGTCAAAGTTCAGATAATATTTTCAAATTTATAAAAACATTAACAAAAAAAACACACAAAAAAGACCAGAAATGGAAGTTTCATGGTCGGTGAAACTTTTAAAATGTGACAAAATTTTCCATAAAATTACCAAAAATGACAATCCTGTTCCGACGTCTGACCAAAAAAAATTCAGATCTAGATCTAAAACATACAAAATGGCAAAACTTCTGTGTCCTGGTAGTTCCGGTTTCCATCCTTCGCATTCATATTTTTTGGTCACTGTTACAGGTCTTTAAAAAATAAATGTTACGCTTGCCTTATTTATGCGTAACTCTGTCCCTCTCAACGAAGTGGAACTATACATACTAAGAGTACCACTCATACAAGACCATCAGAGGTATAGAAGACATTCCAACTAATTAATTAAGACCCTATACATATTTTATTATTGTTGGCCTTTAGGTTGGTCCCTATTTATATACTTGGAGTCACCTTGGCTATTTATGGAATGCGATTCCAGGTATATAAATAGTGATCAACCGAAAGCCCAACAATAATAAAAAACATAATGAATGAGGTCCTAATTAAAAAACAGGCATGTGAGATCCTCTAGCATTAACTAAAGATAGGACAAGATGATGTTTGTTGGTGATATATACTCCGCAGGGAGCTGAGCCGTTTCTACAGTGGAAACCCTCTATAGCGAATCCTTTTATAACAAATTTTCATATATAACAACACAGTCAAAATTCCCAATTATATTTATTCTTTATTGTTTGTGTTGTATATATAGCAACATTCTGTTATTACATACATTTTTTGCTGATCCAGATCAAGTTGTTATAGCGGGATTTGGCTGCAGGAACAAGTTGTTATAATGGGATTTGACTGTAGAAATATTTGAAATATCACTAACCTGGTACGGGTTCAGAGGTTTCACCAAGACTTTGATCTCTGGCTTTCCTTCAAAGTTGAAGCTGACCTTGACATCTGCACCATCCCTGTAAGACTGTACCTTTAGCTGCACATGTCAAGTAGATAAATAAACATTAATTCAACAGCACATAATGACTTAGTACGGAGGGGTTAGATTTCACAGTACTTATCCGCATAATTTGGAGCTGAAGTGATATTTTTTCATCTCACATGCTCAGTTCTTCTTTGTTTATTCTCAAACTATTGTCAATGAGCAGGAGGTAGCCCAAAGAACATATTTGATTATTTTGTGGCTTACAACTTGATTGATGTTTCACTTTTCAGCCAGATGCATTTAACAATATCTGTATTCACATATATTAAAAAACAGATTGTAATGATTTGACCACCTAATGAGAATGAAGCCATATTGACAAGCAGCAAGAGCATACAACATGAAAATAGAAACAGCAAGAAGCAGAGGAAGACAAAAAGAAGGTGGACTGAAGTAATTAATAAAGTTCTGAGACATCACAATATTCATAATCATCAATAGCCGTCTCCGCAACGAAGGTTGGCTGCAACAGACCTCCAACATTCCCTATCTCTTGTTTTCGTGGTACACTCTGCTAGACTTTAACCTGTCTATCTTACTGTCTGATGTTACTATCCCTTGTGTATCTTACTGTCTGATGTTACTTTCCCTTGTGTATCTTACTGTCTGATGTTACTATCCCTTGTGTATCTTACTGTCTGATGTTACTATCCCTTGTGTATCTTACTGTCTGATGTTACTATCCCTTGTGTATCTTACTGTCTGATGTTACTATCCCTTGTGTATCTGTCTGATGTTACTATCCCTTGTGTATCTTACTGTCTGATGTTACTATCCCTTGTGTATCTTACTGTCTGATGTTACTATCCCTTGTGTATCTTACTGTCTGATGTTACTATCTCTTGTGTATCTTACTGTCTGATGTTACTATCCCTTGTGTATCTGTCTGATGTTACTATCCCTTGTGTATCTTACTGTCTGATGTTACTATCCCATGTGTATCTTACTGTCTGATGTTACTATCCCATGTGTATCTTACTGTCTGATGTTACTATCCCATGTGTATCTTACTGTCTGATGTTACTATCCCATGTGTATCTCTTTCTACCTCTTGCTTGCCTCCCCTCAACAATAGACCTCATATAAGGTCTTCAATAAGGTGTCATGTCTTTTAATATGTGCAAAATATTTTATTTGCCTGATCTTTATTTACTTTAATAATTCTTTCTTCATATTAAGCGTTATTAGAACCTCTTTTGTTTTCTTCTCGTTCCATTGTGTTCTCCCTATTCTTCTATATATCTACATCTCAAAGGCATCAATTCTGTCTTCTAATTGTTTATTTAGTGTCCATGTTTATGAGCCATACATTAATATCGAATAGATGTAGCATTTTATAATTCTCATTTTTAACTTGTTTGTAATTTGTTTAGATATTAATAATTTCCTCATGTCATTGAAGGTACTTTTAGCCATTCCTATTCTCCTTTTAACTTCTGTTTCACATCTGCCATCATTTGTGACTATGTGTCCAAGATATTGATACTGTTCTACTTGTTGTAGTTTCTCTCCACGTATTTTATCAAGCGAAGAAACGTGCCAGAAAACTGATCAAACTAGTCATAAGAAGCAAACAACTACTTTTCTTAAATACATCTTTACTTTCGAAAGGGGGGGGGGGTGTCTTAGCTGTCTCATCCCATAGAATTTGAAATTATCCAAAAACCAGGCTGAAGTTGGATGTGTCATGTCAAGTTGGATGTGTCAAGGTTAAGAGATATTGCTAATGCAGTCAAGCTGTAAACAAAACATGCCAGAGTTTATTCTGTTTTCAGGACTACCTTCTGTAGGAATGTGAGAATTCACACAAGAAGATGTACCATTTTAATTCTTATCAAACCATCATAATTACTTAATCATGTACAATTGTTGTAAAATCCCAAATCCCATAATGACTAAATCATCATCCTAGCCACTTGTTGAAATCCCATAATGACTAAGTCACCATCTTAGCCACTTATCCAAATCCCATAATGACTAAGTCACCATCTTAGCCACTTATCCAAATCCCATAATGACTAAGTCATCATCCTAGCCACTTGTTGAAATCCCATAATGACTAATTCATCATCCTAGCCACTTTTTGAAATCCCATAATGACTAATTCATCATCCGAGCCACTTGCCTGAACCAAATTTTCTAACCAGTTCACTGCTGTAAATAACAACTCGGCTGTAACAGTGATATGACCACATTGCTATACCATCACTACAATCATTGCTATATCATCGCTCTAACTACATTGCTATAACCCCACTCTAGCAAATTTGCTATACCATCACTCTACCCACATAACTGTATCATCACTCCAGCTATATTATTTACCATGATTCTAACCACATTGCTATACCATCACTCTAACCACTGTGCTATATCATCATGGTAATCACATTGCTATATTATCTCTTAAATTACATAGATATATCATCATCCTAACTACATTGCTACAAAATCACTCTAATCACATTGCTATATGATCACTCTAACCCCATTGTTTACCATCAGTCTAACTACATTACTATTCCATAGCTAGTTAGCCACATTGTTATACCATAACTCTAGCCACATTGCTATACCATAACTAGCCATATTACTATATCATAACTAGCCACATTGCTATACCATAACTAGCCACATTTCTATACCATAACTAGCCATATTGTTATACCATAACTAACCACATTGCTATATCATAACTAGCCACATTTTTATACCATAACTAGCCACATTGTTATACCATAACTTTAGTCACATTGCTTTACCATAACTCTAGCCACATTGCTTTACCATAACTCTAGCCACATTGCTATACTATAGAATCTAATCACATTGTTATATTGTCACTGTAACCACATTGCTATACCATAAAACATTGTTATATCATCACTAGAATTACATTACTATACAATCACTCTAACCACAGTGCTCTACTATCACTCTAGTCACATTGCTATATTATCACTCTATCCACATTGATACATATATCAATCTCTGGTTCTGTGACTGTAAAGGTAGCGGGTTCGAATCCCACCAGCCTGTGGGTATGTATTTTTCACAGGCAAACATTCCACAAATTTCAAAGAAGAAATGAAAGCCATAATAGAGGCAGCCAAAATGCTCATAAATTGCTTGATGAGTCACAACAGGAATGTAGTCTTTCTAACTGATGCAAAGTCAGTGTTGCAGGCATAGAAAGATCCAAAGAACACGAGCATGAATGAACTTATGGCCTGCCTACTACACCTCAGGAGTACTACCAAAGAAACAGTACTGCAGTGGATCCCTGGTCACTGTAGCGTACCTGGAAATGAAAAAGCTGATCTCCTGGCAAGGAAAGGGGGATCACTGGAACAAATAGAAAGTGATAACACGTACTATGAATGTAAGACCATGTTAAAAGCAGAATATAAGAAAAAGTGGAAGCAGATGCACCCAACTGCAGAACCAAATGACTACCATCAAATGTCACACAAGGAACACACCATCATCTTCAGACTACGAACTGGTCACAACAGACTGAGAAGTCACATGTTCCGAAAACTGAAGATTGGCAAGACAGACCTGTGCAACTGTGGTCTGAGCCCAGAGACTGCAGAACACATTCTTCATGCCTGTCAACTCTACCAAGAAGAGAGGGAGAAAATATGGCCTACTGAAACAGTACTGCATCCAGACTTGAGGGGTTCCATGAATGACCTAAAACGAATCACACAATTCATTGAAGTTATTGGTGCTGTAACCTGATATCTGACTGAAGCTATTGGTGCTGTAACCTGATATCTGACTGAAGCTATTGGTGCTGTAGCCTGATATCTGACTGAAGCTATTGGCGCTGTAACCTGATATCTGACTGAAGCTATTGGTGCTGTAACCTGATATCTGACTGAAGCTATTGGCGCTGTAACCTGATATCTGACTGAAGCTATTGGTGCTGTAACCTGATATCTGACTGAAGCTATTGGTGCTGTAACCTGATATCTGACTGAAGCTATTGGCGCTGTAACCTGATATCTGACTGAAGCTATTGGCGCTGTAACCTGATATCTGACTGAAGCATGATGAAGAAGAAGAATCATACCGCAGACAATTGTACATCCGGACCGTTCAGAAAGCACTACTGAAGGTAGAGCCAAAAAGTGCTGGTTAATGACTAGGATATGGCGTAACATAAATAGGATACGCTACCAGTCCAAATATATTCTCCACGTACGTGTTTCTCTGTGGATTTTCCAGAATTATGAGCAACACAGCTGGTGTATAATGAGCACTTTGACTGAGGGAGATCTCAAGAGCTTCATGCATTATCAACACTCAACAATGTTGCCATAAAGATTTTTTTTTTTAAATCAGTAATTACCAAAAGAGAAATTTCAGATAACTTACTGTTCCCTTCAATCTAAGAACACTAGCTGATACATTGGTGAGCTTGACCCCCTCGTGAGTCTGTTGGCTTGCAAACAATACGAACGACATGTCTCGAGCCTCCAATTTGGCATGAATAATCTGAAAAAGAAACAATATGCTAGCACTGGGCATACTAACTGTATTCAATTATGGGAAAAAATTATGGACACTTTTTTTTCATGTTTTTATTTCGTCCTGACACCCTTGCTTACAAAGGTAATATATAGGGCCTATATATATATATATATATATATATATAATATATATATATATATATATATATATATATATATATATATATATATATATATATATATATATATATATATATATATAGTACTTATATGTGGATATATGATAGGCCTATATAAGATACTGAAGGTTATATACAATTTTGACATTGGCGCTAAGTCTTTAAACTAGTAGGACTAGCTAGTCCCTAGTCATTTAGTAAAGGTACGAATTGAATATCCACGGAATATGCTTATAAAAAAAAAAAAATTTTAAGTATTGCCTAAGATGCAGTGTTATTCTTCATGGTGCCACAAATGACATTAAGCAGGCATCAAAATCTCTCGAGTTTCAGTAAACGGGCCAGGTAGAGATTATTGGTCCACATATGTCCTACCATAGGGGCCTATACCATAAGTATAGTTTACATTTGATTCTTATATGTGGTAGTGTTGTGATATTAATGTTTTGTCAGTGTTCCCCTTAATGTAAGAGATATTGTGAAGACTTGAGGTGTTCACTTGCCAATATAATTTAAGAGTGTTTCAAAGAGTGATAGACATATATGGGAAATGATTAGGTCTGGCTACTGGTCCTTACAACAAATTAAAGCAAATTTAAAGTGAGGGGGTAGAGGCACGGTCCCGTGTAGAGGTGGGCCACAGAAAGGTAACTATTTTAATGGCATTCAATAAGATATATAATATCAAGCTCAAAAGAAAAGTGACATGCTTTTTTATTCAGATGGGGGGGGGGGGGGAAATGACACACATGAAGTTAATATTTGCTGAAAAGAGCATACAGGCGAAAAAGACTTGAGAACCGCTGATGTAACATGTATTGCTAATGGTTGGTAGTGGTGTGGGCAGGTTTATCGCAAGTTTGTCCGACTACAACTTCAGTCATCAGATGTTGTGTGTCGCATATTCTAGAATAGCTGCTACTCAAAATTAAGACTTTGATTTCATTTTAGTTAGGTCCGTAGTTACGGATTTCAATGAGCTAAATTCTAACACATTCAATCAATCAATGAAGTGCCATGCCGAGTGGCGTAGGTGATCACGATTCTTCACAATGATCTGTCTCTTGTGTTAATACGTTCAGTTGGAGTCATTTTCACAAGGCTGGTGCCTTAATTCAAAGCAAGGGCATATGTTATAGGAGAAAATGAAATCATGCACAGATGGGAAGAATACATTAAGGACCTTAACAAAGATAGTCAAAATGTAACAGACAAACAGTACAAAATGAAGGACCTCGTATATTAACTCTTGAGGTGGAAGAAGCTATACAACATTTGAAATACAATAAACATCTCATGGACCAGATCATATTACAAAGGAAGAATTAGAAGTGCTGGGGGGGGGGGTATAGCATATAAATAATCACGAAAATGCTAAATGACATATAACAGTGGGCGATATTCCATATGATTTAGTGCAATCAATATTCATAGCTGTATCGAAGAAACCTAGTACAGTAGAATGTGAGGACCACTGAACAATCAGCATCATGAGCCAGATGACCAAGATCCTATTTGTATAATCATGAGACGAATAAGAGGAAAATTAAAACCAGAAATTAAAGAGAAATGTGAATTTGTGAAAGGAAAAGGCACAAGAAATGCGTTATGTATAATACAAACATTGATGGAGATGGCGATAGAAGTACAAAATGGCTCGTACTTGTGCTTCATCGATTATAGTAAAGTATTTGACAAGGAAAAATATTAAGAAATGATAAAAATGTTAGAAAATCTCTATGTTGACGGGAAAGATCTAAAGATAGTAAGTAATATGTATTGGAAACAAACAGTTACGATGAGGGTTGACAGCAATGTAGGAGAATTCCAAAAGTTAGAGATGGGCGTCAGACAAGGATGTGTAATTTCACCAGATCTTTTCTCCCTGTATACAGAGGATATTAACTGAATTACATTCTGAATAATGGAACCCATTGCCTTAGGCTACTCTGATGCTTTCACTACCTCTAATCGCATAGCGGGACTGGAAACTACAAAAAAATACAGAAATTAACAATCAATCAATAATAAACCCGTAACCCTTCAGGGTCGTAAGGGTACCACATATGATGCTTCAACACACAGAGTCCTCCAGCGAATTCTATCATCCGCGATGCGGATGAGTGTGAAAATATCCTGTCCTGTTCATTCCTTGATGTTGTCTGTCCATGCCTTTATTTTCCCTCCTCTGCTTCTTCCCCCTTCGTCAGTGCCCTGCAGTATTGTTTTTGACAAGGAATCGTGCCTGCATACATGTCCAAAACATGCTAGTTTTCGTCATTTCACTATTGAAAGCAATGGTTCTTGAAGACCTGCATACATATCTACTTTATTTCTTACGTACACATTGGTCTTATGTTCCCTATAGGAAATTCATAGAATTCGTCTGTAGTATTTGTACTCGAAAACCTGTAATCTTCTCTCCATGTCCGCAGTGAGTGCCCAACTCTCACAACCATACAACACAACAGAAAGCACCAGCACCAATTAACAATAAAGGGAAACCAATGAACAGAAACAAAACACATCCGAAAAAAAAGAGACTCACAAATCTATCCTGGGGTGAAGCCTCGCAGGAAACATGTGTGACTCGCGGTGGAAGGCTTCCAGGTTGGATCCTGTCAAACTTTGCTTGAACTGGTCCCTGTAAACATTAACCAAAGTGAGAAATTAACCGGAGAAATTTCAAGATTTTAGATAAACCTTCAAGTAATAAATACATTTTGATAGTCCACGCCAACGAGGCATGTCAGAAAATATGATGTTATGCAATTTTTTTTTAAAAATCTATATTTGCAAGAATGAAACTACAAAACTAATAGACATATACATGTCAATTGTATAGTGTGCAATGTGCAATGAGATTGTAACATTCATGAAAATATGTAATGGGCTTGTAATGATAAATACAGAATGTAAAAAAATAAGGAACCATTCTTTTTGTTTTTCTTTCGTCCTAACACTCTTGCTATCAAAGTTTATATATATATAAGTACATATATGTGGATACATGATATATAAGATACTAAGTGGCTCAATGAATATGGTACAGAAAGTCGAAACAAGTGATGTATGTAGGGGATAGGTGGAGTCATTAGAGAGAGCTAAAATGCGAGCATCGCTATGAAAACATACTCTTATTTTTGTCCACGGACACGCGGGCGTGGAGGGAAACGAACGAGCCGAACAATTAGCTAGCCTTGCCACCACAACAGATGGTCATCCTATGGACCGAGTAGACATACTCATTGCTCTTCGTGAGTCCTTACGATCAGAGGATTTTGAGATGAATGAGCATGAGTCAATATCGAAAATGCACGAATTGGAAGTGAAGATGGGCGTGGCCCGTAGAGAACCCCTGATTTATGATATATAAGAACGATTGGCGATCTTGCGTGTTGCGAGATGGTTTACAGTAATTATGAGATATCTCGATGGAGGTGTAGTTTTAATTGTATCATTTAACAAGATTTACATAATTGTTCATTGGTTCTTTTCAGGATCAGAGCATTTTAATTGCGCATGCGGTTGCGTCTGTGGGTCTTAGCAATGGCTCACTAGACAAACCAACCATGCAACAGAAAACCTTAGTGGATGACATACCGTTATATTGAGGTTATCTTCTTATAGAAGCTTCATGGCATGTCGTCTATACAATCCCGTAGTCGTAACCTTCGATAACAGTTATCACGTTGTTCCGACAGACCGACGTTGTGCTTTAACTAGTTACGGGCACGGTGTGGGTGGACGGAACAAACAAAGAAACCTGTCGCAAGGGCCAGAGTTGTGTCCTGATGTCAGTGTCTGTTCGGCAACATTGGACTCGAACGAAAACACCATCGAGTCGAATGGCTGCTGGAACAGAGGGCGGAGCACTTATGGGAATGCCCCACGTGCTGTAAAGCCAGTTTATAATCAAGAATCAAGAAGGATCAGAGCATT